>CM034395.1:14209212-14549212 GCA_019925095.2 Dendrolimus kikuchii
GGCATTTACAGAATTTTATAATATTATAGACAAAATCACAATATTCTCAATTTTAGGTTTGAGCTTGAGCTTTAATAAGGAAATTGATAATATACTTGTAATGCTTGTTCACATTGGATTAGCGGTTATCGATGTACATGTTTCTGTATTTTCATATTCACACAGCATCAAAAATTAATTAATGTAAAACAGCATGCGCCTTAGGTTAGAAACACTACTTCAACAGTACATGCCGTCTGTCCGGTTGCGAACTCACGTCATTGGAATGAGACGCAGTTCTTTCAGACACTGAGCCACTAACTCTTTGTTTCATTTATTAGCCAAGTTATCGTCCAACATATCTAACATCAACGGCGTAATAAAAAAATATCGTTTCATTTTATTTGTTTTTATTCAGCAAAAGTCAGGTAACTTCAAGTCAAGCGTGCCTGTATAAAGAGATTACTGAATAGATAAAAGAAAAAAGATAGTAAAAGCTGAAGAAACGTTGACTCTACCTGCCCCTTAACCTTATGGGTTAAGGCGTAATTATTGAACTTATACATATTATTATAGTTAATGGCTATTTGATGATCGTAGTCCTTTGATATGGTAGAAATTAAGGTAAACTTGAATATTTGAATCGAATGCATTGGTTCCCAACGGAGGCGGTACCGCCCCCCTAGTGGGCGCTGGAGCCTATCGTGGGAGCGGTAGCGGATCCAAAGGAAAATGGGGGGCATTATGACAGTCAAGGGTCAAAATTAATATAATGAAATACTTTAAAAATACCTATCTATATTAATTAAAAATCATTTTATCTAGACGTAGTATATATATATCTTATTACAATGACTTAAAATTTACGCCAATCTTTTAATGTTAAAAAAAATTCTAATAAAGGGGGCGGTATTCCATAAAAGGTTGGGGACCTCTTTCTAAACTATGTTTTAAGAAATAATATTATATAATACCATGGAAGACAGTATTGTTTTTCTATGATAATACTACGAACGGGTAAGTGATAGTACAATACACGTTAACAAAAACTCGATATACCTAACCGTTAGTGAGACAAAAAAACATTGACGCAATCGATTTTCATGGTGACGATACCTGATTAAATATATTTATACTAAGTTTAAGACGTAAACATATTAAGGTTTATAGTTATAATCATTGAGATTAGGAGGGGGATCGTTAATCAGGGGAAACATTGAGATTAGGAGGGTGATGATATACTTACAGTAATGGTGGAGCCACTTCATAACCCAAGACTAGTAGTTCTGCACCCGCGCCGCTCATTACTGTAAAAGCAAAATAAAACCAACTAAAAAAAATGTATCTAAGCAAACCCATAAACCCAGTGGATATTCCCAAAGTAGCTTCGATGTGGTAGAGCTATGCTGGAATCATTAATTTCATTTTATTTATTACATTACCTTGATTACGGTTTACTAGTAAAATTACTATTACAGTTTACTGCGCGAGCTCAATAGGTGTAATACCATGCTTTCACAGAATAACGGCATGCAACAGCCTTGAGCTAATCCAGTTTCTTACAATGAGAGTGAGAGGCCCATTCCTCCTCCCCTGTTCTATTCTCATCTATATATGTATATTATTTGCAATAACAAAAGACGTACTTAATGTAATTACGCTTGCTTAGCGAAAACATACAACAGATATTTAACTCTAAAGCTAGTCACAGTGACATTCAGTCCAAATATCCATTTTCAAGATATAACCCACCCCCCACCCCCCCCCCCCCTCCCACGAATATAAACATGCTGGTGAATTCTAGTAAGTCAAAAAAGCCCAAGTCCAACCACTAGACCAGGGTTTCTCAGAGGTCAACATAAACAAAAACTGGTTTTGGGGGTCGACGAGGTCAAAAAATCGACCCCTATTATTAACACAAGTACGTAATTTATATTCATAATTATTAATTACACTTGATATTTACTGAATTTTATGTCTGTTCATTTTGTTACATTTTGATGAAACTGTGATATCAAGTTTACTCACTTTACTACTGCAAAGTTTTTAAATTAGTAAGTATTTTGTATCAATACGAAAAAAACTGGAAATAGAATTTTTAGAGTATGGGGTCTGAGGTATCAGTTCATTTTGGAAAAGAGGTCTCTTACCCAAAATAATTTTGGAATCCCTGCACTAGACAATGAACTTCCCTGTTCAATATGACACTAAACTTTTAAAAATAAATACAAACCTATATTGAACACACCAGTTACATACACTACCTGTTCGTATTTTCTTGCCAAAATAGCTTTTATTTACATAAAAATGTTTATTATCTCGTTGGGACTTTAATATTCACACAACATCATCGTTTCCGTTAATTTAAACAAAATATAATTGCCAGTCTCCATGGTAAATTAGCGAAGAATTGTCCATTTCTTTTTAAATTTCGCTTTTTGAAAAACGATTTTGAGGATTAGTGTGTAATGTTCTTTCTTATCTTTATCCGTGCAGGAACGGAGAAAGAATACAATATCCTGCGGCCGGGCGGCTTGTCGTAAAAGGCGACAAAACAACTGGCTGTGGGGCCAGGTGGTAGGGTATTTGCCCGACTGGATGGCGACTACCCCTGGTCTAGAGTAGTATGCCGTCATAACAACCTTGTGTTGTGTTCCGGCATTAATGACCAGGTTCCAATCTCCCTTAAGAGAGCAGCAGCGCATTTGTAGCATCTTTGGTGTTGTAAATGTCCATAGGCGATAGTAAGCGCTTTCTATCAAGTGGACCGTCTGCCTGTCTGGTGAACTCCTGCAATAAAAAAATAAAAAAAAATATTTATTGGATGAAATATGTCTCGACATTTGTTTGAAACTCAATGAACTCAAACTTAAATCTATGCACATAGCACAATAACTTTTTCTTTTAGTTTGAGGTTTAACATTCCTTCACAAAAATGGATCCTTGTAAGCTACGCTCTGGATAGGTGTTAATAAACAGAATGTTATTTTTTTTCAATATCAGCTTATGCGATTCCTGACTAGGTACTTAATTGATTTTCAAAAATCTAATGATACCAAATTAGTTCTCATCAAAATCGGCCTCGAGAGTCTTATGACAATTTTTCGCTATTTCATATTGTTTGGGATTTGGCACTGAAGGCTCACTTTAAAAAAACAGTCTGTAGGTATATAACTCTTCTGTTCAGGTATATGTCACTGAAGTCCTCCTAAACGGTTGGAACGATTTTGATGAAATATTTTGTGTTTGCTCAAAATAATTGAATTTAAAACTACTAATGTCTAGAAAGAAATTAATAACGTTCGTAACGGGAATGAGTAGATATGTTGAATAATTTTTGTATAGTTTCTAATGCAGTAATATGGAAAATTTCCTAAAGATAAGGATGGAGATATTTTAGACGTGATAGAGCCTTGCTAGAATCATTATCTTGATTACCTAGCTCGATTGATGTGATACCACGCTCACATAGTATATCAGCGTGAAACGGTTAACCTTGAGCTTATCATGTTTTGTACGATAACTGAGAGATCCGAGGGCCCACTTCCCCTTACCCCTATCCACATTCCCTCTATCCCATCTCATTCCCTTTTAAATCATTCCCAGAAAAAATTCCGCGGGATTCCTAGGATAAAAAGTAGAAGATTTTTCTAAAAATTTGCTATCGGTATCGGTAGTAGTTTTTACGTGAAACCCGAACAAACAGACAAGAAATATAAAAAAATTGCGTCGTTTATAGTGTATTTTTGTTGTTTTTTTACATAGCTTTAATGTACAGACACGGCATGCTTATAATTTTATAAAATTATAGATAGATAGATATGGCGAAGCCCTTAGAGAAACTGGGTACATATATAAATATTTTGTATAAATAGAACAAAATAATGTATTTTATTAAAAAATAAATACTATCACAAAGAATAATAGATATTTGTTCTTAATTATTGTGACGGGTGGGCTTGTTTCTTGTCACAAGCTGAATCGATCCTGGGAGCCATTTTATGTTTAGCCCGTGTGAGTCTTTCCTACGATTAACTGGCGCACCTCTAGTAGGTATACTGGGACACCCATTCAATACTATTGAAACAGGAAACTCAGCCTGTTTTCTATGTTTCCCACCCCAGTTTAAATGGGACGAAATTCCAAAACGAATTTTAAGACCAGTGTTGTGATTTAATTAAATACCTACTCGAACCTTGCTTCCTACTAATTTTAAGAATCATTTCTCAAATGCAGACTTAACCCTGATAACATTTAAAAATCTTAAATTTTCTTTAAAAATAAGTAGCTACATTATATTCAATGTGACACTAAAGTGTTAAACGAGCCGTCAAACCTAGCAGCCACAAAATGGCTAACCACACACTTATCTCCGTAAAAATGTTGGAGGAATAGGAACAGCACTTTTAATATACATTCCGCAAAGAAAATATTCAGAGTTTCCACATGCTTTCCCACGCGAGCTCTGAGATTTACATTTTTTTGCGGTACCGAAAGTTTTGAGGTATTTTTCGTTTCGTTGCGCTTTTATTTATCTCATTTTAAAGTTGCTTCAAATATTTTAATCATTTCTACGAAAATGTACTTTCTACACGAAACTGAGTAACATTTCTTTATTATATTACTAAACTCCCTAGGAATTCCGGCACGTAAAATCAATTACAAAAACACAATTAAATTTTAAGATAAGTGAAACACATGCTAATAGTAATTATTTTTATTTACACTAAAAACCGCATGAAAATTGAGGTTGCCATTGTAAAGAGTTCCGGATTTACATTGTGCTAATGTAGTATTTTTCTTTTTAGGCAAAATGTAATATTAGTCGAGCTAGTGAAGAATAGTATGTGACTTGGTATCCGTGCAGGAACGGAGAAAGAATACAATTTCCTGCGGCCGGGCGGCCTGTCGTAAGAGGCGACAAAACAACCCACAGCCAGGTGGTAGGGCATTTGCCCGACTGGATGGCTACCACCCCTGGTTTAAAGTATGTCACCATAACAACCATGAGTTGTGTTCTGGCATTTGTGATCAGGTTCCAGTCTCCCTTAAGAGAGCAGCAGCGCATTTGTAGCACCTTTGGTGTTGCAAATGTCTATAGGCGATGGTAACCCCTTTCCATCAAGTGGGCCGTCTGTCTGTCTGCTGAGCTCCTGCAATAAAAAATAAATAAAAAAAGACTATAAACCGTGAACGACAAATTAAACCGTAACATGATACAGAGCATTAATATGCTATCTGTATACAACATGCTACAACTTTGCTATTTAACTTTTTTCCATAGGACTTGTAGCTTCGGGAAAAACCGTTTTTTCCCCTTAAAAACTCACCCCCTTCCACTTTCCCGACCTTAGATGGCCCGTAAATTATTTTTCCTTTCATTTTTGTCGTATTCTCTTCCTTTTCCAGTGGGTTTCATCCTACTATTATTATTTTTTTCACTTTTTACCATTTTCAAAGGCACTGGTCTATTATATATATAACCGCTTAAAAATCCGTTGTTTGTTTTAGTAGAAGTTAGTGGGTATACAGACAGACAGACACGCAGAAAGCGACTTTGTTTTACACTATGTGACTTTGACACGTGACAAACAGTTTGTAAACATACGGAACTGACAGGTTAGCTGTTTACAATTCTCTTTAAAAATTCGATATGTTTTCATCATTCATGTTATTTCTAATGCATCTCACATATTTTCATGAGGCAATGGTAGCAACTGAATGGTCGATCGTGTTGATCATTGAGTGTTTATTGAAAGTTTATTGTCACCCTTATGCTACAGCTGGGTTAATGTTACCGTCTGTCTCTTGTACCTAAAATAAGTGTATTTACTCGAGTTATCTGTCATTGTTTAACATTAACAATACCGCACCTCAAATAACGCATTAAACCGTTAATACCCGTTAATAGTCTGCGTGACACACTCGCTAACATTATCCCAGATGTAGCAGATGTTGCAACGTTGACGTTCTAGACATTTGTGACATGCTTGATTATAATTATTTTATTCTATTTAGGGCCGATTTTCCAATCATCAAATAAAACTTATCAGTAAAATAAATTAAAAAGTGAAACCATCCAAGTGTTTTATTCATGCAACTGAGATTTTTAATTTTTCCCTGTTGTACTTTATTCTATGAATAACTTTTATCTGGTGGTTTAAAAATCGGCCGTTATTCAAATAATTTATTTGGACAGGAAGGGAGACTACCTACACTTCAGTGATCATCTTCTATCGTCGGAGTATTACAAATTACAAATATTATTAGTACACGACACACAGAACCCTCACAGAAAAAAAAACTAAAAGGTTACTATTTAGTAATACGATGTTACGCTAAATATGTGATTTAATTAAAGAAAACATTACAGATTCCATAGGCAATAGACAGTTACCACTTTTCATTATATAGGCTGTCTGTGTCTACTTCAGGAATAAAAATAATATTCGGCAGATAAAACACACATTGTATATTCCCAAGCTAGGCAAGTTATGCTTGTGTTATGTATAAAATACAACGGTCTACTCTTGAGACGATCCCAGACACCCAGAACATAGCTAATAATGGAAAGACGTTTCCAAAATTTACCATGCCAGGAATAGACCCCGGAACCTCTATGCTACAGTGAGATACGGCGGCAAAGGTTTAGCTCACTCAGACAGAGGCCCTCCAGAATATTCAATCGTTCATAATTTCGTCTAGTCCAAAACATTTTTTAAGTGATGGATCATGGAGATCCCAGTAAATTATAGCAAGATCCCTCGGTTTTGTTTGCCGGAAAGATCCAGATGGCTCCAGGAGCTATTCCTGAGTATCTGTAGTTCAAATTTAATATTACTAAAACCACGGGTATCACCAAGTTAATAAATACGTACCAACTGCTGTTAAGAGCCCCCATAGTCTTGCAAGAGGCTGCAATAAATCCCAAAGCCTTAAAGCTATTGATTTCTTAGGGGATCCAGGACCTCTTCTCCCAGGGGTCCGAGAAAGTCGTATAGATGGTGTCCCGGATTCTGCATTTGATTTCACTAATTCCACACTCATTTCCGTTAAATTATCATAATCGACCACACTTACAATATGAAATTCAACAGTCTTAATATAACTCTCAGTTTAATATCATTTCCTGATACTGGCTAGTATTAATAATATTTAAAAATAGTATTATATATTCTCAGCTTTTTAAATAAATACAATTCTACTTCCAGGAATTTTAAAGTTTACTCTGTCCACGATCACATATTTTTTAAATACAAAATTATTATGTTTATACACTAATACAATAAATAATAATTAATGTATCAAGCACTATCTGGCTGGTTGCCCGCGTACCAAAATATCCTACCACCTTGAATTTACTACGTTTTAATTTGATTTTCAAACTTTTGTTTTCGTTTTGATGCCCTAAAGAAAAATATTTTATAAAAAAATACCTTTTCGAAAATAAAGAAATTCCACTTATATAAATAGTACATCAGAAATACAATCAAAGTAATCCATAATGTTGGATAAGCACGTGAAAAACTGTACGGACGCGGTAAAACTCGACACGAGTAACTCCGGCAGAGTGTATCAGGAAACTGAGCCTAAATGAGATGAAAATCTGTTACAATACTGAAGATGAATGTGCATCTGAAAACCATAGACTTACATAAAGCAAAGACAGTGTATTTAGTACATCGTATACACTACCACATACATACACATTCATCTAATCTGTAACTAAGATTCGCCCGCGACTTCGTCCACGTTAGACTGGTAGCTAATCGTAGTTTAATAAGCCAATTTTTATACACTCTGCCTACTTTAAACCACCTTCGGGAAACATCCCGCGGGATTCCCAGTAGGTACCGCATTATTCAAAAAAGAATGTAAGCAATCGTTTTACTTTAACCTGTGTCGGAATAAGCTAATGTTTATATACCCTAACAACTTGAAACCGCTTTTGGGAAAAATCCCACGGGTTTCCCGGGATAAAAAGTAGTACAGATTTTAAGTCTTAGAATTACCTGTTCATTAGCGAAAACCGAATCGAAATCGGTAGTTTTTACGTGAATCCTAACAAACAAACAAACACAAAATATCTAAAAAACAAAAGACAATATTATAATAGATTTTTTTTATTTCAGGAGTTCAGCAGACAGACGGACGGCCCACTTTATGGAAAGCGGTTACCATCGAAGATAGATAATATTATAATAGATAGACAATACAATTGAAATGTAGGTATATTTGTTATTTCGAAAGAAGTGCCAAAATTTTAGTGTAAACTAATATTTATATGATTTCTCATAATAAATAACCAAAATTTCGAATGGTGCCAGTCTGTCTACAAATTTATGTCGAATACTCTCCAAAACCACTGAATGAATTTCAATTAAATTTTAGGAATTAAGATAGAACATATGAACCTGAAATAATATTTTTATTTGCCACTAGCGGCCCATCCCAGCTTCGCACATGTGGAAGTTTATTTTTTAAACATTTTGGGATAAACGTATAAATATAGCCTATATTACTCAGGGATAATGTAGCATTCTAATGGTGAAAGAATGTTTTAAATTGGTCCAGTAGTTTTCGAGTTTATTCGTTACAAACATACACAATTACAAATGTTTCCTCTTTATAATATTAGTATAGATTAATATAAACTCTAAGTCAAGTACAAACGAAGTAGCAGGAACATCTAGTTCGAAATATACAGATGTGAAAGATACTTTATTAGATATAGGTCCAACTCTGTGCTTTCGGAGTTTTTGGTGAGAACCGAAGGTTGACGATGTACAGCACATCGTCAACCTTCATTTATATATATTTATATAAATGAAGGTTATGTTTTCATAATTAAAAAGTTCACTCTTAAGAGAACAGCAGCGCATTTGTAGCACCTTTGGTGTTACAAATGTCTATAAGCGATGGTAACCGCTTTCCATCAATAAATAATGTGGGCCTGTCTGTCTGCTGAACTTATACAATATAAAAAAATAAAAAATGAACAATAGTTGTAGGATATCGACTGAGTTTGAGTAGTTGTTTTGTTTTTTATGAGAAATTGGAACTGTGCTTTCAAATGTTATATTAGTTATCACAAGAACTCTATTGATTGGTGTCAGTCAAAGAACCTACAATTTGACTGAGCTATACAAAGACTTAAGACAACAGACAATTCGTATGGACTTCAAATTCAAAATCAAATATTTATTCAAAATAAGTTCCACTGGAGAACATTTTTGAAGGTCCTATAAGTCAAAATTTAATTTTACTTCCTATTCTACGTACACCGCTTCACAGCGTCTTATTGCTGTTCAGGAAAAGAAGCGACAAGAAACTCCCCAGGAACGCATTTAGCTAAAATTGCTTTTCTTCTTATTTATCTAGCTCAACCTCTTTTTTATTTTTTTAAATAAATTTTATACAGAAATATATTACACAATTACTTTTCGAAGAATTAATGGAGTTGTAGCAAGCAGTGCATACTCAGTAAAACAAAGACAATAAAAGGAAAGAAAAATATAATTATAGTTATAATAATGACACGACCTATGATATACTAAAAATGTATACTGCAACATATTTTCATAAATTCCTTACATGCTTGGCAAGCATTCGAAGCACCTATGCCTACCTTTGTGGCGACTCTTCCGTAGAGGTTTGAATAAAATACCAAGTCAACTCTATATCACAGAGTACATTATAATAGAAGACTGTATATGCTTCGATTGCCTGTGGTAAAAACATCTTTTCCGTCCAACGATGACATGCAAACATTGAAACATTTTCTAAAAGTAATGTTTTAAATTTAAAAGTAAAAATAATATTTTGATATTGTGTTTACGACGTGGATCGTCTACAGCGGTCGCTTAGCTCAAGGATCATAATAATAGACTCTAGAATTAGATTAACATTACAAAGTTTTACTAAGAAAACCGTTTCAACCACAGAGCTAAGAAAATCGTCACGCGTCTCTTGGCACCTAGGGAGGATTCTTTGCCCTGTGGTTTCAACCATTTTTTGCGGGCAGCTGGAGTCGAGGCCAAAAACAGATCTATTTACTCATTCATTTGGTTTACCAACAATTACTTCCACTAATGCCAATGATGTACATTTTTATTTGTAGTATCTACTTGCCCATAGCTTTTGGCCACATGCCGACCACGCAAGTTACCGTTATATGTTTTTATTAGAATTTTGGTATTTGATAGCTGTTTTAAAATAAATTATAAACACAAAACAGTGAATTACATAAGCTAATATTAGGACTATTCATCAAATTGAATCAATTTAGTCGAAAGGCACGGAACTAAAAAGACACGAGGCTAGTCAGTGATATACAATGATTCAAGTTTATGTTTATATGGATCATTTTGGTTGATTCTTCCGAATTGAAACACAGAAATGAACTGTGTAATAGCGGCTTAATCTAAATAATTTATTTACATGTATTTAGTTAAACCGATATTAAGCGGTTCATTTCCGTCTTTCAGTTTAAATGAATCAATTAAAGTCCATAGACAATAAACACACGAACTTGAATGATTCAATATAATTGAATACAATGAATACCGTCATGTCCTTTAAGTTCTGTGCCTTTCAACGGAGTTGATTGAGTTTTGGCGGGAACTGTAAGATGTTGTGCTGTGCAGTTTTATTTTCTAAAAATGTGTAAAATTACTTTAAAATGAACAATAGTTGTAGGATATTAATAGTTTTTGAGTAGTAATTATGTGTTTTATGAGAAATATGAACCGTAAAGTCAAATGTGGCCTTTTGAGTTGTCACAAGAACTCCGTTAAATGGCACTAGCTGATAACCTACAGTTCAGCTGTGCTACACATAGGTTTAAGAAAATGAAGGAACTACATTGAATCTTAGATCTGGCCTAAAGGCCTAGCTGCCAAGCCATAAAATCCAAAAAAAACGGAGTTGATTTATGGCCGGTTCCTATATATTACTATTTATTGACTTGCACTACCATCGGTTGATTTTTGACATTAGTTATATCCGTGCAGGAACGGAGAAAGAATACAATTTCCTGCGGCCGGGCGGCCTGTCGTAAGAGGCGACTTAACAACCCACAGCCAGGTGGTAGGGCATTTGCCCGACTGGATTGCTACCACCCCTGGTCTAAAGTATGTCGCCATAACAACCTTGAGTGGTGTTCCGGCATTAGTGACCAGGTTCCAGTTTCCCTTAAGAGAGCAGCAGCGCATTTGTAGCAACTTTGGTGTTGCAAATGTCCATAGGCGATGGTAACCGCGTTCTATCAAGTGGGCCGTCTGCCTGTCTGCTGATCTCCTGCAATAAAAAAAAATATGGAGCTTATGTCAAATTTTAACCGATAGTAGGACAAATGAACTATCGGTAAAATATAAGACCGGCCTTAATTTGGTTCACCGTCTTTTGGCGGGAACTGAATGGTGATGTGCTGTACAGTTTCATTCTCTAAAAATGTGTAATACCTATTACTTTTGAAATAAACAATGGTTGTAGGTTATTTAGATGATGATGTAGTAATAATGTTTACAAATTTCCTGAAATTAAGATGGTAATAATTTGTATTGAAATGAGCCAATGGACTAGCTTCAGACTAAATAAAAAATTAATGTCTCAGTGTTGGCGACACTGAAATAAAGCTTCCGCCAGGGTCTTCAGATAGAGCATTTTATATTAATATATGAGGATATATTTTGCGGTTGAGGCATTTTTGGGGACAAGAATTTCTTTGTATAATAATACTTGTGGACGAAAATTTTAGCACTGGGGGTATTGGAATGGAATTTTATGCACTTATTCGTACAAAAGGCCATAAAATATTGGACATAGAAGGAAATTGCTAATAAAAATTAAATCCAAACATATACGTATACAATACTTGTAATGATACATATCATTTATGGTGTAATAAATATTATAACTATACTGGGTTTAATAATTTCAAGATACTTATATAACAATAACTAATAACCAATAATATAATGAACAATTATGTTATATATTGACACAAAATTCATTAACTCTACTATATTAAATAAATTATTCATAATAAAAGGTCACTCTGCAAATATAATTTTGGATAAAACTAAAAAGAAAAGGTGAGTTTAGTATTGATTTTCGCAAAACAGTAGGTTTATGAGATCGTGATTTTGTATAATACTATATTATCACAGTCATTTCATTTGTAATGTTTGTGTTTTGTAAACAAATGATTAAAAAGAAATTGCAGTTCGTCGCTTTTACGAAATCCTTGATGGGCGTAATTTAAAAGTTATCGAAAACATCATCTTGGGAATTCGGCGGATATGAGAATTTGTGTAAATTCCATCTGGAGACCCTGGCGACACTGCGTTGCTTGTGGTGCGACAATTGTATTGTATTGTGCCCATATAAATAATTATTATTAAATATAGTGAGTGACAAGTTAATTGGTGATTTTTTGAGTTATTTAAGCTAATCAGTTTACAGTTTGTGTGCTATGTGCAAGTGTTTGTAATATATACAATTTAATAGATAGGATATCATAAAATATGCAGTCTGGTAGTGGCGCAAAAAATCCACCATGGGCCCGGTCAAATGTGAACTCAAATATGACCGGCTTGAATCCACAAATCATGGATCCAAATGCAATGATTTCGCAACAGGGCATAATGCCCTTTCAGCAAACGTCTGCTGTTTTTAATCCGAATATAATGCAAACTCAAGGCGGCATGGCGATGCCTATGGGCAGTCAAATGCAAATGAATCAAATGGCCCAAGGCCAAATGTATCCTGGTAACGTTGTTGCATACCCAACACCTCGTGCAATGAACCCCGGTATGTACCAAAATGCCCAATCCAATCAACAAACGACTAATTCCGAGCAGCGAGTATTTACTGGCACTGTTACTAAAACACACAATGACTTTGGGTTTGTTGATCACGATGTCTTTTACCAAACGTCAGTATGCGCGAAGGGTGCTATACCGAAAGTCAACGACAGGGTCTTAGTAGAGGCAACCTATAACCCTAACATGCCTTTTAAATGGAATGCCACCCATGTACAAGTGCTTAATGCGCCTAATCAGAAATCAAACCCACCAAAAATTAACTCGTATAACGCCGTGCCCCCACCAGCAGCAAAAAAGCTAATGCCCTCTAGGCGTGATGATAGATCACCACGGAGGGAAGAAAGGGTAAGTTGATATATTTTTCATAGATATACAATAAATCAGCCCATACATATCCTACTATTGGGCTTAAGCCTATTTATGGTTTTAAATCTAAAATCATCATCATATCATTTACATTTGTCTCTAAAACACTATTTCGCAGTGATTTCAAAGCTTAATTCTCAACATTTTGAGGTTTATATTTATTTAAAAATTAATGTTTATAGCCAAGACCACCTATGCGGCCAAGAAGTCGCTCTCGTTCCAGTGAACGCCCGAATAACAGAAGAGATAATCGTGATAATCGTACACGGAAAGAGTCACCTCCACGCAAACGACCTGCAATTGTGCACCAACCCTCACCGGTGAAACAAAATGTTCGTGTACCAAGAATGCCTTTGGAAGTGTAAGTAGTATGTAGTTTTTTTTGTGCTAAGTCTATCTCTAGTCTAGGCTCTATAAATATTATAAATGCGAAAGTTTGTAAGAATGGATGTATAGATATATGTTTGTTACTCTTTCATGCAAAAGCTACAGAATGGATTTTGCTGAAACTTTACAGTAATACAGCTTACACATCACAATAACACAGGCTATAATTTCTAAAGATATAGTGTGAATTATCCAAAGTATAATGATATGCCGCGGGCGCAGCTAGTAGTTTTATATTTTGCATATGTGATGGTATTAATTCTTACCTCATTTTGTAAACACAAATTCCTGACAATTGTTTCATATAAAATAACAGGAGAGAGATAAATAAATAATAAATTATGCAGTAGCCCCAAACCATGCTACAAATCTGTTTATAGATTTGACTGTTTGTTCCGATTCACATAAAAACTACTAGACTGATTTCAATACCATTTATGCTGTTCGACAGCAAATTCTTAGTTTATGCTTAAAATCTGCTCTACTTTGTATCCCAGGAATTATTTAAAATGGCAAGATTGCTTTTAATTCCAATGATATTTTTTTACTGATCGATAGAAAATTGTATCTCAAAAAAGTGTGATTTTTTCTCTCAGGAATTCCGCGGGATTTATCCCGGGAGCAGTTTGTAATTGTTGAGGTGTATAAAAATTAGCTTATGCACAGTTTTCACTAAAAGAATAATATAGCTTACATTCTTTTTTAAACACTGCGGTACTTTGTGTCCCGGGAATCTCAAGTCAAGCGTGGACGAAGTCGCGGGGATATCCTAGTTATAGATATAGGGAGCAATTAAATATCAATCATATGCACATTTTTGAGCATTACATATACCACCTGTTTCTGGGAAGTATTATCTGAAATTGTTGTATGGATGTGAATGTGAAATATGGATGTGACAATAAGGGAAGATTTATATTAGACCGGGCCGTGTCCGGGGCGTGCCGTGTACGTGGCCCGGACGGGGCACGAATTTGAAATGTTACATACATTTTGTATGAAGCTGTTTATATTACACAGTGCAGGGACGAGCGTTGTCCGGGCCCGGACGGGACACATATCCTGCACTGTGTAATATAAACAGCTTCATACAAAATGTATGTAACATTTCAAATTTGTGCCCCGTCCAGGTCACGTACACTGCACGCCCCGGACACGGCCCAGTCTAATATAAATCTTCCCTAATACTGTATGCTATAATTATTTACATTCCACTTCTCATGGTCAAACAGTGAGTTAGTATGGGATTCACAAAGATGTGACAGATACACATTAAAACAAACTTAACTTATTCTCATCTCATCACCATCAAATCATTGAATCTCGCTAGTAGTTGAGTCAAAGCCTAGACTACAAATTAATTGTATGTATTTAATGAGTAACTCGTCCATTGCATAAAAGCTCCTCAAATGGTATTAGTAGACTTATTAACAGTATGTTTGTAATGATTAGTAAAAAGCATTCTAGTGAGGAGTGGAACATGAGGTTTAAATTTAAATTATTCAAGAATGAATAATAATTATATTATTGTTAAGTGCAGAATGAATATTGAAATTAGGATTAAATTTGTCTTATTTTGGTAACCTTACATAATTTAACAAAAAAACCCTTTAGTAAGTGTAAATGTTTTGTTATTTTGCACTTTGATATATTTCCCTGGGAAGAGATCACCTACTCTTAAATATATTGTATTATTTTTTATTCATATTTACAGAGAAAAGTTGGATGTTTTGGCTTTGACTCAAAGGTATACAAACTCTTTGTATATACCTTCTGATTTCTTTTCTGCTCATGTGAAATGGGGAGAGACATTTCCTCCACAAGCACCATTTTCACTAAACAATACATGTGCCTACCATGTAATGAGTAAAGAAACTGATAATCCAGTCCTCAATGATGCAATCTTGGAACCACCAGATGCTGACTATAGGTTTTCTGCAAAGGTATGTTTTTTAAAGACTTAAAAGGTAGTCCAGAAAAGACTATATTTAGAAATGTGTATATGAGAGTGAATTAATTTTAATGTCACCTGTCACTGTATTGTATGGTTCCCTTCTGTCTTTCAGTTTAAATGAAACAAAATCATTCTTGTAAACAAAATTGAATCATTAGATGTCATTGAATAACAAACTTCTAATATTTCCAATAAATATAGCTTGGTAACAATAGGACATTTGTCAGACATTAATCAAAGTAAATACCATTGCTTCCCTTCATTTTTGCACCTTTCAACCAAATTTATTTGGTTGAACCTGACATTCAGCTTTAACTGTTGATGGGATTTGAAAGATCTGTTCCAAGATGATTTTAAACTGATATTACAATCTTGACAAGGAAAAAGTTAGTGTTCATTCATGCACTAATGGTTATAAATAACTATGGAAAACCTATATTTTATGTATATCATCTATTCTCTAAAACTGAGATCTCAGCCCAGCAATCAGATGTTTATAGACTGATGTTGTACTAATTCTAAAGGATTTATTTCAAAACTTGATTACAGGTTATGTTAATAAGTTTACCATCTTTAGAAGCTTTATACCAAAAATGTGGGCTAACAAAATCAGATGAAAAAGACAAATATTCAAGCAAGTCACCACAGCATCCAACTCGCTTGATAAAATTCTTAGTGGGACAGAAAGGGAAAAGTAGTGAAAACTTTGCTATTGGCGGACCTTGGAGTCCTTCAATGGATGGGGAAGACCCTCAATGTGATCCCAAAGTGTTAGTTAAAACTGCAATTCGCACTTGCAAAGCTCTGACTGGAATTGATTTGTCATCTTGCACCCAGTGGTAAGTGTTTTTACTCTTAATTACTGAACTAAGTTGTATGTGTTACATGTGAGATAGGCAATTGCTTCTTGTTATTATGTAATTCACTGGTGGATGAAATGTACAATAATTTCAATACATATTATTTTATTTTACAGCTTCTTTTTGGAAACATCTAAATTTTTAATCTGCAGCCAAATGGCCTTTAAAGAGTCTTTCTATGTCCATATCTGCATACAAGTGGGAATTAACTCTTCCATTATTTACTATTTCTTTTTGTATTGTGACTTTCTAGGTTATATTTTGCTGGCTGTCTGTGAGTTTTAGTCTACAAATCTTTAGTATTGGTCTCCTGATGCACTTTTACACTCTTTGGGTACAAGCCTAAGACTATCTATTACTCAGGGTCTCTTATTACTTCATTTGGCCATTTGTATTCGATTTTTTTTTTATAAAATCAGTTTAATACATATGAGAAGAATCAATTGCCTTATATATCATCATAGTGATAGTACAGCACACATTCAATGAGTGAGAGTCTAGACACCGAAAGGCGCAAGTGCTGGGTTGTTGCAGATTGGATGTGTTCTTTCCTTAACCGGCAGTCCATTACTTTAGTACTGGAAGTGTCGTGGCCCATCGGTAGTGAGTATGAGACTACAACTGTATTACCCACGCAGGTACCGAATGGTGGAGTTTTACTACTGGCGCGAGGGCAGCGGAGGGAAGGCGCGGCTCGAGTGCGTCGTGTTGTTCCTGCCCGACGTGTGGTCTGCACAACCGTCGCGTATCGAGTGGGGCGCCGTTCAGGAGCAGTATAAGGCGGCCTACGAAGCCGCACTCGACAGGCTCGATGGCAAATCTAGTCCTGTTGAAAAGCAGCCGAGAGTGAGCACCCCGCCCGATGTCAACACCAGCCAACCAGCGGACCAGTCAAAAATTGTTTGTTCCCAGTTTTGTTTGTCTGCGCCTACAATTCAGTAGAAGGAGACCACGGAGGCAGAAGTGCTGTCTACATACTCCAGATGATATTGACAAAGTCAATATCACATCATGATATCTTTTTATTCTTTATAGTTCATAGTCTGGTTCATCCTTTTTTATACTCCAGTGGTAGTTTATTTTATAAAAAAAATTTTGTTGTAAAAATGATCAGTGGCTTTAAAATAGTTATGAAACAAATCCGATTGAGCTGATTAAAGGTTTTAAATAAAAATAAGTACATAAAAATGTTAAATGCTATTTTTCCAGGAGATTAAAGATGCAGACAATAGTACTATCACAATAGATGAGAATGATGATGATGACGATGTTATTGATAAAGATCCAAAGGCTATTGAGCCTACTCATTACTCTAAAATAGATCTGAAGACTATAAAATTGGATCAGATAAAAAAAGAGTTGCGTGCAAGAAAGATAAGTTTTAGAAAAGGTAGGAGTTATCTTTATCTTATATGATACAAGCTTTCCACTTATAATAATTTTGTGCATAGCCTGGATTGAATAATACAACACTGGTTCTGTCCTTTTCTATGCCGTTTAAAAGGTTTCGCCGGTTTGAAAGAAATTATTATAAACTTAGGCTATGTTTAGTGTTAATACACTTAATTTTAATAATACGAATTACTGTATTAACATTTTATTTCCTATATCCGTACAATACCTTAACGACGAATTTTGAAATAAGTTATTGCCAAAGCTTATTACATTGGCATTATTTAGGTGTAGGACGATTTTTTTTACGTAACTATTTATATTTATTTAATAATGAATGCCCAAAGATTTCTTGTTATATTTATGTAAATAATGAATTAGTATACTCGACTAATAATTTTCATTACAATATTCAGGAACAAGGCCTCAGTTACTATCTAGACTCTCGAAATTATTAAAAGCAGAGGAAGATAAAGAACTTAAAGGTGCAGAAATAATGGATTTGGAAGATGATGAACCAGAAAGTGAAATATCTGTTGTTGAAAAGGAAGAAACAAAGACAGAAAATGAAATATCCAAATCAGAATTCAAGGAACCAGAGACTAAGCCAGAAATTAAAGAACCTGAAAAGCATATAGAAGTAAAAGATTTAGAAAAAGCTGAGAAAAAAGATGAAGAAAACAAGGCTCCTGTTGAACAGAAGGAAGAAAGAAAGAAAACTGAAAAAGAGATTGAAGAAGATAAGAAAAAGGTACTACATGTTAATCAAATATGGTGTTTCGTGTAATTTTAAATTTGTTGTGATAAATACACTTGATCGCCTTTAAAAATTCATTTTTGACCTTTTAAGCTATAGCAGAGTGTATGATTTTAATCAATTTTAAATTGGAAAATTTATAAATTTGCAAACTTCGCTTGCCCTCGTTATTGTTGTTAATTAAATATTTGATTATACCATTTTAGATTACCTAAATGTTCTGATTATATAGAATTAAAATTTAATATTTACGCAGGTGATTTTCAAGGCTTTAACGTCTTATTGTCTTTATATTTGTTGTTGTATTAATATCTTATTAATTATTGGTTAATTTGAACGAATGCTGCTGTAATGTGGTCTTATTATCGACAAAATTTAGATATGAATATTGAACCTCTGTCATAAAGGTTATAAACCGAGTATAATGAAGCGTAGTCTTGCACCTTTATTAAATTATCAGCTTAAATAGATATGACCTATGCAGAGTTAAAACTTTTTTTTTTTATATACCGATAATGATTAATTATTATTTAGTCTTATGAATTCCGTCACTTAAACCTAGGGTTTCCCGAAAACTATCTATTCAAGATGAAATCATAAGTGTGTTATCTTATTTGTAAATGCTTTAATGTATAATAAAGAACTATATGTCTTTTATTTATTATTAGCTATGCTCGCGACGTCGAACGCGTGAAATTTTCACTTTGTATTCATGTCTTCTGAACCTCACAAGATAAGACCCTATGAACATGAAAACATACAAAAGTCTAAGATAAAATTCCTGTTATGATAGTTGTAATCCCTAAAACTTTCATTGAATTCTGTTGAGCCGTTTCAAAACCTGTTCAAGACAAACTTTCAATAGGACATAGTTACAATTTATCTAATATTTTTTTATTTATCGATATAGATAAAAGTTTGAGGAAATAATAATAAGGAATAAGGACAGTATGCGTTTGTGTAACTAACGACTTTAATAATTTATAAAATAATTCGTGTTTCGTTTTGGCATATAGTTGGAAAAAGAGAAACAGATGTTGAATACACGGTATGAGATTCCCACCGTGCCACATATCATAGTACACCCCTCTGCCACCGCTAAAGGGGGGAAATTCAACTGTACTATTGCTACATTGTCGCTATTATTGGATTATCGTATCACGGACAATAAGGAACATAGTTTTGAGGTATGACATAATCCTCGCACTCTTTTCTTTAACCTTTTAATGCCCATATATGTAGATGAGCACATGTCATTTTTGCTTCTATACTCATTTAGTCTGATATATACTTAGTCTGGCCATAAATACTGTTACAATTAAAATGAAACAAAATATTACATTTGAATTTGGAATCTGTCATTTTTATATGATTGTTCATTGTGTTTTCTCATTTTGGCGCCAATACATTGTACAACATTTTGCGATATTAAATTGGAGTGGGGCGATAAAGAGAACCAAAACGCTGTGATTGCCTTACACAAAATAGGTATGCAGCCAAATGCAATTTTTAAAACTCCATATGCTTGGTATTAGTCAAATGTTTGTGTACCGGGCTATTAATAGGTACAATGAGACCTCCTCTGTTTGTGACAGAAAAAGATCTGGCCGTCCACGTAGTGTTCGTACGAAAAAGTTTGTCAAAGCAGTAAGGGGAAGAATTCGAAGAAATCCTGTCCGAAAGCAAAAGATTCTATCTCGGGAGGTGAAAATATCACCTAGAACCATGTCGCGTATTTTAAAAGATGACTTAGGACTTGCAGCCTATAAGAGACGCACTGGTCATTTCTTAACTCATAATTTAAAAAAGAATAGGGTGGTAAAATCGAAACAACAACTGAAGCGGTATGCAAAGGGAGGTCACAGAAAAATTTTGTTTACGGATGAGAAAATTTTTACAATTGAGCAACATTTTAACAAACAAAATAACCGTTTTTACGCTCAAAGCTCTAAGGAAGCTTCTCAATTAGTTGACAGAGTGAAACATGGGCATTATCCGTCTTCAGTAATGCTTTGGTGGGGTGTTAACTATGAAAGAGTGACTGAGCCATATTTTTGTGAAAAAGGTATCAAAACATTGGCACAAGTGTATCAAGATACCATTCTTGAGAAGGTAGTTAAGCCCCTTATGTTCAATAACCAAGAATGGTCCTTCCAGCAAGACTCGGCGCCGGGTCATAAAGCTTGGTCCACGCAGTCTTGGTTGGAAACTAACGTTTCGGACTTCATCAGATCTTAATCCGCTGGAATATGATTTATGGTCAATTTTAGAGAGTATGGCTTGCTCTAAACGCTATGATAATTTGGAGTCCCTAAAAAAATCCATACGATTGGCAGTGAAGATTTTCCCAAGGAAAGAGTGCGTGCTTCTATTGGTAACTGGAAACTGAACTTTAAAGGACTATATTGCAGCCAATGGGGACCACTTCCAATAAGCTTTTTATATTTTAAATTGTTTTATATTTATGTATTAAACTAACACACTGTAAAACTTATAAATGTTATTTGCAATAGAGAAAAAAAAAATCTTTGTTACAATATTTATGGCAAGACTAGGTATGTTCTGTTACAGCACAAATTATTCCTTACTTTTTACACAAAGCATGCATTAATATCGATTCCAAAAACTTTATTGATTGATTAATATATAATTATATTCACTACCGAATACATTGGACTGTATACCTAGAACAGAATCTGTAACCATTGGAAACTATTTTCTTTTCTGGAATAAACAGATCTTTTCTTATCGGTGGAGAGATCATTCATTCCCAAAAGACTCGCAGATTCGGTCAGAAAAGTCGTATACCACCGACTGTTTTATTTACTAAGGCAAAAGTCGGACCGAATATATTTACCAAATTTCACAAAAATTCGTTAAGTTGTATAATAATTGTAGAAATAATAAAGAAAAACACCTGTACATGTATATACCTGTGTGTATGTATTATAATACATAGCACTTTTGAAATAATTTACACTTAATTTGGCAGCTTTTCGTCTTTGCCGAGTTATTCAATGAAATGTTAATGAGAGATTTTGGATTCTACGTTTATAAAACGTTATACACATTGCCCGAGAAACCAGAAGAAGTTAAAGAAAAAAGTGTCGAAACTGTCGATAAAAAGGACGACAAAAAAGACGAAAAGAAAGATGATAAAAGAGATGAAAAACGCAATTCGCGAAAACGCGAGAGGAAGGTTCGTAATCCCATTATTTTATGTATTGTTTTTAAAATAAACATCTTTATAAAGTTTCTTACATATCTACAAATTTGCTGCTTAGTTAGAGAATATGTCTTATATTTCACATAGACCCTCATACATTTATATTGTACGACACTTAACATTATATTTTGGCGAGTTTTAACAATATTTTTGTAAATTATAAATTGTGTGGTATTCTGATGTGTTGGATATATTAAAGTTTCATCATAATCCTTTAATAAAAAAAAAATGTGAATGAATAACAATTACCTATCCTCACAATCAGTGAAATGGTTACGATACCTATTATTATTTGTGTTTCATAATATTACTCTCCTTTATTCCTTTGATACATTTTTCTGTTAACAACTCCAAAATTAAATCTTATACAAAATGTATTGACTACATCGCCACCTGTGTCAAGCAAGGTGTCAGTGCAAACCTTTTAATCTATTTTACCAACTGTTAATTACAAACAATTTCTTAATAGGATTCGCACAGTGATGATGATCGCAGTAATTCACCAAAAAGACGTAGTCGAGGGGTCGAATTACCAACAGATCCTTTTCTACTATTAGCATTGGTATATTTTGACACTGCTCGAGGTGGCTCAATGACGAAGAAAGACCTGCAGAACTTATTTGTCAGTCTCGGCTTATTTTTATCGCGATCACAAATACGAACTGTTGTTGAAAAAGTTTGTGTTAAGGATGTCTTTAATTATAAGTAAGTGTGTAATATTTTTGTCATTATTTATATAACTGGTTTTGTTTTAAATTCGATAACTGACTTGCCAGTACCTCGATGGTTCGATGTTATTTAATGATTAATATTTTTTTATTATCATATACCATGCATCATTCGTAATATATTCATAGAATACAGATTTCGAGCCTTTGCTGCCATTTTATCCTAAGCGATATTTGGACCTAAGTATATTTTTGGTTGTAAAATGGACATTAAAGTATTATTTTGTTTTATGAATTTCGGTTTTAGTTAGATTGGACCTTACTCAATAAAAACTTTCAGTCTTAGATCAATATAACAGTTTAAAGTAGGAGTAGAATTGTCGTAAGTATATTCAGGCAGTTTATATCTTTATAAATGTGGTAATGCATGAACGAGAAGCTCAGATTATAAATGGTATGCACTCTCCAAAAATTCAAGAATTATAATGCAAAAGTTATATCTTTCAACTTAGTTGGAATTAATCTAAGAAAG
Organism: Dendrolimus kikuchii; assembly: GCA_019925095.2. Lineage (NCBI taxonomy): Eukaryota > Metazoa > Arthropoda > Insecta > Lepidoptera > Lasiocampidae > Dendrolimus > Dendrolimus kikuchii. The sequence continues at coordinate 14,232,161 of CM034395.1, forward strand.
ATAAGATGAACTCCATATTACATTATCACAGACAAACAAATCAACATTTATAAATTATTTTTCAGGACTCTTATTAAACAAGTAAAAGAATTAGGACCAGGCTCATCAGAGTTATTACAAGACTTACCATCGGAATCTACAGAAGCAAGTGATGAAGTTGTCCAAACTGCACCAAAATCAGAAGAAAATATAACCATAGGCAATCGGAATTTACTGCCTTTATTTAAGGAATCCCGGCCGAGTAGCGATGGAACTTCGAGTGGGACCGTGGATGTTAGTGAAACAGGTGAGTGAATGTATTCCATGTAGCTGTTGAGGAAACTGTTCCGCATATTGCTCCATTTATCCTCCAGTATATCTGAGTCTTTCTGGTTTTCAAATAAACCTTCTATCGACTTATTGTCTTACTTTTTGTTTAAGTTTTCCATTTTGTTGCTACCTAACTCTTGTTGCAAATTTATTATTTGCAAGGTGTGTTCTAATTGTTTCTTGTGTTGTCAGGATGACCTCTGTGTTCCAGTGAACTAAGCGGATCAATACTTGGTCTACTAGACTACAGAGGCCGTCTATCCTTATAAAGAATGTATCTATGTAACAATTGTCAATTTTCTTTTAAAAATCTTTCAAAATGTTTCTATCTGTGGTGACTTGTTAATAGCTCACTATCACTAATGTGTTATTATTACAATGTGAATAGCTGATAGTCATCCAAAAATTGTAAAATAAAATAAAAAATAAAATAATAATTACAAGGGTGGCAGAGTAATTCCTGCACTAGGAATAGGATGTCATGGGGAACCGTTATATATTATCAAAATATAGCACTACAGATTCAACAATTTTGTGTGTATGTATGTAATTGAGTTATGTGTGTCTGTTATATTTGCATGATTAATGGACTTGTTTTCTCAAATTTAATGTGAAAATGTAAGTAATGACTATAATATAACTTACTACCTGATATTAGAAGAGTTGACAGTCAAGTCAACTGTGACACTTTATCATTATCCAAAACGCTGATTCAGAGATTTTGTAAGAGCATTGCAATTATGACGTCATATAACTGTTACGAGTCAAATATTTATTCTTGTCTAAACAGTAATTAAAATTATTTCTATTTTGACATTTTTGAAGGATAATGATAAATTATTGTTAGAAATCACCTACCCTCTAGCTCTATCCCTAATGCCTATATAACTGATTAGTCTATGCTTGTAGGCATGGTGACGTACAAATCGCGTCTGGTGGACGTGGGCGCGCTGATGGCGGCCGAGGCGCGCGGCGCGGGCGCGCGGCTGCGGCTGGAGCAGGCGCTGGCCGCGGCCAAGGAGGCGCTGAGCGCGGCGCGGCACGCGGCCGCCTCCACGCAGCAGGCCGAACGTGGCGCCAAGAGCCAGCTCACCGACCTCAGCGCCAGCCTCGCCGCCGCGCGCACCAGGATCGCCTCGCTCACGGTGACTACTCTTATGTTTAAGTCTGTTTCTAATAAGGCTGTAGGAATTTTTGGCAGGAACTGAAAGGAGATGTTGCGCTGTGCAGTTTTATTTTCTAAAAATGTGTAAAATTACTCTAAAATGAACAATATTTGTAGGATATTGATAGTTTTTGAGTAGTAATTGTGTTTTGTGAGAAATGTGAACTGTAGTCAAATGTGGCCTTTTAAGTTGTCACAAGAACTCCATTGAATAGCACCAGCTGATAACCTACCGTTCAACTGTGCTACACATAGGCTTAAGAAAGTGAAGAAACCATCTTGTAAACTAAGATTTGGCTTAAAGGCCTAGCTGCCAAGCCATAAGCCTATATAAAATAATAATAAGGCTGTATGGCTGACACATCCATAAAACGTAATTTGTTGCGTTGTCGTAAACTTTCTTACGAAATAAATATTAGTTTTAGTTATATAAAAATATATTTAATACTTTTACTATTTACTAAAATAATTTTATAATCACGATGTTTATTTTTCTATTTACGTAATTTCTTCCATACTATCCTATTTGAAACAGTAGTTGACATTCAAGTCAACTGAAACAACTTTTATCATAACATAACGAGGCAGGCCACAACTGATGGCATCCTTTTTTTTTTTGTTAACTTAGGGAGAATGTTTTTTTTTTGTGACACACATGGGTCTTGGATACAGGGGAAGACCAAAAGCGCCGCCTAGTGCCGCGCGCTTCGTGTGCGTGTGGGCTCTTGCACCGAACGGGATCTCCTCCATTAAAGGAGGAGACTAAACAAACAACCCACTAAACCTACCTGGGTCCCCTATGAGAGGATAGATCTAGAATGCTGGGGATGTATAACGTAGTCAAACTCTTCTGACATCCTAGTGCGCCGATTTAGTACTAAACCCTAGGAAGCAGGGTTGTACCACTTGGTACAGTAGAGGTGATTCCACCGATACCCCCGTAAACAGTGGCCCTCTATCACAGGATTGATGGTATCTTGTATTAGTGTTCTCCAACCCATATAGAAACATCGAGTTGTGTTCAGGTGCATATCAGAGAACACTAGCAAGAATATTTGGATGAATGATCACTATTAAAGGGCACATGGTACAAAACCATCCAATGTTGACTCTCTCAATGCCCATGGTTAAGTTTGTCATCCATAGAATTGGACAGGAAAACTATTATACTCTACTAAGACTTTGCTCCGGACACATTCCTTCCAAATAAGTTCTAATATATGATTATTATATTTCTTATATATTTCTAATTCACCAAATTGCTCAGAATGCCAAAAACTGAGGATATCCATCACGTGTTGGCAGAGTGTGTCCGGGGCGAGGCGCTGCGGCGTCAGCTTCCGGTCGATTGTAATGTGGATAACTGTAGCAGTATTCTGTCTTCTCCATTTTCTGGGGAGGCCAAAGTACTTGCCCAGTTATTAAGTCTGTGTACTTAGTTTTAGAAAGTAGTAAATAACTGTAAGATTGGATGGGGTGACATTATCACAAAGTGACAAAACCCCATTTATGTAATACAGATTAAAAAATATCCTACATAACGCCGAAGTCTCTAACTTCAAAAAAATCAAGAGTATTAATATTATTGGTCAACTGTTGTTAAAATTTAAAAAAATCATAATATAAAAATATAGTATTTTAGCACTTACTCTTTGATATGAAAATAATTTTAGAGTAATAAAGTCCAAATTCCCTCAAGAATGTTTCTCTTGCATACTGTGGGGATTTGGAATAACTCCAAGCTGAGGTTTTCCCATATCATTATGATATCAAGTTTTACAAAAAGGTGTCATAAAACTATAAGCACTAATTAGGGCAAGTCTGTGCTGGATGCTCATTCGAAATACCTAAGGTATGCTAGAGAAACATTCTCGATAATAATAGTATATAAGTGTAATGGCTTGAGAAAGTGAGGATGAACTTCTTGAACAGTTACTTGAAACTCTGGATAGTCCCCATTATATAAATCGGAATGATGCAAGTCACCAGTTCTATCATCCACATAACAATGAATATTGTCAACTAAGACATGTCAATGACGTTCAAGATGAACAGTGTCGGTCACAAAATAGAACCCTAGACTACACCAGCACTATATCATGAGTTATGTTACGAAAAATCGCTTTTTTCTTTCAATTTCAGACAAGTTCGAAAATATTCCATTCTGCATTAAAGAGTATCCAAGCTAAAGTAGAAGCTGTGGTCAACATCAAATACGAGGACGATGATGTCGTAGAAGTAGTAAATGGGCCACTGAAGTAAGTGTTTTGAAATTATTATTATACTTGTTACAAGTTGCCATCCAACATAGCAATGCAGCCAGTTATTGCAATAATCTTACGTTAGTTATGTAGTAGTAGTGATTTTGATTACTATTTGTTGCAGAAATAAAAAAGGTAAAGATCCCAAGAAGACTGAAGATATCACAAAAACCGAACAGGTGAAAAAAGAAGTAGACATGAAAAAAGATGAAACAAATAAAACTGTTAAACCTGAGCCTAAACAAGACGAAACTGATACCGCAAAAGATTTAGCTACAAAAAAAGAATGGATAGAAAAGACAGATACTACAGACGAAAAATCAGATTCTAATAAAATTGAGCAAGTAGAATCTGAAGACGCAGAAGATAAAAGCAATACTGATATAATTAAAACAGAAAATATGGATATTGATGATAAAGAGTAATTTAACCTGTTATTAGTTTAGGTTATTCTGTATACTTTGATAAACAAAATTTAAGTTTTTAGTCAGATTATTACAAAACAGGGTAAATCTCAAATACATAAAAAAGAATTCAAATATATATTTATATATATACTAGCGGTCCCGCCAGACGTTGTCCTGTCCTGAAAGAATAAAAATCTAAGACCCGATTCTAGTGCCTCCTACCGGTTCCAATTGTGAATCTAAATCATCCAGGGACACCCACTCAAACACACAAAAAATGACATCAAAATCGGTAAAGTCGTTCTCAATTTATGCGCGTACATACACTTGTAGGATTCAATTTTACTTATTTGTATATTAGATTTATATTGATTAAGGTTCACATAGTATTCATCAAAGAAATGGTGGGACTTAATGTACGGCGTCATCTATTTGATGTTTATGTAACTTAGTTGACAGCAGAACTCAAACTTACCGACATTTAGGTTTAAAAAAAATAGTATATATATATATATATATAACGTATGTATAAGGTATGTAAGAATAAGCCTAAATAGCGCTCTGTTGTTCGTGCCTACCCCGCAAGGGAACTGGCGTGAAGTTATGTATGTATGTATGTATATATATATAACGAAATTGTTCGATTCTTACAAATGTTATTGTTTCGATGTGTAACTTAAATTTTGTTTATTTATATCAAAGTCTGCAGTGTGCATGAAATTGCGACATTACACGGAAAAAAAAAATTAATTTATTTTTAATTGCAGGAGTTCAGCAGACAGGCAGACGGCCCACTTGATGATAAGCGGTTACCATCGCGTTTGGACATTTGCAACACCAAATGCGCTGCTGATCTCTTAAGGGAGACTGGAACCTGGTCACTAATGCCGAAACACAATTCAAGGTTGTTATGGCGACATACTTTAGACTAGGGGTGGTAGCCATCCAGTCGGGCAAATGCCCTACCACCTGGCAAAATTATTGTTATACTCAAAAATACAAGGAAAACGGGTCGCTGACCAAATAAAATCTCGTACGAAATTTCTCATCCCGTTTCTTTCACACGCGTATAAACTTATGACGTCATAAGTTTAGAGTACGCTCATATGTCAAAATCTATTGTGATGTTCTGTAAGCTGGAAAAAGTAACAGAGTTGATTTGAATGTCCTCTTGTAAAAAAATATGAAAAGAAAAAACATGCTACTAATAAAACTACGTTTTAACGGTTTTAAGCGCGGTAATCTATTTGATTTGTGTTATTCCGACGTTTCGGCCACTTTTCAGTGGCCGTGATCACGGAAGACAAAGATGTCTATTGTTAAAGTTTTATTTAGCGTACCGGCAACATGTTCATTTTAATTATTTCGTTTAAATTTTGTTTATGGTTATTAATTACTCTATGGGAGCCTTAATTTACCATCGCTTCGCAACATGTAGTAGCTTGAAGAGAAGAAGCGGCGCAAGAAACTCTTTAGCAAACATGCCTAACTCTAATATATATTTATATAATATTAAAATGGGTGGAAGGGAAAATAAAAGAAATTATCAATCAAATTGGTTTGTGTTCCGTTGCACACAGAAAGAGCTCACAGTGTCTTGAGGTCTGGCAGCTGGTTTTTCCTGGGTTTTGGGTCTTAATAGTTTTGATGATCGGATCCTAAACAGGTGGTACTTGCCAACCATCTCTATTGAAATTTGGGTGTTTTTTAATTTCAATAGCCTCAACGCATCATTCTAGGTATGAAACGATTCTCTTTCGCGAGGATTTGTGGCTTATCGAATCTGATGTAGTGGTTGGGTTTATCCATCGTGTGTTCACTGATCGCAGACTTCGTAGACCTTGTGTGTTTCATGTCAGCAATGTGTTCTTTTACCCGCGTTTTTATGCTTCTCTTTGTTTGCCCAATGTATGATAATCCACTCACAATCGAGCTTGTAGACACCTGCATCCTGGAGTGAGATATTGCATTTCACAGGTCTCCTAAATTGGCTAATCTTTTTATGCGGCTTGAAATATGTTTTGATTGAAGCTCGCCTGAGGATGTAACCAATTCTGTCTGTGACTCCCTTGATGTAGATGTGGATAGGGTAGCAGCAGGGCACCGCTTAACTGAAGGTGGTTTGGGGCCTTTGTGACGTTGGAATAACCAAAATCAAATAAATTACCGCGCTTAAAACCGTTAAAACGTAGTTTTATTATGTATACAAGTCGCGAAAATTTAAGAAAACATTAAACATGCTACTATTTAACAACAATAGGCTGTTTCTTACACAGAGCAGTATATCCATAATTTTATGTTTGTAAACATAAAAAATTTGGTTACACGACCAATTTTTAACGGATCTATGACTTCTGTTACTTTTATTTTGAATATCCCTGAGATAATGTGGTGTGTCATACTTGTGTGAAATTCTCTCCATATTGCGGAGTATACTAATGACAGTGCTGAATGATGCAAAGAATAATCTATGATGACGAATATTTTAATATGATGCATTTGTCGTACAAATTAAATATTTTTGCTACACAAAAGCAGTGGAAAATGTTCATATTTTATTTTTAATGCAGGAATGTATTGCTATATAATTTGTATTTCGATGGATAAGTTAGCATTTTTTGCTAGAATAAGTTTTTAAAAGCAATAAAATGTAGTTATTTTAAAGTCCGTTTCATTTTATTCCTTTAGATAACGTAAGCAGAATTATAAAATTGCTGTTTATTCCTTTATGGCCTTCGGAATAGATTGATTGTCACAATAATTAACGTCGACCCATAAGCGTCCCACTGCTGGGTTCGGGCCTACGGAAAGGAACGTGACTATGTTTTGGTTCGCATGCGATGATTCCTGTATCGTGAGTAAATAAGAAAAAATGAAATATTAGGTAATTAAATTGCCAATATAGTATTGAAAGTGTATACTGCCGAGGTAGTCCCATCTTTTTTTCATGAGGTGGGCTCGGTCGTGATGAAATTGTCAAATTCACATGTGTAATCTGTTGTTAAATCGTACTAGTCATTATATCTCTGTATTTGTAAGTACTAGTGTCGACAACGAGAAAGTTTCTACGTTCCTTTTAACACTGGAAAATAAGTTTCCGCAGGATACGCGAATTATACTGGATGTACCGAGTCATATTTTTGTTTATTTGCGATAAACGAACGAATAATGTTATATATTGCTAGTATTTAATATTATACTCGGGATGACAGTGTAAACTCTATTAATATTATATATATTAATGCGAAAGTAACTCTTGTCTGTCTGTCTGTCTGTCGGTCGGTCGGTATGGCAGTCTATCTGTTACACTTTTACGTAAAAACTACTGGACCGATTTGACTGAAACTCAGTATACATATAATTTCGATGCCGAGAATGAACACAAGATACTTTTATCCCGAAAAATGGGATAGGTTTATGTAAGGATTCCGGTCATTTTTGTCATTATGACAAGTTTATAGATAAATTCATCATCTATAAAAAAATGCGATCTTATTTATTAAGCTTTCACGGAAAAACTACTATGATTACTGGATTTGTTTTGCTGTAATTTTGTTTAAATTTAGTTTTAATACCGAAAATAGACATACATAATTTTCATATCTGGAGATGGGAAAATTTGCGACATAAAATAAAGTGACTCTACCGGGGGCAAATGGCACTAACATCAATATAACCTGTAATAACGCCTGTTCTTTAAACAAGAGGTCAGCACTAGAGTTTCAACCGCGGCGCAGCTGTGGGGTGAACACTGACAAGGTTATAAACCAGTAATTTTAACATTTCCGAGTTATTGCTCTGTTGTACGCACTTCCATTGCATAACCCTTTTATTTCTACTAGGTATTGCCAATTTCAGTAAGCTTCTCGCCGAGATCTTGCTTGTAGCACTACGACATGGTATTTTTGTGATCCAAAGTTCCTTCAAGGCCAGCAGCAAATTGAACCTTTTCTTTAATAAATGTATTACTAGTATTGTAATATAATTTATTTAATTCATTGATACAATTCATAGATTACAAAATATTTTAAATAACCTTCAAAATTACAAGAGTATATCTCATTCAAGAAAATTTTAATGAATGAACTATGACAGTGATTTGAAATATGTTTCCAGTGCTTATATTATTAAAAAAATGATCGTTTTTGGTGGTAGTTAATACTTAAAAATAACTTGTAAGTATTCTAGGAAAGCTAAAAGTGTATGTACTTGATAAGTGTTTTCTTTTTTTATAAAATATCTATATATTAATACAATTTGAACACTTATGTACCTAAATAGATGTAATAAAAATAAAAATCATAGCACAAACTCCTTTCTTAAACTACAAGTGCTATTTTTAGGTATATAAATGTAAGCTAAGTCTTTAATATAAAATAATAATATTCCTAATAAACATATTAGGTGGTGCACACCATAAATCTTCTGGGTCTTTTAGATAATAGTATAGACTGGCTCTGTTTATCTTTTATATATCTTAATATCCATTAGTTTACCTTTATTACTGTAGAAGTAACAACTCAACCACAGAGGCAGTCTTTCTTCCATCATGCTGGCTAAGGGGCTGTCCATAACCCGGAAGCCACACATACCCCTCATAGACCTGGGTTCGAGAGCGATCGTGGGGTTCGACGAGTAAATGCAGTCTTCCAGCGACATTAAAAAAAGGAGCCGTCCATAAAGGAGATCCTCATCATCCTGCTTCACACTTTCTGGGACCCCCCTATAAAATGACACGTCATAGTACCTAAAAATACCCCCCCCCCTTGCAAATGACATGTCACAGTAACTAGAGCTGACCCCCCATAAATGACATGTCACAGCAGCTAGAATTGAACAAACCCCCCCCCCCCCCTTTTTTTTTCGTGTGATTAGACGCACGGCTCCACATAGTTTCCGGGGAATAAGCCGGTGACGCCGTCCATGACGCCCTCCCACCATCCATCGTCGTTCTTCTTCAGCACGTAGATCACCGCACTCTCCTGGAACGACAGCTCGTCCTCCTTGTCCGCATAGTAGTCATATATGGCCACCACTGGAATAAAATTAAATAAATGACTAAACTTCGTCGTGGGCCAAATCCTGATAGATAACCGTTGTTTATTTAGAAGGCAAGCAAAGATTACATTGTATTAAGTTTTTATCTAGGCCCACTATACTCAACCGGCCGCCCGCCAAGCCTTTGTGAGTAGCCCGTCTGGCGTACTACATATTAGTGTATAACACGTCTGGTGTTACAAATGTCCATAGTTGATGTAACCACTTTCCATTGGGGACCCAATTCTGCTATTACTGTCTCATCAAAATCACCGGATACTATTGTCTCACCCCCCGGTTTCTATATTTTACCGACAGTTGTCTATAATAGTAACTAATTTATTTTGAAGCTACCAATAACCGATGGTTGAGAGGGCTATACGAGCGTTTCACAGGATCATTGTCAGTTAGAAATACTGTCGGTTATCAGTTACCAATTCCCTCCCAAGCGTTTTGCTAACGTAACATAGTTCTAGTAGCAACACACAACGTAATTCAATGACGTATAACTACAAAGTAAATATATTTTTAAAAGAAGTGACTTTTGTGATATAGGATTGTCATTAAAAATCAAGCTTTCAATCAATCTGCTTTAAAAATACTTACAAGTACAGCATATGAATGTTGCATGAACAAAACGCAGTAATGTAAACAACATATAAACTTTTTTAATAATAATTGTTCCAATGTCATTGGATTTGTTGTAAAAAAAAAGATGAAACAGTGTTGTCACTTCAGAAATTTTTCGTTGGTATTAGGGATTTGTAGTTTTCGATCTCATTTTTTTTTAAATAAGTTAAGGCTAAAAACAACGGTTTTTGTGGTTCTATCAGGTTATCGCAGGTGGAGCTCAAGAATAACAAACAACTGTAGTCTAATTAATGACTTTGGAACTTTTGACCTTGTTATTAGAAAGGTGGCATTAACCATATAAGTTTTATCTGTGCTGGCAACAACTGAGAACTTTGTTATTATAAATATAATAACAAAGTTAAGTATAAATATTTGTCGACGAAATTTACGAAAACGACACCATAAAAAACAAAACCTATCTTACATTCTGGGATAAACTACATAAATCTATCCCAAACTCTATCACTTTTCCGGAATAAAAAGTATCCTATGTCTCTCCTAAATATTGAACTTACTTATATACCAAGTTTCAGCCAAATCGGTCGAATATTTTTCCGTGAAAGCATTACAGGCAAACAGAAAAATGTACTTTTGTCCCCGAAACTATCCCATTTTTCGGGATAAAAAGTATTCTATGTTCATCCTCGGCATCAAAAAAGTATATATACTGAGTTTCAGCCAAATCGGTTCAGTAGTTTTTCCGGGAAAGGGTAACAGACAGACGAAGTTACTTTCACATTTATAACATTAATAGGGATGAATAGTGAAGCAATACTGGAATTGGAATTAGAACTGTTAAAGGCAGAAATAACAAATTTGAAAGTTATAAATAAGAATTAAATGTAAGTTAAAATAAGTAAAAAACTTGAGTTTAATTTAATTTAAAATTACTTATTTATAATGACAAATAAACTGGCAACCTCGACAAACAAACAAAACTGACCGAAATCGGGTAGGAATAAAATTCCTACGAATAGTAATGTTGACAACCAGCAATTATAATATAGAAACACTTCATCTGTCGGTTCCATACAAAAAGTCTACCGATCGGTTAAAAATCCCTCCCATCGGAGGTATTTTCATGAGTAACTAGCTACGAACAGTTCATTATAGGAACATCAGTAGAGTTACCAAGCGGTAATATTCTAACCGTCGGTATCAAAAACGAATCGTTTTTGTAATATTGAAACCGGGCATCAATCGTAGTTTTGCTTGATTAGCTATTAGTTATAAGCGAAAATTCGCGAAATAATGTTTGAATATTTTTGGGTACTATTCAATATTCATTTCGGCTAATGCAATTTCTGCTGATACCGTTTTTTTACTAATATTATTCTGCCGATACGATATAGAGAAGATAGTGTAGATTTAGTAGAATACGATTTGATGATTCTATTGCAATGGAATATTACTGTAAATATCTTCGCAATACTATGATATCGAAATAGCAGAATTCGGCCCCATGTGTACCATCATCATCTCTGCTGTGAATTCTAGTAGTAAAAAAACAGCTAAATAAAAGAATAATGCAGCCCTTAACACACACACTCTTGTCTAATAAGAGCGACCCCATTTGTTTCCCTTTTTCAAATTCATTATACACACTTGACAGCTTGACATGCCTACAGATTTATTATAGTACAAATTGGTTAATAAACGTAGAACAAAGGTGTAGGACTTGATTGTCTTTTTATTAACAAAGAATTGTTTTTGTTTTGAAAATCTGTTCTGAAATCGCACTATACTTGATCACTAACTACTTAACTGCCTTTACACGAACCCAATTGCTCTGCAAATTGGATAAGGTAATGTCTAAGCAGACATGCCGACAGCCGATGGTAAAGCTACCATCGGCTAAAATTTGACATCAGCTCCATATAACTAGTGTCAAAATTCAATCGATGGTAAGGCAAGTAAAGGAACAGTAAGATATACTGATCAACCTTTAGTGGAATGTGTCTTTTTGTACTGCCTCTTTTGGCATAAAAATTCTCAGTTTAGCAAAGGCATTTAGATTATTCTTAAAACTGATTATTACGTATATCCATAGCTTAGCTAGCATAACATAGACATTGAGATAACTTAAAAACAAGAAGAGATGGACATGTCATCAATGTAATCTCCAGATGTGACGATAGAACAACCTAAAGTAATAAATATTATTGTTGACACCTGAGTTTATTATAGGAAGAAGAATATTAAATAGGTATTAAAGAAATAACAGTACCTTTTTCAATATAATTCTTTGGCACCCATCCAGGCAAGTCCTCTTCATCGGGGACTATTGCTGGCACTGCGCTTGTGTACTGTGTTCCCATTTTGTTCTATAATAAAATGCTTAATATTATTAAATTCAATCATAATTCGCCTCTTTGCTTCAATAATGTGTTATCTTGAAAATTGAAACTAGCAGCTTAACCAACTAAACTTTTGTATCAAAACGAATAACTTTGTCTTTTAAAATACAATATAGATTGACAGAAGAAAGTTATTCGTTTCGCTACAATTAATTATCTTTTGAAGCATGTCTTACATTGATCCAGTTAGCCAGTGCTAGCTTCATACTGGCATTGAGTAAATGGCCTTGTGCTTCGTGTAAACAGCAGAAGTCAGTTCTGGGCGCCTGCACTGGGGCCATTTGACGTCAGTAGCTGGATCAATGCCTTTATGGTAGAAGAATACTAAGGAATGACATTCGCCCAGTAAAAACATGATTGATAACTAGACATGGGCGACGCGTACTGTAGAAAGACATTGTTTAATTTAGAAATAATTTCCATACTATTTTTATACTTATAGATAACTATAGTTTACCTCACGGCTGAGCCGCGGGTCAAGAGGTACGCTACTGCGTACCTCTTGTTTAAAGAGCAGGTGTCAATACAGGTTACATTGTATTAAATTTTTATGTAGTGCTATTTGCCCCCAGAAGATTCTTTTCATTTTATATCGCACACTATCCCATCTCCCGGCACAAAAAGTATTTATGTTCATTTTCGGTATTAAAATTAAATTTAAACAAAATTACAGCAAATCCAGTACCGATCCAGTACTCCTAGTAGTTTATATCTGAAAGCTTAACGGACCAGACAGATCAAGTTATAGTAGTTTAGTAGTTATACAAAATAAATATAACCTATTCTACATTATGGGATAACCTTTACATAAATCTATCTCATTATCCGAGATGAAAAGTATCCCATGTCCCCCCCGTATTAAAAATTACATATATACCGAATTTCAGCCAAATCGGTCAAATAGTTTTTCCATAAAAGTTAAACGTTAAACTAAAAACAAATAGCCTCTTTTCACCTCTCGATATATAATAAGGTACATTTAATACGATACATACATTGATGTGGTGGGGCCTTCCGAAGGCGTCGTGAGCAAGTTCATCATCCATGGGTGGAGGGGGTAGCGGGGGGGACACGGAGCCCCCGCGCACAGAACCACCCCCCGCAGACGACGACGACGCGCGCTGCAATAAACAAATGCATCTTGAAGATCACATTAGAGGAGAGCGACAAAATTTAACAGCAACGTGAGAAACAAATACCAGGCCACTACAGAAAGTATTGCGAAAAAGTTTTTATGTATAAGAGACTGGCCAAGTATAATCAATTTTGAAAATATGTTTACTTATAGCTAAACATACATTCCAATTTCAAAATTTCCCTCAACATTGCTTGCGAGCTAATTTAAATTATCGTGTCTCATTAGAGATGAGTTATAACAGGTCAATTAAAATATCTGTTTCACCTGTTGCTGTTATCCAAAAACAACAGCATTGATTATCTGTTTTTTTCTTATTTTCTGAGTGTCCCACGTATCTAGTCACGTCAGGCCACATCCCATCAAACGGAACCAAGAAACACTGTCTTGAGGGATCGACGAGAAAAGTAGCCCGTTTATTTGTCTTACTATCGTTTTAAATTTTACATAAGCTCCATAGATATAATTTCAAAGTTCAACCGATGGTAAGGCAAGTGAATGAATAGTAAGATATAGGAACCGACCGTCAATGATATATGACTCACGCCATGTTTTACATAAATATTATATTTATCTAAAAATCCTTCAAAACACTTGTTTATAAAAATTAAAATGACGATTTTCCTCACACTAAGAACTATAATAAGTGATTTTCTTTAATTTGCTGTGAAAGTAGAACATCATTTGAAAAAATGTTACCACAAAAATATTTCTTAAATAAAAAAAAATATACCTGTCCAGGGAGACTCATTGAATGCTGGCTGTGTTCACCATCAGATCCAATCAATGGGGACGGTGGGGCTAAAACGAAAATCCATAATGATTTTTATAGCTATCTTTCAAATGCTACCTACCCACATAAACATAAGACGCATACAGCTACAGCTTTTACATTTTATGGGATAGAAATTATCCTCAATCATTTTTTAAACTAGACTGCATCAAAGATGTAGTTAGAATAAAATTACTAGGAATAATATTGATTATGATGAAATATTGTATATCTAAAAAGCCTATAATCTCACATATTCAAAAAGACCACTATATTTTCATTAAACCAATATTTTATTATTTAAAATACACTGTTTATACCAACCAATAAAAAATATGAAGTATTAATAAATTTATTTTCAATATCATATTTAGACTTCATCAGAACTAAATTGACAAGAAACCACACATGTTACTTATGTAAATGCTGAAAAAATCAATTCTTCATAGTTATGCAAACTAGACATATGTAACAAATAAGATTAAACTAACCAAGGATTCTCATTCTTAGTATTATTATTATTCCATTGCTATACTCATAAATGATACCAACATGATTAAATTAATCATTGAAACTTACGCGGCATACTGGTGTGCAAGTCTTGCTGAGTGTAATTTGCTGGCAGCACCTGGTGTTGATTGGGATGTACCATTCCAACCTACGTCATATACTACTATATTATACATCAAACATTGACATCAAAATATAAATATTAGAATTATTTTTAATGGTTTTTAATCTTGATTTTATTTTATTTTTCATTTTCATCTGAAACTATCAATCACATAACAAGACCCGCTTTGCAAAACTCAAGTTTTCATTATAACTAACAGTGGTGAAAATCAAAGAAAGTGATGGCTGCTATCATGAATCAGAATCAATGGACTAATCTGTTTCCAAATGTTTATTTTACTTTTGACGTTTAGACGTCTATCAAGTTATATATTTCTTGACAGTAAAGCCTACATGAAACAAATGACATAGTTGTCGTACTTTATTGTTGTGGGTGACGTAATAGTGATGTTCTGTGAGTCATGTGTAAGGCACAGACTATTAAACCATATATGTAATAAATCGAAAGTAATCGATATGAAAATAAAAAATGTTTTACTTTAAAGAAAGATAATACAGCAATTATTATAAGTGCCGTTTTAAATGCGTTATTTAATGTATCTAAATAATATGTTCATTGAAATGTGGTTATTGTATTTTTAGCAAAAATATACAATGCAGTAGATTTTTATAACAAATTGAGTCTCTAACGCATTTAGGACATTACTAATTAATCGAACTGTCAAAAGTAAAATATTTTCTTGGAAAGGGTATATATATATATATATATATATATATATATATATATATATATATATATATATATATATATATATATATATATATATATATATATATATATATATATATATATATATATATATATATATATAATAATAGAGGATATTGAAGGCATGCAAATTGGAGCAGATTGAGCAGGCAGGGAGACAAAATTAAAAAGAATACTGAAAGAACCAATAACAAACTGCAAGAATTTTATTTAAGTGGTCAATTATTAAGTTATGCTATTATATACTTAAATAACATTTTCCAAGACAGTCTTGATCTTTGTATTTCAACTAAACAAATTCACTGTTTTCTTAAATATAGAAGAGACAGTAAAACTTAAATGATGTGTTTACCTGCGGTTGGGCGACTGGCAGCGTGGAGTAGCCTGGAGGGCGGCGGGGATAGTTTGGCGCATAGTGGGAGGGCACCTGAGGCGGTGCCACCGCGGGCGGCGTGCGATATTCACGAGAAGATTTACCTGTAAGGTTAAAATTATCACTTTTGCAGATTTCTAATATAAATCTTTAAATCATTATTATACATTATAATATAAATCATAAAGAGGAGTGTGTGCTAGTAAGAATAGTCATAATTATTATTATGATATATAAGGAAAATTTATTCACACATTTGGATTAATATTGTTACGTGCGAGCGAGCGGTGGTACCGTCGCTGATATTACAAAGACCACCTCCTCTAAACTCTCTAATAAACTCGTCAGTGTCTTTTAGTAAAATCTTCTTCCAACTCTCTCATATTGCACTTGTCGCATCACTGTCTTCAACTGAACTCCCTGTAGGCATGGCTTGGCTGATTATATACCTGGAAGAATCTTCTGGAACCCATAATTTCGATCTTCTTTTCGTTATTCTTTAATTTACTACCTGTTCCTTTCTAAACATCTACCCATCTCTTTCTTTTCCTTCCTGAACTTTCCATGCTAGAATTTCGATCTTCATTTCGTTATTATTTTGTTCATCATCTATCCCTTTCTAAAATTTATCTGTCCTTGTCTTTTTCTTCCAGAATCCTCTACCTTTTTCTGAAAGTATTTAGATGGCGTATGCTGCCAGCACATTCCTCCCTCGGTCGCCACAATATTAACATAAACACATATAATTATAATGTATAGATATCTTGCTCATCTTGTCCAAATCATCTAACCCCAATGTATAAAATATATATTTTTAACAAAATATTACCGTAAAATATAATATGACCCTGTACACAGACTATGCTAAATTAGAAGCAATTCTCATCCTACACTATAAAGTGTATGATATTATATTATGGTAGTTATTGTCAGACAATAAATAATTTTAGTAATCCCTATTAATATTATAAATGCGAAAGTAACTCTGTCTGTCTGTCTGTCTGTCTGTTCCGTTTTCACGTAAAAACTACTGGACCGATCTGGCTGAAACTCAGTATATATATATTTTCGATGCCGAGAATGAACATAGGATACTTTTTATCCCGGAAAATGGGATAGTTTCCGGGATAAAAGTATATTTGTTTTTTTGTTTGTTACCCTTTTATGGAAAGACTATTGGACCGATTTGGCTGAAACTCGGTACATATATAATTTGAATACCGAGAGTGCCCAAGGGATACTTTTTATCCCGGATAATGGGATACATTTTGGGATAGATTTATGTAAAGTTTATCCCGGAAACTAGGACAGGTTTTGTGATTTTGTCCATTTTGTCCATTTCGTCCACTGGGTCCACTGGGTCCACTGGGTCCACTTGGACCATGTTATCTATTTTGTCATTTTTGTCAAGTTTTGTCATTTATGTAGTTTACATATAGACGGGTGTGGTATAGTTTGCGATATAAAATGAAGTGAATCTTTCGGGGGCAAATATACATACAAATTTAATACAATGTAACCTGTACCACTTGCTTTTTAAACAAGAGATACGCACTAGAGGTTGACCCGCGGCGTAGCCGCGGGGTAAACTCTAGTAATTTATAAAAAAAACATGTGCAATGTGCATGTGTGCAGACACAATAGTCATATCCTGCTGAATAAGGGTGATTACAAGAAATACATACAGACAGATAACTATTTAGCCAGTCGAAAATCCCTATTATTATTATAAATGCGAAAGTAACTGTCTGTCTGTCTGTTCCGTTTTCACGTAAAAACTACTGGACCGATTTGAGAATGAACATAGGATACTTTTTATCCCGGATAATGGGATACATTTTGGGATAGATTTATGTAAAGTTTATCCCGGAAACTAGGACAGGTTTTGTGATTTTGTCCATTTCGTCCACTGGATCCGCTGGATCCGCTGGGTCCATTTGGAACACTTAGCCTACTAGGTCAACTGGGTCCACTGGGCCCACTGGGTCCACTTTGACCACTGGGTCCACTAGGCCAGTTGGGTCCACTTTGACCACTGGGTCCACTAGGCCAGTTGGGTCAACTTTGTCCACTGGATCCACTGGGTCCAGTTGGTCGACTTGGACAATGTTATCTATTTTGTCATTTTTGTCAAGTTTTGTCATTTATGTAGTTTACATATAGGCGGGTGTGGTATAGTTTGCGATATAAAATGAAGTCAATGTTTCGGGGGCAAATACATACAAATTTAATATAATGTAACCTGTACCACTTGCTTTTTTAACAAGAGATACGCACTAGAGGTTGACCCGCGGCGCAGCCGCGGGGTAAACTGTAGTATATGTATATATATATATATATATATATATATATATATTTGATGCATAGGATACTTGTTATCTCAAAAATGGGATAGTTTCTGCAATAAAAATATATTTCGTCTCTCTGTTTGCTATGCTTTTACAGAAAAATTGTTGGCCTGATTTGGTTGAAATTCAGTAAATATTTAACACTGAGGGTGGACAAGAGATAATTTTCATCCCAGATAATAAGACTGATGTATGTAAATGTTTTTTGTCATTTGCAATTTTCGTTATTTTGGTCATCATCAAACTACCAATTTTGAAAGTTTTGGTAGTTGTGGTAGTTTTGGTTGTTTACATAGTTTACAGATAGACAGACAGGGGATAGATAAATAACACTAGGATGGTTTGAAATACGGGATGATGAGTTTGTATGGGAGACTAATCATTTCTGAAGTTCATAGATATAAAAATTCTTAATCTATAACAAAAATGTGATAGTAACATGATTTCTCTGTCTAAATACCGAACATGGACTTAGATACTTTCATCCCAGGTGATAGGATAGTTTGCAATATAAAATGAAGTAAATCTTCCAGGGGCAAATAGCATCAACATGAAAATTCAATACAATGTAACCTGTGTTAAAGCCTACTCTTTAAACAAGAGATATTCACTAGAGTTTGACCCGCAGCGCAGCCGCAGGGTAAGCTCTAGTACAAATATGAACACCAAATACACAAACATATTAATTAAAGATTAAAATCATATAAGTCATATAATGCCTTACATAAATGTAATGGTAGTTTTGTTAAAACTCTTCTTGGCTTATATAGGAGAGTTGAACATTAACATGACATACAGACTTAACAAAATAGCTTCACCAATCTGAATATTTTGTTTTTGTTTTGATCTCTAATATAGTGGTGGTTAAAAAGAAAAAAGATTTTGAATTATGCTTGTATTATTTAAGTTCTCATAAAATATCCATACTGCAGCCCTTATATGAAAACTGATTCTTAAAGAGTAAACTTTATAAAATATACTTGATTTTATATTGCTCACTAAATATGAATAACAAATAGCAGATATATATACTAAGCATTATGTAGTTGTTGTACCTACCTAGTGTACCACGTCCCAAAGTACCAGTATTGGCTGCAGAAGCGGCTCGCACTGCTGCAGGTGGAGTGGGTGGTTTGGTGGTGGGTGCAGGAAGAGGAGCCGCCCCTGGCACAGAGCTGGAACGGCGTCCCCTAGGTGTCCCACTTGTTGTCCCATTCCATCGAGCCCCATGTCCAATGTCATCAAGTGCTGAAACAATAATAATATATTATAATTATATTATAATATAATTAGTAAGTATAAAATCCTTCAGAGCCCATAGACAAGACTGAATGTAGTCCTCCCATAGTAATCTCCATAAGTCATCAGTCTTCTATATTTCTCGTTCACATAGTTAACTGGTTCCTATATCTTTTCATACTTTCTTCCTATATCTCCATAAGTAATGATTAATTTCTATTGATGGTGAGTGAATGAAGTAAGATATAGGAACCAGTAAACTACCAGCGCAGTTATTCCACTATGTTTAACCCTTTAGCGATGAGAGTGCAGATCACTTTTGTGCACGTGATCATTAATCGTGTTGTTGTCTCACTCTGTTTATATAGGATTGTATGATTTGTATGAAATGGGTATATTTTCTTGGTATATTATGAGATAGTGATAGTGTTAGTCTTGCGGCTTTTTGGTATATCAATAAGTATATCAATAATTGTCTTAAGGGTTAAAGGCACCTTATTTTATTTCTACCAAGATTTATGTCATAATATAGCAAGATATAGTAATAAAATAAATACACCAATAAAACTAAACCTGTTATATGCTTGCTCTCATAGTAGAAATAGTTATATAAGAAGTAAATAGAATACAACTTACCAGTATAATCTATGCTTTTTCTTAAATACTTTATAGGTTTTTCAGGGTTTGCTGGTGCAATTATTTTGTACTGCTTATTGGTGACTTTATTGGCTGTAAGGACTCCAATCTCACGTCGAGCTACCTTCTCTTTATGTATTGCAACAGTTTGTGCGATATGGTTCATTTGACCTTCCATTTCAGCCAACTGCATAGTCTGTAGCTCAAGCAATTGCAAGAAATTGTATGCCAAAGTATTTATTTGATAAGCAACACTTGCTAATGATTGTGTTGTGTAGTTTTTAGTGCTTTCCAAAGCCAGTCTTTTGTTTTCGGAATGGAAGTAATTAGCTTCACAGTAATCAGCCACACGTTCCAAATTAGTGTGGCTGTCTGTGAGATGGTTACGCCCTTCAGGGATTTCAGTTTGCAATAATGCTGCCAATTCAGCCATTGTGGATTCTGAAACAAAAAATAAATCACATAAAAAGGGGATATAGGATATGCACTCTGTATATGCAACCTAGACATGATTATAATAATTATTACCTGCTGTATATATGTAGCGTTATCAGCAAACAGCACTGTTTGCAGTGCAAGTTAACACAAATTACTGTCCACGCCTATAATCTAAATAAAGTAACACAAGGGCTTTGTAGTTATGAGCCGTAATAGTCACCTCTTTAAACCATATTTATATGAAAAACATTTCAGCTAAACTCAATAAACATAAAATTATTGATAAATTATAATATGACATATGCAATCATTTGAATGGAATGAGTTGCACAGATAGGGATGGAAACTATATATTGATAATTTTGAATATCGATATACTAGTCAGATAATATCGATATTTATGAACGATATATCGGTCTTATGAACGATATTTTTCCTAAAGGTGTTTTATGAAAGATATTTTCTGAACTTAAATAAGAACGAAGTTTTATGAACAATTTTAATAAAGAATAATTTGTGAAAGACATACAAACATTTTGACATTTTTACAGGAATTGCAATGTATCGTTCATAATTACGAATTATATATTTGTGTTTTTTTTTTCTGAAATATCAATATTTGTGAAAGATATTGATTTAATGAATGATTTATGATTTTTAATTTGAACTTTGGACGAAAATGTGGTTTCTAATTAATAATAACATATCTATTTTTCGGGAAGTATCGATATTTTTCTATATATGCGAAGACTGTTATTTTAATGAATAATAATTTCAGACTTTGGATATAAATATCATTCATAATTATGAACGACGTATTTATAATCTAAAAGAAAAACGATTTTTTTAAATATTTAGTGAACCTCCATTCTGAACCTTCGTCAAAAATATCAAAATATCGTTCGTAGTAATGACGGATGTATTGATGTGTTTCAGCAAATGTCAATAATTTTTCAATATTTGCGAGTCATTAATTTGATGGTCGACAATTTTAAACTTACGACTTCATACTTTTGTAGGATATATTGATGTTTTTCGGGAAATAAATTCTTCAAAAATATAAACATTTTCCAAAAATATTACTACATTTTCATATCTGTAAACGATATTTCTGCCCAAAGACCAAAATTATCATCCATTGAAACAATATTTTTCACAAATATTGAAAAACATCGATATTTTCCAAAAATCATAAATATATGGTATAGATGTGTGAAAGATATTTCTGTCCACATTTCAAAATTATCGCACATGAAAACAACATTCTTGTAAATATTTAAAAAATCGATATTTCCCTAAAAAAAATAATGTATTGTTCATAAGAGTAAACAATATTTCTGTGTAAAGTTCAAAATTTTCATCCATTAAATCAATATTCTTGCAAATATTGAAAAATTATCGACATTATTCGTAAATACGAACGATATTTATACATACACATACATACATAACTTCACGCCAGTTCCCTTGCGGGGTAGGCACGAATAACAGAGTGCCATTTAGGCTTATTCTTACACACCTCACTTACCTCTTTGACATTCATAACTCTTGTCATGCAAGCTCGTCTGTTCTTAAGGCTCCTGACATCACCTTCTGCTAGTACACGATCAATTTGATCATGGAAGGTGTGTCGTGGCCTTCCACGACTTCTGCATCCATCCACTTTTGCATTGTATATCTGTTTATTCATTCTTTCATCATGCATTCTTTCCACATGCCCGAACCACCGGAGCATTCCTTTCCTTACCTTCACCCCGACACTCTCTTTCAGACCAACTCTCTATATAACGATATTTATGTCTAAAGTTTAAAGTAAAAACATAAGTAGACATTTAAATCACATATTACGATATGATATTTTTAATTGTAAAATATCAATTTTGAAAAAACTGTTTCTATGAATATATATAAAAAAATCGATATATCGTTCATGAAAATCGATATTACATATCGATATTGCACTTTCGAAAATATCGATATTTTTATAAAAGATATTCATCTCTAGGCATATATCCCTAGACTATTATTAGCGCGTTCCACCAGTAACTCACAATGCCCATTATGCTCCGTTAGCCGTTCCACAAGGCGACCGCGGTCGTTGTGGTCGTGGCGAAGACGTCACTAATGACATCATCATTTTCAATCATACAACACTCACAGCGACCCATGTCATGTAGGTCGAATAACCGTTCCACTTGAATGCGCAGGGGGAATACATTTCGTATCATACTGAGCCCCTCTCGGCTGTGGGGGGGGGGGGAAGGGGGGGGGACCGTGGCGATAAGCACCGCGTAGTGTGTGCGAAGACTGGGAAGAACCAACTAAACTAACTACTAACTAACTCCGCTAAACCTAAACCTGCGTCCTATACTCGGCACTTGTGTGGAAAAACATGAGATGACTATCAAAGCTACACCCATTGATTAACCGCGCAACAAGCTTAGGTCACCCCGGGATGCGGAGTGACCCACTTCACCAACATAGGTTGGACCCGTTACCGTTACCCGTATTTTTCTTCGATGAGTTCTCAATATCATACCCCCCCAAAAGAGAAGAGTCGCTACATAGAGGCAGAACTCGGCAAACAGGTGTTATATTTCAAAAATATTTTTATTATAGGATAAACAAGTGTTGATCTTTATTATTTATAACCAACTGAACTATTGCGGCGGAGCCTTGGACCTAATGGTCCAAAGCATGGCGTAATGGAGCATTCAGGTGTCGGTGGTTTCCGAGTCGTATTGCGTTTCGTCCAGAGATGACTGGACGAGACCGGACAGTTATGAATTTGCCCCCCTCCCCCTTCACTGACGTAGTAAAGGGGAGAGGCTTAGTCCCAGCTACCATCGAGGAGACAATAGGGTACCTACTTCTCCCCGAATCGCTGTCGCTGATTTAAAAGAGTGGTTAGAAGATGCGGGCACAATGGTCACTCAGAGCCATCCCCGTCCTATTGTCGTGCTCGGAGACTGAAAATGAATGAAAAAACATTGTTTTTCAACATACATAAATTAAACACTAATAATTATATATGAAATACCCTTTTTTTGGTTTCTAACCTGTTAACTTCCAGAACCAACAGTTTTTATAAGACGCAATTTTTATGACCTGTTAACAGACTAATGATTAACATTAACTTGCTTTAAATTTTTTGATATGTAACGCTTTAACTTTTAACGAAGTTAATTTTTTCAGTAACGGATTAGTGATTAACGAAGTTAACTATTTGATTAACGGTGCCCAGCTATGGTACTAATATAAGTATTCGTATGTAAATAAAATATAATTCAGTTTCAATAAAAGTTTATTACAATGAAGTTACATTAGATTTATTACTAGCAATATTAATGTTACTTTCTCTTTAGATTTCAAACTACTAAAAGCTATTCCATATTCATATAATTTCATTTATGTGTACAGCAAATTTGTATTAAAGTACTGAATTTTATCTTTCGTAAGAGAATATTCTGTGAGATATATTTTACTTTAAGAGATCTACAATATTTTACACATCTTAGCTAAATACATGATTGTCACAATTCATCATAAGTAAATATATCTATCTAAATAACTACCACAATTACATGCATTATATTATGTAAATATTATATTTTAAATATCAGAATAATTACACAAATGCTTTAAATATAGAATATTACTAATTTTCTTAGACAAATGATTACCATAAAATAATGTCATGATATTTTGTGATATAAGATTAAAAAGTATATAAACTTATCTAGAAGACAGATTATGATGTAAAACATATTTAGAAAATATAATATCAGTGGTGAAGATACAATAGGTCACAAATAAGATAAGAATCAGATACAATACTGTACATATTTTGCAACTAGTCAACATGTTTTTTTATTAATGTGTATGAGTAATCTCATGGTTATGAGAATAATTTCAATACCATCTAGAGCATACATAGGTAATGTAATTTCAGGCAGATAGCAATACATCCCAATTTATTTCATTATTGTATACTTCCTGTTCAAGCCATAGCTCATAATTCTCTTTAAATTCATCATCAAGTTCAATATTTGTCTCTAATACACTGTTTATATCTGTATCCAACGGTGTTAAATCAATTTCTTGTTCACTCCCAGTGCCATATCGTCTATGATTAAATCTATCAACACTAACCCTTAAAGCACATTCTTCATCCTGGAAATCCCATGGCCTGGCATCAACATCATTGCCAAAAGCCCAGTCATCATTTAATCTATGTCTAACCTTTGAATATATAGCACTAATAGTTTTCATGTTGGTTTTTCTCCATTGCCTCCCTAAATATTTTGTTTGCATCTTTAACAACTTAAGAACATAGAATTGCATCAATGCATGTCTTACTTTTAATGTGCGTTTTAATATTGGTGCACTCTTAAATACCACTAGCATCATTATTCTGGCATTCTTCCATTTTGTGAGTTTATTAAGAATTCTTAATAAATTTATACAGGAGAACACATTCCTCCATGAATAAGGTATAGATGAGTCCCCAATTTCAAGATATTCTTTTGTCAAGTCAGGTTGTTCTCCAATTACACAAGCAGGAAAATCAAATATAGGTATTGTGTTTTTAGCTCCAACATATGATAAAATATTTTGATTGAAAAACTTAAGTACCAATGGCATACAGTTAGCATATACTAGATGTTGAGACATGAATTCAAACTGGTACACATGGTTTAATTTAAAATGTTTCAATAGAAGTAGCAATATTGCTGTAACTGCTTTTACAATGATCTCTTTATGGCGGTTGACATCAATGCCTAGTTTGAGTGAATGCAATACTGTCATGGGCATCTCTTCAGGTAACAAATCTGTCATAATATTAATAGAATAAGTTTTGGCGGTTGAAGTAGGGGCAGCTGCTAGTAGTATTTTCAGCAAAGCTATCATGTACTGTGGTAAATTGGGGAACATTGCTCTGTATAAAATTTCAGCTTCAGTTTCCTCTACCTCCTTTTCACCTTTGGTTAAGGGGCTTCTTGCTATTTCATGCTCTCTTTCTATTTGAAGTTCCGAAAGACTTGTGTACATATGTTTTTTCAAAATGTCAATTCCTTCATGAATAGGCTGTGGCAGCCCTGCAATAGTCTGCCTATCTCCAGGTAAGGAGTATCCAACAAATTTGATCCTTACATTGTCTAGGAACATGTCAATATCCTTTTGTCGAACTTTAGATTGCCATGGAAGACTCCTGGGCAAAGGTGGGGGAGGTGGTGGGCTATCAAATTGTTTAAAATACATGTAGTAAGGGCAATTTTGATTGTTCTCACCCTGTGAACCATCATTCGGCATTGATTGAAATTCCATAGAGTAATCTTCTGAACCATTTCCCGTTTCCTCTTTATCAACAAATATTTGTTCATCAGATTCATCCAAAGAGGTTTGCTTCATAAATGTTTGCCTACGAAGTGCCCTTTCATTCTCTTTTAACTTTCTTTGCCCTGGGTTTTGATTCTCAAGCATGTCTGCAGCACTGGGTGGTGGAGAACTAGCTCTCATTCCTTTAATAATTTCAATTGTGTCCTCAGTTAAAGGTTGCAGTCCATGTCTTTCTCTTAATCTTGCTTTCCTTTCTTTGAGCTCCTTAGATCCACCCAAATAGACTAAAAGAACTTTCCAAAGGAGTAATAAAACTTTCTTCATAGGAAAATGAGGAGTTGTGCCTGCACATAAATGAGTTACCATACTTAAGAGTTTTACAGGAAGTAACTCTTCTCCATATGGTGCACCAAGTTCTTCTTTGAAGTTCTTCACAAGATGTGCATATTCAGAATTTGGATTTTCTTTTTCAGTTCTCATATATTCAGTTATTAGGTACAATACAGATAATATTACTCGCAAATTAGTTGAGTCAGCTAGAGATTCAGTGAGTTTACGCAAAGCAATACTTGAACTGCTGCGAACAATTTCGAGATTTAATAATTCAACAAAGGCGGAGAAGGTCCCCATGTCATAAAGTGTCATTACATTAATTCTGGCCCAATGTGCTTGTTCGGCATCAGACTGCATCTCTGCCCAGCATCCTTGTGCTAAATACAATATACAACGAGTTGCGCGCATTCTTATTTCAGTGACTGCGACATCTAGATGCTCCAATAACTTCATGATCACAGTCCGCTGTTGATTATTCGATAGTCTTTGCCAACTCGGTGGGTAATTAAATTCTTCCATTATATCTTCGAAAGCTTTCACATTCAGTTGATATTCAGAGTGTTCGGTGTAACTGTATAATTCGGCAATTTCGTTGGCCTGTGTATCGCAATCATCGTAAACGAAGTCGAGCTCTGGGCTCTCGATGTCATTGACACAATCCCCTTCTTCCATTGGGCGTCGGACGTCGGGCAGTTTTGTACCTCCACGGCGACCGTTGCCGTTTGTTCCCATATTGAAATTAATAGAATTGTTTCACATTAAATATTTTTACATTTCAGATTAAAAAATATATTCAAAGAAAATACCCCAATCCATGAAACTCGAAATGGCAGACTGACATAATGACAAGTATTGACAATTTGACATTGACATTTGACATATTACTGCTGACATATTGCACCTTGCAGGACATGAGTAGGAGTTTATGGCCTGGCTATATTAAAACATGAAATGAAACTTATATCAAGTTTGAAATAACTTTAAACAAATAAAAAAAAAATATGTTTCATGGATAATTATTTTTTACTAAGCAATATTTTCATCTGTAATTTATATATTTTGTAAATGAAAACAGTATCATCTACCTAGTCTTGCCATAAATATTGTAACAAAGATTTTTTTTTCTATTGCATATAACATTTATAAGCTTTACAGTGTGTTAGTTTAATACATAAGTATAAAACAGTTTAAAATACAAAAAGCTTATTCGAAGTGGTCTCCATTGGCTGCAATACAGTCCTTTAAACGTTGAGGCCAGTTATCAATAGAAGCACGCACTCTTTCCATGGGGAAATTCTTTACTGCCAATCGTATGGATTGTTTTAGGGACTCCAAATTATCATGGCGTTTAGAGTAAGTCGTACTCTCTAAAACTAACCATAATCCAGCGGATTAAGATCGGGACTTGTCAACAGCCAGTCTTCAGCTCTGATGAAGTCCGAAACGTTCGTTTCCAACTAAGACTACGTGGACCGAGCTTTATGACCCGGCGTCGAGTCTTGCTGGAAGGACCATTCTTGGTTATTGAACATGGTGTTGGCTTAACTACCTTCTCAAGAATGGTATCTTGATACACTTGTGCCGATGTTTTGATACCTTTTTCACAAAAATATGGCTCAGTCACTTCTTCATAGCTAACAACCCACCAAACCATCTCTGAAGACGGATAATGCCCATGTTGCACTCTGTCGACTAATTGAGAGGCTTCCTTAGAGCTTTGAGCATAAATACGGTCATTTTGTTTGTTAAAATGTTGCTCAATTGTAAAAATTTTCTCATCCGTAAACAAAATTTTTCTGTGACCTCCCTTTGCGTACCACTTCAGTTGATGTTTCGATTTTACCAGCCTATTCTTTTTTAAATTATGAGTTAAGAAATGACCAGTGCGTCTCTTATAGGCTAGGCTGCAAGTCCTAAGTCATCTTTTAAAATACGCGACATGGTTCTAGGTGATATCTTCATCTCCCGAGATAGAATATTTGCTTTCGGACAAGGATTTCTTCGAATTCTTTCCCTTACTGCTTTGACCAACTTTTTCGTACGAACACTACGTGGACGGCCAAATCTTTTTCTGTCACAAACAGAGGAGGTCTCATTGTACCTATTAATAGCCCGGTACACAAACACTGGACTAATAGCAAGCGTATGGAGAGTTTGAAAATTGCATTTGGATCCATACCTACTTTGTGTAATGCAATCACAGCGATTCGGTTCTCATTATCGCCCCACTCTATTTTAATATTGCAAAATGTTGTACAATGTCTTGGCGCAAAATGAGAAAACACACTGAACAATCATATAAAAATGACAGATTCCAAATTCAAATGTTTGTTTCTTTTTAATTGTAACAGTATTTATGACCAGACTAAGTATAAACATATTACACGTTTATCATACCTTTTGTTTATTTTTATTTATCATATTTTTTCAGTCACGTTTAAATTTTAAATAGGTTAATTTTATATTTGTAGAAATGAAAATTTTATTTTTTATTCTTTGATTGCAGGAGTTCAGCAGAAAGGCAGACAGCCCACTTGATGGAAAGCGGTTACCATTGCCTATGGACGTTTGCAACACCAAAAGTTCTACAAATGCGCTGCTGCTCTCTTAAACTAGAACCTGGTCATTAATGCCAGAACACAACACAAGGTTGTTATGGCGGCATATTCTAGACCAGGGGTGGTCGTCATCCAGTCGAGCAAATACCCTACCACCTGGCTGTGGGTTGTTTTGTCGCCTCTTACGACAGGCCGCCCGGCCGCAGAAATTGTATTCTTTCTCTCTTCTGTAAGAACTTTTGTTGGTTAACAGCATAATTTAAAAACGTCGGAATTGATTTGGATAATTTTTGTAAACTGTTCTTGATACGTAGGTATAAAAAAAATTGGAAGACCATCAAATTCGAAAAATTGTAGCTTTCGTTCTGTGGGATTTTTGTATGAACTATAAAACGTACCTTAACTTTATAACTCACAATTACAGCGACGAGTAACTGTAATTTTTTTTTGAAGTTTCATACGTATTTTGGCAAACATGGACTTATGTAAGAAACCACCGTGTTCGTCCGGCCGCCTTGTCTTTGTGTGTTATAAGGATAAGTTTTAAGGATAAACTTTATTAATCATATGAGATATCGTTAGGCACGTCTTAGAAATATTACAATATTTGTTAACGACTCTTACGTTGGAGTCAATGAGATGTTAGCTCCCTAAGCTTTTTGGGGTAGCGTACACAAATAGTAAAAATAATGGTCATTCATTTATGACTAGATTTATTTTGATTTGTCTGGGAAAAATATTCGTATATATCTAAAATTCAAATTAACTTTCCAAATTATAACTTTTGTATATG
Organism: Dendrolimus kikuchii; assembly: GCA_019925095.2. Classification (NCBI taxonomy): domain Eukaryota; kingdom Metazoa; phylum Arthropoda; class Insecta; order Lepidoptera; family Lasiocampidae; genus Dendrolimus; species Dendrolimus kikuchii. Next base: position 14,261,637 of record CM034395.1, read on the forward strand.
TGTTATCGATTGGAATGGGATACTTGCAATAGTAGGTAATTGTCGTATTACAAGAGTCTGACAATGGTCTGTGAAGTTAACAAATTAATTTGTCGTTTTGCTGGGTTCTGTAGCCAAATGACAAAAACGGTGTCCTAATTCATCATATCCGTTCGTTCGTCGAACCGTTAGTTCGTTTGTCCTATGTCACAGTCATGTTCAACAAACATATTCTAAGTTATAACTATATGTGATAAAATTTAACAGAAACAAGAATAACTAGAATACTCATGCACACAAAAGAAGTATATTAATATGAGACTAGGATTATACGTTATTTTTATGGAGAATTGGATTCAGTACATCAAGATTAAATTGACGGAAACTTGCTACACCTTTCCATGGTAAACAATCATAAGATATTTTTATTCCAAACTACGTACGCCTGTGTTTGATGTACCTAGGTAATATAATAATTTGCAAATTAAATCGTAGGATATATTGAGCATTTCATTGTTACCTTTTACCATCTGTAATATACTACATTTTAGTAAATAAAGATTTTAATTTGAATCTCTGTTAACTTAGTGTGAGTTATAAATAGGTAGATTACATTTCATTTATTTAATTTTTTCTACAATCGAACTTAAAATAGCAAATGGATAGGAGCAATATGGTTTGTTCTCACGTCAAACGTCGTCAGGATGACACCCGAACATTAGTAATATAACAATGGATCCTTTTACCACCCCCGTGAAAGCATTATGGAGCAACGGGGGTCCGAATGGTGGTTGTTTATAACCCAAGAAAGGTGTAAGCCTAGTCTTATAATTTTTTACATTATTTTCTGTGTTTATTCTATTTTGATCTAATAGCTACAAATTAATGGTCCTATGCCTATACATGAGTATAGGCATAGGACCTTGTACTATGTATAACTTTTTAGTAACCTCTGGTCAGTCTATAAGAATTGCATACCCCTCTTTGGATACATTTTATTTTCATCTTCTGAAAAAAAAACTCGATGTCACATTATCTTTAATATTATAAAATTCTAAACATTCCGTGTTTGTACATTAAAGCTATTAAAGAAAAAACATCTGGAATAGAGTATATAAACGACGAAGAATACGATGCATTTTTTTTGTAGATTTCTTGTCTGTTTGTTCGGGATTCACGTAAAAAATATTCTGCCGATTTTGATGAAGTTTTTACTAATCGATAACTAATTCTTAGACTTAAAATATGCACTACTTTTTATCACGGGAATCCCGCGGGATTTTTCTGGGAATGATTTAAAATGGCCAAATTGGAAGAAATCCAATTCTAATGCGATCTTTTTCATTGATCGATAGCAAATTTTATGTAATAAAAGGTGTGATACTTTTTACCCTGGGAATTCCGCGGGAATTTTACCGGAAGCTGTTTGAAATTGTAGCGGGGGTATAAAAATTAGCTCATTCAACACAGTTTCCACTAAATCGATAGCTTATATTCTTGTTTAAATGCTGTGATACTTTGTGCCCGGGAATCCCGCGGGGATTTGAAATCAAGCCTGGACGAAGTCGCGAGTGTATCCTAGTATCTACTATTTATCTTTAAAGTACTGTTATAAACCGATTTTCTCTCACGCAAACTATTTTCCGCTTTATAACGCGTAAAATCTTCTCTTACAAACGATGTCACATTCAGTTGTAATTTCGAGTTGAGCTCACAATGTTTTGCTTTAAAGTGTTTATAGTTATTTTTCTGATGTTAAAAGTTAAATTAGGTATTTCTATGAAAATATTTGAAAGTGATATAAATGTGAATGATATATTGCGTACAGACCTGATGCCAACCTACTTTATAGCTGAAGGCAAAAATGATCCTAATTTTAATACAAGTGTGAGTCAGCAATCTGTTTCTCTCAATGGATCAATAGATGCTGCGTTGTCTATGCTTGATTTTCACAGGTACTGGTTACAATTATACTTACCATTTATATCTGTTAGAAATTAGAAAATATATATTGAGCCTGAAAAAGTTAACTATGGTCACTCATTCGGAGTATATATATAGATATAAAGTTAATTTTATTGTAAAAAATACATCACATTATCTATATAACTTAACATTTAAAATTATTTTTTAGTTTGGTTTGCTATTAAAGCGTGTTTTTAAACTATAGTTTACTAATTAATACGATTACTACTATTATTACATAAAAACTTTATTGGGTTTTTATATGTATGTAAACCTCCAATTAAAAATTAATTACCGACCTAACTGAATTGAACTGAATGAAAAATGTTATTTTGCCTAATAGACCACTAGACTTTAGAATTAACATGTAATTTTTTATAGCTAGGAACATAATTTGTATTCTGGGAGTTTTTATACTGTTTTAGGAACATGATGAACGAGTACCACTGTAGGAACTATATAGCGGAACAAATTCTAGAAGAGATGGGCAAAAGTGTTATACAGAAGCGTGCAGGCAAACCGTTTCCGTCACTTGCTCTGGAAAATGTATTCAGTAGAAGAACCCAAGAGCTGAGAAACAATTTGATGTATGATGTTGGTTCAGTGAATTATCAAGAGTGGTTAGCTAAGTACGTCATGATAATTTTTCATAGAAATATCAACTTCTAAATATAAGATTGAATTAGATTTTGTTAAAAATTTTGAGCTCCAGTCCCCTGATCGTGTGCGTATAGTATAACGGCCTGACCATGGTTTTATCCCTGTAAGTGATAACCGAGTATGATGCGATGTACGTCTAAAACAGATGTATGAAGCAGGCCACGAGTCGTTGCATTCTGCGCCAAGCACCGTCACATCGGACGTCGCTAAGCCCATGGTCGTCGTAGAGGCGTAAGTATGTCGAGGGAAGAATGGAACCGGCACTACTTATTTTTACTTGTGTTACTCAGGTGTAACGTTTTAAAAGAGCATCTATTCTAGACTCGTATTCATAATATATACACGCGTAGATTTTACTCATTGTGTACACGGCTTCGCGAACGCGCTGTAGATATAGTCCGTAGATAGTAGTAGTAGTAGTCCGTAGTAGATCCGCGAGTATACCGCAGATGCGCCGCTGCTGTACGCCTTGAAGTTGTCGTCAGCGGTGCGACATCAGTATTTCTGACCTGAACAATCAATACGTTTCTATGTATTGCATTGAGTTATAACATGTCTATATGATCTAAGATGTATTGCTTGCAAACGTAGAATAACAGCGTAGTGGCGGCGCGGCGGCTTTCCAGTGTCATATCGGCAGTGCCGCCTACTCGAGAAAAATTTCTTGTGAAACATGTGTACATCGCGTCGATGTCAATTTTGCTAATCGCGAGCCTGTTGGTGGAACTGAAATAATCATCACCCATATACTACGTACTACTATTACCTGACTCTACGGTGGATCGCTGGGCTGGTTCTTACCTCGTACAACGGATCAGTATGACGACCCAGCGAGGTAACGTAGCCAGCCTTCTGGGAATCTTAACTATTGACATTGATGACCTAGTTTCAGTATTCTACATATAATATCGAGGGAATATAGGTAGAATATAATGTAAGTTAAACTTCCTTCATTGTACTTATCTATAATGTAATGTAATTAATTACAATCACGATTATATTGAAATAAAATTAATTTCTAAGAAATACTCTATAGGGTGGCAGCAATGAACGAGCCATATCATTACCAAAACACTGATGTAATACCGAATACTTCGCTGAATAATGTTTCCGTCGCGTCGGTTACTCCAGAGTCTCAAGGTCCCCAGGTACAAACGAGGGAGGGATATGAAGTTTATGAAGGTGGCGAACCCCAAGCATATCAAGAAGCTGAGGCTCCTGTACAGGATATATCAAAGTACAGTAAGTATTCAGTTTTTTACGATGATAAATATAACAGTTGCGCGATAAACTTGGTATCACAACAAAAGAAAGGTTTGCACTGAAATATCAGCGTTGTGGCGGATTTAAATCCTACACTGCAACAAGCTGAGTGCAAACCTTCTTTGCTAAGAATACGGCGTACGAATTTGATGTTTTTTGAATACTATTTACATCATAAACATGTAGGTAAGCAATGTATATGCATCACTATATCTTCGAATAGTTGAAAGCAATGAATAAATTTAAAACAAACTACATATGAGTAATAAAAAAATAATCCAAGACCAATGTTGCGAAGGAATGTATCCGAAGAACTGTTTTTTTGCCTCATTGGTTTGCAATGTGAATACTAGACGATTACGTTGCCAATATCTTAGTCTTTTTTAAATGTATATGTGTACCCATCTTTCTGTCTTATCTATGCTTAAGTTACATGTATGTGGATATAAAAGGTCATAGTACGACTTCGTAAAAAATTCCCGATTATTCAAAAAATATTTATTTGTGTTAAAAAGCATTATTATTTATTGAAAGTCTTTCAAAAGATTACCTACTGTGTAAAAAGCTAATGTACCCAGTGTGCTATTTCATACTGTTTAATAAAAATAATTGACTTACTTTTTAAATAATCTCCCAGTATTTTTTTTTATTGTAGGAGTTCAGCAGACAGACAGACGGCCCACTTGATGGATAGCGGTTACCATCGCCTGTGGACATTTGCAACACCAAAGGTGCTACAAATCCGCTGCTGCTCTCTTAAGGGAGACTGGAACCTGGTCACTAATGCTGGAACACAACTCAAGGTTGTTATGGCAACATACTTTAGACCAGGGGTGGTAGCCATCCAGTCGGGCAAATGACCTACCACCTGGCTGTGGGTTGTTTTGTCGCCTCTTACGACAGGCCGCCCGGCCGCAGGAAATTGTATTCTTTCTCCGTTCCTGCACGGATAAAATATTTTATAATTTTCTTACGAAAATGGCCTTTAACCCTTTTTAGCAGCAGGTCACGGATATTTAGTGTGTAAGATTTTTTTATTTCAGTATAACATATTGCGATAAAATCAAACAACTTGCGAATGTGAGATTCTGTTATCTAATGTTCTTATAGTCATGTAAACATTATTGAAGGTGGAGGATACGAATACTCTATGCCACCTCCTCCGCCTCCGGTATATCATCATCAAGTACCGCATGGACATGTGATCGAAGAACAATACGAAGTGGAGAGAGATAACCATGGGCTGGGCATCGCAGACCTATTCGATATATCTCTCACAGGGATTGCGTTCCTTTCGTTCGGGATGTTCGTTCTGCAAGTGCTTATGTGTATTACTATGGTTGGTTAATTTTATTTACTTCAACTATGTTCTAAGAAGTTTCAAATAATTATATGCCACTCCAAAAAGATAATATAGTGTTTATGTTACAGTTCTCAGGTAGTTGATTTAATTGTAAGTACGAAATAAAACAGTAATCTCAAACTTTAGTTAACCTCATGCACCACCAGTCTGCCCTTGTCCAGAGAAAGCACCATATAAAGTTGTTTTAGAATTTTCTTAACTTTCAATCTATTGACTCTACAGATTTTCTTTGATCATATACAAAAGAAAGTCTTTTAGAGCGTTCCAATAAAATAGAAAAACCAGTCTGGTAATTTGATACGTTGCATCTATTTCAATATAGGTAAAAACCGTTCTGTAATGTAATTTATTTTGTATTGTTCATCTCATTATCTGTATCATACGGATCTACCTAGATCCAGCAAAGTTACATAGCCAGCCTTCTGGGACCCTTACTCATTGATTTCGATTACCTAGTGTCAGTATTCTACTTATAATCTTAAGGGAGTTATAGGTAGAATAAAACATAAGCTAGGTTTCCTTTATTGTACTACATACTTTATAATTTAATGTAATCTATATTATAAAATACTAAACATGCCGTGTCTGTATACATTAAAACTACTAAAAAAAATAGACTATGTAGAATAGACTATATAAACAATGGAAAACACGTAGGAATTTTTTAGATTTTTTGTCTGTTTGTACGGGATTCACGTAAAAACTACTGGGCCAAAACGACGGCCTCTGTGGTTGAGCGGACTAAGCCTTTGCCGGCCTACCTCACTGCAACGCAGAGGCTCCGGGTTCGATTCCTGGTATAGTAAATTTCGGAAACGTATTTTCTCCGTTATTTACTATGGTCTGGGTGTTTGGGATCGGCCCCAGAGTAGTCCGTTGTATATTACCCATAACACAAGCGTAACTTGCTTAATTTGGGGATATAGAATATGTGTGTTTGTCTGCCGATCTGCCGATTAAATTTCGATACAGTTTTTGCTGATCGACAGCAAATTCTTAGACTTAAAATCTGCGCTACATTTCATTGTGTGAATCCCCCGGTAATATTTCTGGTTGTGATTTAAAATAAAAATGTCGAATTCCGAAGTGATTTCTTCACTGATCGATAGCAAATTTTATGTAACAAAGTTCGGGTGCATAAAAATTAGCTTATTTCGACACAGTTTTCACTAAAACGACAGCTTATAATTTTTTTAATGTATCGGTAAAAAATCCGGAATAAAAATATCACACATTTTATTACATAAAATTTGCTATCGATCAGTAAAAATACCGCATTGTAATTCGATTTTTATTAGTTTGGCCATTTAAAATCATTCCCATAAAATTTTCCGTAGGAATCCCAGGATAAACGGTAGGGCAGATTTTAAATCTAAAAATTCGCTGTCGATCAGCGAAAATCGCATCGAAATCAGCCCAGTAGTTTTTACGTGAACCCCGAACAAACAGACAAACCAACAAACAAACAAGAAATCTAAAAACATTGCATGGTGTTCGCCATCGTTCATATAGTTATTCCAATTGTGTTTTTATTAGCTTCAATGTACAGACACGGCATGCTTAAATTTTTATAATATTATACATAAAAAATCTCGTTTATAGAACCAGCAACAACCGGTAATGCAGATGGTGGACAATGGCGGAGATACGGTAGATGAAGTATTTCGCATCAAACGCAATGCTTTTGATAATCCTGAAACATCTCAAGAGCAACGATCTAAGAGTTCTCTTTCAACTGTTAACACCATAACACGCTACGCGTTGTTAGCTTTGCGACCACGTTCCACGCCGTGTTTATACAGAGCTCTATGTCTGGGAAACAAGCGTGTTAGGGGTTTAAAAGATCCGAACAGATTCTGGTTACCTGTCTGGCAGTAAGTAATACTTGTTCTTCTTTAAATATGAATTTGCAGTTTTTTAATTGAGTATTAGACGAAAGCCAAAACTTATAGATATTTCGAAGACCGGACATTCTCTTGCAGCTAGAAAACTCATATTTCAAAAGATTGTCGGAGATTTTCTACACAAACTTAATTCTCGAATAAAAACATTCCATATAATACAACTGAGATGAACATACCTCTTCAAGTTACTGTGAAAAACTTTAATAATTTTATATATTCTAAAAATTTGTACGAGTTCTTCATTTAGATATGTCTTTTATTTAATATATTTTTATAGTCTAAGAGATGTTAAAGAGTGACTTCAATAATAGTATTATTCCATGAACGGCTTTTTGCAGGCAAGCCTATTTTGTAATTTTTTTTTTTATTGCAGTAGACCAGCAGACAGGCAGACGGCCCACTTGATGGAAAACGGTTGCCATCGCCTATGGACATTGGCAACACCAAAGTTGCTACAAATGCGCGGCTGCTCTTTTAAGGGAGACTGGAACCTGGTCAGTAATGCCGGAACACAACTCAAGGTTGTTATGGCGACATACTTTAGACTAGGGGTGGTAGCCATCCAGTCGGGCAAATGCCCTACCACCTGGCAATTTTTTAATATTACTATTCTTGAGATACAATATTTTTCTTGTGATACCAATTTTTATTAGTTAACAGAACGGTTTACCTACCTTACCTGTTCATACCTGCTAGCCAGGAAGCCATAAACACAAATATGTAGGCAAGCCTATCAAGGCATGTTCTCCATATTAAAAACTATCAGTTAAAACTAAATTTGTTCACTTATCAGAAGAGCGAAAGGTACTAAAAAAATTAAAATAAATTTAATTAAAAATAGCCATGATTACATTTTGATTGGCAAGCTATTTATCATAGGCGTGTTTATTTTATTATAGTTAGATAGAAAATATGTATCATCTGATTATCAAATGGAAGTCGCTCTTCAGCGTCTCCTCTACTATAACCTGAAATTAAGCCTGATTTACAGTTACAGTTAAATAGTTAAGCATCGAATAGGTCCTTATAATTATTTGGTCAAACATCTACTTAATGGACAAGTTATTACTTAGCTGAAAAATTTCTGTCCAAAAGTTTATAAGGATCAACTCGCCAAATCTCTTCTATCCGTGCAGGAACGGAGAAAGAATACAATTTCCTGCGGCCTGGCGGCCTGTCGTAAGAGGCGACTAAATAACCCACAGCCAGGTGGTAGGGTATTTACTCGACTGGATGGCGACCACCCCTGGTCTAGAGTATGCCGCCATAACAACCTTGTGTTGTGTTCCGGCATTAGTGACCAGGTTCCAATCTCCTTTAAGAGACCAGCAGCGCATTTGTAGCACCTTTGGTGTTGCAAATGTCCATAGGCGATGGTAACCGCTTTCCATCAAGTGGGCCGTCTGCCTGTCTGCTGAACTCCTGCAATAAAAAAAAATATCGATAATTAATTAACTAGATACTTAACTGATGCAAATGTAAATCAGGGTTTAGTTTTTAAAAAGTTTTGTTCTAATGTTAGTGCTGGTGTAGCGTGGAGCCGCGGCGGTGCGCTGGGTGCGTTGAAGGCCGCGGTACTTGGCCTGGGCGGTGCCGACTGCGACAACCTCTACCCATCCGCCCACTGCCTGTCTCAGTAAAACTCAATTATTAGTTAGAAAAGATTGCTACAAATTTATTGTAACCCCTTAGTTTGTAAATACTTAATTTTGGTGCCCAATAATATGTCATCCCATATCTGCAGTTATCCCTGTAACTAAAGCAGTAACCAGTAGCTTACCCTAAGTAATGACATTGATATCCCATTGGAATTTTTATAGAGGTAGAAATAGTTGATGATAAAAATTATCACATGTTTGTCTATGACATATTAATTAACATCTGTGTTAAATGTGCTGTTTGTAATTAAGAAATAAGTTGCGATAATTCGCAACTTATTTCTGTTGTATATTAACAATTACCAGTAGGTACATAATATCGAAAAACAGACCCTTGAACTTCTTTATGGGCAATTGAAATACAATTATTTTAAGTAATCAATGCTCGAATTGACATAAATTGTGTTAGTGTTGGCAATCTGCTCAAAACGAAGGGCTCCATAATGGTAACAAACGTCTCTTGTTTACGTTATTTGTCTACAGAGGCCAAAAATAATTCAATCGAATAACCCCATATACCACCTATCTCAAAAACTACTCAAGCGATATTATTCAAAATAAATTTAAGGGAAATCATGTTTAACGCTCTGTAAACTTGACTGATGTTAGAAATTTTTACCTCACTGTTTAAAAGTTTTCACGAATTTAAAACCTAACAATTTCTCCATCTCCTGACTTACATAAAAAAGACATTGCATTGACGATGCCCCACACGATTACATATACCGCAAAAAGAATTCCAACCCGTAGTTACATGTTTAGAAGAAGCCACTTCCTTTTTCGACATTTTACTATATTACTTTGTAGAGACCTGCACCTTTCTGTAGAATATAATACATGTAGACCCAGCAGTCTCTGAGAAAAATGACTGTGATATACACAGATAGACGGACGGACATAACAATTTCATAATGATTCGTTTTTGCTGTACCCTACCTTAAACAGTACAACAAGACATTATATTATGACGCTCTACGTTATCATTTTTTATGTAGGTAAGAAAAACTAGGTAATACTTATTTTAAAATTAAGGTCTCTGTATTTACTTAAATAATAATAAAATAACAGGTTTCTCTTATGTAGTCAAACATAGTATTTGCAAAAATTTCACAAGCCTCTACGCGTGGGGGCAGGTGAAAATAAATGCTTATTGAATTCTCTGAAATATAATATTAGATTACCCACCTACAGTGTACAGTGTTTGCGTATTTTAACAGACTTTGGAAATATTCGAAAATTGTATTTATTTTTCAATAATTATTATTATTCAACTAAATTTTAATTTACATATTATTTTGCTTTAAGTTTTTGTCAAGTTTTTATTTTGGACCTTCTTGATTTTTAAAATATTAAAATAAAAGCACGGTTGTTCCTTTTTATTCCGATTTGATTACCAGTTTATTAGAAGTAAGTTTTATTTTGACCTAGTTCTAGCAATTAATACAAAATTGGTGATGAATTGATGATTATATTACTCTCATCTCTTAATTATTCTTTGTTAAAGTTTATCCTTTACGTCACTGTACCGTAATGCTCTAAGTTTTAATCGTTTTATTCGCGTTTCAGTCTTGATAGTTATAAATTATTTAGTAGTTTTTGCTACCACTTTTCAATATCACCATTCTAATCTTTGTGAAAGATTATCCTGTAATCACGGCTGTTGAAAAATCGAAAAGTTAGCCTATTACTTTAAAAAAAACTTCTTAAGCAGTTACCCCTTATTTATAATAGTAATATGAAGTTATATCCTCGTTAAAAAGGTTAACAAGCCAATAAACTTTGTATAACTATTATGAATATGGGGGTAAGTGTCTAAGATGAGATGTATTTGTATAGTTGTCTATAATCCATATATGTAAGAAATTCGATTATGCAGCATTTAAATAAAACAATGTTCTGTTCTTTGACATAGTAATTATATTTACAACAGATTTTCTTTATACGACAGAGTATTAGACATGATTTAGCTAGGTATACTTAATCTACTTTATTTAAATTACAATATTTCTCAATGCTCAACGTAACTACGTCGTTTTGACACCTTTAATGCAGCGCGATATATTTCAAGTGACAAAAATAGCGTATTAAGTAACAGTTTACATTTCACACGGTAATTAAAATTGTTAACACACCGGTAATGAACATATTGAAAATGAAACAATCAAAAGTCAATGACGAAATTTGGAAATTCTTTTCCCTGAATTCTCTTTTAATGAGTAGAAATTAGTACTTACGCCAGCCCGGGAAATCCTTTGCATAATAAGTAACTTTAAGTTTTAACGAAACAGTTTCATTACTTAAATATAGTTCGTAAGTTTTAATTTTTGAGATCAACAATTTTAATCTCAGTCTCTGGAAATCATAAAATTATATTAAGTTAGTATTTATCTTCTAAGCTTATAAAGATTTTCTTTTTCAAAATTATGAGAATTTAACCGTGAAAAAGTTTATAATAAATGTTTTATATGAGATTCAAATCACTTTTTATTATATAATTTAGTTTATAATCTGTCCTTGTATTTGTACTATACCAATAAATAAAATTAAACTGTGTTTATATGAAAATTGCTTTTTATAGAAATCTTAACCACAAATGACTGCTTTTAAATTATTTGTGTTCTTGTGTCTAAATGTTTATCTCCAACAGGATCCGAAACGGTTGAAAGGTTTTCAATTAATATTTTAGCAATCAATACGGTAAATACTATAATAGTGTATGTTTTATTGCGATATTTTTCACAGTCATAAAATATCAATAGGTCCAAGTACAACGCGAACGAGTGTCTCATGATAAACCACTTATTTTTATTCTAATGAGTTATGATTCTTTGGATATTTCATATACCAGTATAAACTACGCTTTAAGAGGCATCTTTATATTTATTTATGGCGGTGAAGGGGGTAGCGTGACAGGAGTGAAAACACAACTCAGTGGTGCATAAGCGTAAGGGTTAAGAAGAGAATACGCCTGGGGAGCATGGCCAAATATTTGTCCAGGAAACAGGCCTTCCCTTTGCGCTATTTTTAACCTTGAAGTTAGCTGTTTCTTCCATTTCGTTCTTCTGTTTTGGAACCATGTTTTTATTTGCACTTCTGTTAAGCCAAGGGCTTTTGAAAGTTCCATTCTTTTGGAAACACTGAGGTACTTATCCAGTTTGAATTCCGATTCTAAACGTTCCAGTTGTTTAGCGCTGTACGCCTGGCGTGGCTTACGTTCGGGACCTGCTCTCCTCGGTCTTCTATTACTCTTGTCATCTGTAGACAAAAAGCTTTATTTAAGAAAATGTAGTTACTATGGATATACTAACTGAATATTCTATGAAGAAAGTGAGCCCAGTTAAAACAAGGTGTGCACACCAATTTGTTCGCCCAGTTCTTAGATTTTATATCCATATCTACTTAACTTTAGAAAGCATCAAGATGAAGATGATTGTTTTAATGTTTAACATTTTGTTTAAACTGAGAAACATTTTCAGACAAACTGACATGACAGACAAATATATATTTTAAAACGGCCATTTATGATCAGGTACCGTTTAAATAGCAGTTTTTACTGAAATTTTGAAATCAAAGACAGACACTTCAGTTCTGCCACCAAATAATTGTATAATGTAGATTTTTATCTACATTCCAGATAAAATCGGACGTTGGAAAATTACGTACGAACTTGGCTGGTTCTTTTGAACCAGCCAAGTTCGTATGTACTACATACACATAGCGAAGGATTTCATAGATATGTACTGATGTTGCAATTTAATTACGTAGCCTTAATGCGATAAACGTGCCAGCATTTACCCGTACTACGTTTCATACTTATTTCGCTCCTCTCTCACCGTAACTAGGTACGTTAACTTTCAGAAGTGAACGCACGTCTGTCATCGGCTTTAGAATCATAGTAAATTGTTTAGCTATAGATAGATAAGTATACTTGTGTATATATATATATATATATATATATATATATTAGATAGATAAGTATACTTGTATACTGAACTTAAAATACTCCTTATCTAATAAACTATTTAATATACAGGTATTTTGTTCAAACTTATATAAATTTTTCCATCCTGACTTTTGCTAGTATTTTCCCAGCAGTACAGTTCAAAATTTAAAACTTGGAGTGGACACTATATAAATCTATATGATTTGTAAAATACTACATACTACTACACCATTAAATAGCGGTACCACCTACATAAACGGCACCTTCATGCCAAATTTAGCACAATAAATATATGTATACCTAATGGAGTTTACAGTTTTCAAACTACTGTAACATTTTACTTGTACAGACAGAAGTAGCAAAATCAAATTTAAAGTATCATTTCTAACTCATTTATTTTCATAATAGCATTACAATTACAAACCAATGTACCCGTTTCGAAAGCAGCACTTGCTGTAGACAAACACGCGGTTAAGTTTTTTCGAACACTAATCGGAATTGTAGCAGGCTCTCGTTAAGTGGCTATAAACACAATCTGTGTGTTTGAGCAGCGCCTGCGCAGTTTGACATCTCCCGTGTCAACAGAGCATTGTGGTTTGTATGTGATGGTCGTGCTAACCGACTGCTAACTGTTTGTGTAAGCGCTTTACGATCATCGATGTAATAAATACAAAAGATTATGTACATACCAAAGGACTTGGTACAAATAAGCGTGAAATATATACTAGAGTCCAATACTTAAATACACAAAATAAGCAACGAAAATGTTGGTATCGGAAGTATTCACAAAAAGTAATGAATCGCCCATTTCACGAACTATGAAGGGTTCCGTAGAGGTGACAAAGGCCCATAGTTTTCGTCATTTGGTATCGCAATCATGAGAAAGCATTTCATCTAAAATGCCCTGTCTCAAAAACTGTTCAACAGACGTTTCTGAATAGAAAGAATTTTTAAAAGATTCCGAGTATAATTTTTTCCAGAATTTTACATTTCATATTCAAAAAGTTAGAGATTAGGTACAGATCGGTATAGCAAAATAAATGCAATATTTCTGTAATCTTTATATATAGAAATTAGTTTATGAAAATAAACCCATAGAGCGTTAAAGATACTATAATACGCTGTATTTCTAATAGAATAACAATTTCTTCTGCAGACTATTTTTGTTTTCAAGTTGTGAACTGAATAGTAATGCTCTACATAATTAGAAGTGCAACTAAAGCGTTTTTGTTGATAAATTGAAAAAACATTTTCTACTTACTAGACTAGACTGTTGACTTTATGTGGGCATAATATGTTAACATAGCTATTTCTCGGTACATTTCTATAGAGACGTGATGTAAATTCAGTTTCTGGATAGGCATCGATCGTAAACAGGGTACGCGTTAAGGCAGTGGGCAAACAGAAGAGCTTTGTTGGTAATTATCGTCGCAGCAACTGTTTGCCGACACCTCGGTGCGAAGCCGCGACCACCTTCCGTCGGCTGGTCACAATTCGACGAATGTGTCCTCAGATTTATCACTGCGACGTGTTGTCTATTGTAATTAGGATGTTCAACATTTTTCACGTATAACGATTATTTCCTCAAAGATTCATGAAGTGCTAATTTGAATTTTATGATTTAACTGAATGATAAATGCCAACAGATATTTTGTACCGCTTTAGCAACTGACTTGATGTTGTATGTATCTACCTACTGTCCACACAGCGCAATCGTAGCACTCGTCGATTTCATAAGCAAATAGTGTCTTTTATATGTTCTGAACCAGGTTCATAATTATTTACATCTCTTCATAGTAGTTTTATAGTAATTATAATATTTAGATTCCAGTAGCCGTTTTGGTAAAGATAAATCGTCATAGATTTGTCATGTCCGTCCAATTGTCTGTTACTCACATTTTTCTCAAAAATTAATGCGTATACTTATATAAAGATTAGTATTTTTTTTTTTATTGCAGGAGATCAGCAGACAGGCAGACGGCCCACTTGATGGAAAGCGGTTACCATCGCCTATGGACATTTGCAACACCAAAGTTGCTTCAAATGCGCTGCTGCTCTCTTATGGGAGACTGGAACCTGGTCACTAATGCCGGAATACAACTCAAGGTTGTTATGGCGACATGCTTTAGACCAGGGGTGGTAGCCATCCAGTCGGGCAAATGCCCTACCATCTGGCTGTGGGTTGTTAAGTCGCCTCTTACGACAGGCCGCCCGGCCGCAGGAAATTGTATTCTTTCTCCGTTCCTGCACGGATAAAAGAAAGTAGTAAGTAGTAAGAAAATGTATTCTGTTAAGCTGTTACACAATGTTGCAGTAAAATCACGATTATATTAATGTTTGGGTAGATGACACAATACGTGTTACAATAAACTCTGTTTTCATATAAGAGATCTGGCGCTACATTATCTTATATTTAAGATAGTAAGAGAGTAAGAATAAATTTAATCATTGCTTAAACAGCATTCGCTATTAAAAACCTTTATCTTATGAATATGATCTTCATGAATAAAAACAAGTCAAATATTATATATTATTATTATTGGAGCTGAACGGTATTGCACGTGACTATGGTAGGCGTCCCAACGGAATGACTCTTAATTGCCTGGCAGCGTGGCAAGCCTTTGGTGTGGGATGCGACTTGCGTAAACACGGTAGCCGCATCCCATTTACCAAACACGTCTAGATCAGCCGGTTCGGCGGTAGAAATAGCTGAATCACTCAAGCGGCGCAAATATGCAACCCTCATTGAGAGTTATATGTAATTTTATAATTTGTGCTATTTGCTGCCGAGACCCTTGGACCGTGGGATCCTGAAGCCATGAGCCTCTACCAAAACTTATCGAAACGACTCATTGACTCTTCAGGTGACCAGAGAGCTGGTGCTTACCTCGGCCAACGGATCAGTATGGCGATCCAGCGAGGAAACGTAGCCAGCCTTCTGGGCACCTTACCCATAGAAGACGGTGACCTCGGCTCAGTATGCTACTATAGTCTTGAGGGTCTATGAGTAGAATACAATACAAATAAATTAAGTTTTCTTGCATTGTATTCGATTATATGTAATTTTATAATTGTTTTGTGAAAAAGTATGGTGATCTGTCGTCAAAAAAAAGTCAAATATTCATATCATGATATTTTATCATAATTTGATGTTCTCATATAAAATCTAGGGGACTTCGGCAATTTGTAAGATGACGAATAATATTTCAGTTGACTATTAAGTGTCCTATTATGGGGGGCTGCCTTAGTGCTAACAGGCTTTGATTGGGATCATTACGCAGGGCTCAAAAGGAAATACATGCTGTCTGTTCATGTTTGGAGTTGCCTCTAACGCTCTCCGCGTTGATTTTGCCAAAAAATATGCTTCTAAAGTTACAACTTTAGAAGCATATTTTTTTGGCAAAATCACATTTTTTACAAAAAATGTGGACTGTCCAGCTAAATTTGCCTTATTGGTAGAAATGTTTAAAATATAATAAAAATCGAATAATTACCTAACACCTAATGTTACAAACGAGCGACTTACGTCTTAATAGGAACGGGTTACGATGGTGAGTTGACATAGAAAGTTTGAACTTCGAGTGGACCCCCGGGCAATTCCCGGACGTGACACTCCCTCACTAATTTTATAGCTACCAAAATTCCTCACGCTGTCGACTTAACAAATGTGACAAAACCAACAAAAGGCACCCTGCTTAGTAACAGTAGGTATCATCGCGCTGGAATAAGCTAAAGATTTTACAAGAATTTCTGTTTTTCATGACTGTCAACTACTTTAATTGTCGTTTGTCGAAAGAATATACATAATATTTAAAGATTAGTTCTATTTCTTCATAAGCCGCTGACTGCGGAGTGTCCTAAGAAATATTTATAAAAATATTTACCTATTAAAAAAAATCCTTATAAATATTGTTATTCAATCATTTAACTCTTCTTGGAATATGTAAAAATCCTTTTATTTCTTACATTAACATACAATCTTACAAAGTGATTATTATTATTTATCAGTATGTTATTTGGTTAGTAAACTTAAATAATTGTTAGCATTGCTGTTATTAATTTCCTTCTTTTAATTTAAGTTGGTTGAAGGTCCCTCCAAAGACTGACCGACACGAAACCGCTGAAGCTACTAATAGTATAATTTTGTAGCCTTCAGTTGTTGTGTAAATGTTTGTCTAATACCAAAAACAAATACAATAAACTATTACCTCGACTCACCCAAAACCCGGTTGACTAAGAACGTCTATCTTGGCTTCATAAGTATTATATCTTCACTTATTTTGAAACCAGCTTAATCAATCATTCAAACTGTTTCAACAACTCACTGCACTTACACACTAACACCGCAAACGAAATCCGACGACATCTTCATGAAGTAAGTTATAATTAAGGGGATGGGGGAACAGAGATAGATATACATACATATCAGTACACAAAAAGAAAAGGAAATATGCATGTATCAAGAATGTGCACTGAAGTTTAAACATGAGATGGGGTTACCATGACTCAAAAACCATTGTTCAGCATTAAATAACATGCGGCGACGAAGACACGGTGCTGCACACCCTCCAGGTGTGTCCAGCTTGGGACGAGCAGCGTCGTGATCTCGTCGTGGCCGTCGGGGCGGATTTGTCCCTTCCGGCCGTGGTAAAGGCCATGGTCAGAAGCGCCGACGCGTGGGACGCAGCCACCTTCTTCTGCGAAACCGTCATGTCCGCAAAGGAGGTGGCGGAACGGGAGAGAGAGCAATCCGCCACGCTCCCCTCCCGCCAGAGCCGGCGGCGGCGTCGGAGGGTCGTCCATGACGACCTCCAGCCGCCATAGGCTACGGCTGTGCGGACGACCGGCGGGGAAACCGGACCCGCCCGCACATAAAGGCCGGAGAGGAGGGACACGCGCCGATCCGCGCGCCCCCTCTCACCTCGTGGTGAGGTAGAGGAGTCGGAGAAACCCAGATCTCCGGCAACCAAATGGTGAGGCCAGCCCACAAAGGGGCCGGCCGCCGTCCGTCCGGGCTGGTGGTGAATGCGCGAGCGAGCCCACAGCCCGGACAAAGGACGCTCGGGATCGGACAGGGGTTTTAGTGGGTATCCCTAACCGCGGTGTGGCAATAGCATCTCACATCTCAACGTGGGGTACTAGTGCCACCCCGACCTGGCGAATCCCACTCACGGGCCGCGACCTTTCGCCCTCGCGCGGCCTACGGTCCTCAAATGGGTTTTCCCTGTATAAAAAAATAAAATTAAAAAAAGCATTAAATAAGATACAGTAGGTATATATTAATTATACGTTTACACAAAATTTAGTTCGTTCTAACAAATGTAATATAAAAATCCGTAATTAGCCCTAAATTTTAAGTACTTTTTTTGTTTGCTTGTATAATCGTAAAATGCGTTGTTGGTTTTTTTTAATAAATAAATAAATTAAATTTGAGAATTTGATTTATTTAATTATATATTTCTTTTTTGTAAATAATTATTACATAAAGTTAATTATTATTCAATCGTAGTATGCGCTTAGCCTTAGAAACTTACGCGAGTAAAACTTGCACGTTTAAGGCCGAGCTTATATTGTTCGTTAGCAAGAGTTACTTAACAAAAAATTGACTATTAAATAATAAAATAGTATTCCAAAACGTTTTAAATTGATCTATGGATTTCTTTATAACCTTACTTTGGTGAGTAACAATTGATATTTGCGGAAACCAAAGAAACGTAATACTTCTTAGTAGAGACGCATAACAAAAAAAAAACAATCACAAGTGTAAAATTCTTAGGACATAATAATATTAAGGTATATTATTGTCTTTTTCATGGTAATCACTTCATTTCCGAGACCGTCTTGACTAAACAAAAATCCACACTAAGTCTCTCATGTTTGTTGTAATATGGACTTGTTTGGATTTATCTTTACTAAAAATTAATGTTATTATTATACTTAGTATCATTTTTCACTACCCCTCTCGTGTAAGACCAGAGGGATGATTACGTGTTCAAACCATTTAGTGCGTGTGAAGTATCGCACCGGATGAGTAGTATCACGCGATTGCGTCACGCATCATTCATATATCTCACGTTTGCATTCTCCAAACATCTATCTTGCTACTTAAATATGTAGTTTCTTGAATCGCTGCTTGTATATAAACAATATGTCTTAAATTTAATTTTATATCTCCTATATATATATGTACAGTCTTGGCATGAAAAGGTTCGCCAGTTTTCAAATTGATTCATTTAACGTTCCACCAGCGCGTTTCCTTTAAAAACTAAGTTACAGAACAGACTGTTCTACAGAAAATTATGTTTAACTGTTTGGCAATAAAGTTTAATGTTCAATTGTCTAAAAAGATTATTTAGAGATGTAAAACTTTTTTATTTGTTTTAATATTTATGATAAGCGTAATGATTATATTATCTTTGTTTCTGATGATTAAAACTATTGTTAATCTCAGTGTCTATCATTATAAATATTGAAATTTTCTTTTTCACGTCTCTATATTTTATAAACGTAACATTAATTAAAATGTTGCCAGTACTGTTTCTTGTACTCGTGCAAGCCAAAGTCGACTTTAAGGTGACGAAACTTTTCATACCGTAAATATTTTATTTTACATATTAATAATATTCTTCTAAAGCATAAACGATATTTGTCTTTTGAGTGATATATATTAGACTTATTAGAGTAGTATACATTATAATTTTATACATTATACTTTTAGTAACAAAATAATTAATACGTATATTATTATGTTGGTCATGGGTGGTTAAATAAAAATAAAAATGAGACTTTTAGGATTATTTTTTATCGCCAGTTCTTCTCTATTTTTAAATATCGCTACTGTCGTACTTCATTTGTTCGACATTATAATAATTACAGCTCCTAAAGCTAAGACTTAAAATAACTAAGCTCAGTAAGTCAGTGAGAAGAACAATTTGAAATTTGCAGGAAACTGTTTGATGGAACCCACGACTAAAAGGCTAATTCATATTTCGCACAGTGTAATAGCATTGCCAACGAGTCTGGCAATGCGGGCAGCCTTATGGGCACGCTTCCCTCTAACGCCGTTTTTTATACGTGTAGTTTTAAATATAAATCTGATATTTCAAAAACATAATTACTATTAAACAAAATTCATTAGTACTTGAATTAGAACAATTTGATATAGAGGTGCGCGGTTGTGTATCTAGCCAATCTTCAGGAATGTTTTAAGTTTTAGAATAATCTTCAAGCGTAGGTATACCTAGACATCACGCAATATCTATCCGTGCAGAAACGGAGAAAGAATACAATTTCCTGCGGCCAGGCGGCCTGTCGTATGAGGCGACAAAACAACTCACAGTCAGGTGGTAGGGTATTTTCCCGACTGGATGGCTACCACCCCTGGTCTAAAGTATGCCGCCATAACAACCTTGAGTTGTGTTCCGGCATCAGTGGCTAGGTTCCAGTCTCCCCTTCAGAGAGCAGCAGCACATTTGGTGTTGCAAATGTCTATAGGCGATGGTAATCGCTTTCCACCAGGTGGGCCGTCTGCCTGTCTGCTGTACTCTGCAATAAAAAATAAAAAATCTGAACACAGACCATACTAAGCCTCAATTTTAACTGTCTCCAGACAACATAATTTTCTTGGTAACTAGAAAAGCGCAACCGCTACATGGTGTAGTGCAGCGCGGATAAGGCGTAGCAGCGGTCGACGAGTGTTGTTATCAAATATGTAATCATCGAACTAACTTTACAAAAAATCTTAAAATTTAGATTTGTTTTGAATAAGACTTTAAAAACGCGCTGTATTTCTAGAAGAATCCTCTATGCGTGAGTCCGATTCGTACATATCCACTTCGTTTTTACAAGAACAATAAAGGGGGTGTGCAGTAATTCTAATAACTTTATTTATTGATTCTTTTATTCGTATTTTTATAAAAAAAACATGATTAATTTTTAAGTATACCAACACATAATACAATTTTTATATTATTTATGACTGGTCCCTATTTTTAATAACCGTTAATTGGCCTTACCATCGGTGAAAATTTGACATAAGCTTTATTGAAGTAGTATCAAATTTTTACCGATGGTAACATTATTGAATGAATAATAAAATATAGGAAGCTACCATTTAAAGTTTTGAACATATTAAAATTAAAATTTTTAGACATTTATAATTTTTCCGTCGGTCGCTGCCGTTAGACTACACCGAATCTAATCAATTAATTTTCCCACGAAACCGCCGTAAAGATGGAACAAACAAATATCCATATAAATTCACCGTAACATTTTTATGTTAATATGGATATGAGTTCATGTTTTAATTAGGGGAGCACTTTTTAATTATTTATTGAAAAAAATGTGTCCTAATATTTTACTTACCATATAAATGTGACGAGGTTTGGTGTGTGGCCAGCCAGTGCGCATACGCATGCCCTGCAAGGAGACCCGCCTCGCTCAAGGGACCCAGCTCCGAACAGGCAGATGTCGATGATACTGGGAGGTTATTATAAAATTGTTTTATTAATTATATTATTCTGCTGAAATACTTATCAAATAAACTTTTACTCTACTTTCTTTCTTTCTTTTTTGTTCTCCACATACAGACATACGCACACAAACAAATATCCACCCCCAATTCTTAATTTTTACACTGGCAATTAACGCGAGGAACCTCTGATTGTTTGACGTTACAAGGTCTAGAGTTTTTTATGGAATGAACCCTTGGGTATGACTCTGGGGATAATATCAGGAATTCTTAAATCTGGGAAACTAACTACATACCCGCCCCACTTGTCTCTGGTAGATTGTTTGTTTTGCAGATAGGTAAAAGTCTGAAATAGGCCAGTAAGTGTTTGATTTCCAGTATTTTGAATTACGGCTGGAAATCTGGATACATAAAAAAAATCTATTCCTGTACGCTATATTTTTATCTATTTTCGTAAAGAGGATTATTTTTGTGAGACGTTATAATGAGGAATTAAAATATAAAATTGTAATATCTGGAATTAAACTCTTATGGTTTTTGGTTATACGTTAAAGTCGAAATCTATAATATTATAAAATTTATTATTTAATTATATTAAGTTCTAACATATAATCGAATACAATGCAAGAAAACTTAACTTATTTGTATTGTATTCTACTCATAGTCCCTCAAGACTATAAGTAGAATACTGAGCCCAGATCACCGTCTTCTATGGGTAAGGTGCCCAGAAGGCTGGCTACGTTTCCTCGCTGGATCGCCATACTGATCCGTTGGCCGAGGTAAGCACCACCCCTATGACCACTCGAAGAGTCGATGAGTCGTTTCGATAAATTTTGGTAGAGGCTCATGGCCTCAGGACCCCACGGTCTAAGCGTCTCGACAGCAAACGGCACAAATTATAAAATTACATATAACTCTCACTGAGGGTTGCATATTTGCGCCGCTTGAGTGATTCTGCTGTTTCCGCCGCTGAACCGGCTGATTTAGACGTGTTTGGTAAATAGGATGCGGCCAACGTGTCTACGCAAGTCGCATCCCACACCAAAGGCTTGCCACGCTGCCAGGGAATTAGAGTCATTCCGTCGGGACGCCTACCATCGTTATAAAATTCTAAACATGCCGTGTCTGTACATTGAAGCTATTTAAAAAAAAAAGCAACTCGAATAGACTATATAAACGACGGAGAATACGACGCATTTTTTGTCTGTTTGTTCGGGATTCATGTGAAAACTACTGGGCCGATTTCAAGTTTTCGCTGATCGACAACAAATTTTTAGACTTAAAATCTGCGCTACTTTTATCCTAGGAATCACGCGGGAATTTTTCTGGGAATTATTTAAAATGGTATTTCAATGTGATTTTTTTCACTGATCGATAGAAAATTTTATGTAATTAAATATGTGATATTTTTTATCTCAGGATTTTTCCCGTGAGCTGTTTATAGTTGTTCAGGTTCATAAAAATTAGCTTAGTCCGACAGTCTTCACTAAAACGATTGCTTACATTCTTTTTTAAATGCTGCGGTACTTTATAACACGGGAATCTCTCGGGAATTTCAAGTCAAGCGTAGACGAAGTCGCATATCTTAGAACTTATATATTTAAATGAATTTCTGATTAGGATTATTATAACATAATTGTGAATATTTAATTATTATTTTTTGTGAGTTTGTACAAGATGTATGGTTATTGCTAATTTTTATTATAACTATATTATTTAATTATATTAACTTCTATATTAGATAAATAATTAATAGAACTAAGACGTAAGAAGATTAACATAAATTGAAGTATTTAACTGATTCCGCAGGTGGAAATTAAGACTAAAAATTTATATTTCTTACCATTATGCTCATCAGTGGTTTCTTCATAATTGTCATTATCTTCACGAGATAGAGTGTTATCATTCTGAATAGACGCACCTTTACTATTTCCTAAAATATTATCTATTAGAAACGTTTTACTTCTACTACTTGTATCTTTTGAATTTACAATTTCTCTGTTATTAATTATGGCAGTTTGATAAGACTTAGAAGGGAATATTAATCTACTTTGTTCTAAAAAGCGTAATCTGTCAGAACCTACAAGAGTATTTAATACATTCTTGTGATTATTCTCACTAAACCAACTTGAAGAATGTTCACTATTTTCACAAATGTCAATTGTTTCGTTTTCACTATCATATTCAGTCTCTGTTTCACAGTCGTATGATGATTCTTCTTTATCTATAACACACAATACACTTGGCTTTTCTATATTATTTGCCGATTCGTTTTCACACGTGCTTGATATGTCCTCTATTGTGTCCATCTTATTAAGGACAATCTTTTCATCTGTCTTCAGAAACAAATTAACTTGATCTCTACTGAATCATGTCAGGAGAACCTAACGTAGTGAAAGCTATGCTCCGTGACTAAATTTCTCACAGGTGAGATCGTCGGAAACTGATAATTGCTTCCGAAAATAGGTGGTTCCATTAAATCAGCTGCAGTGGCTGTAGGTACTACCGGGCCGAGATGCTATAACGCTACTGGCTGATCAGCAAAGGGAGGGGGTAACGCCATCTTAAGTAGGTGTGGCCTCTACCGCCGCCTGCGAAAATTCACACCTTTCTTTTATTTGATAACACGTTATGTCAGAGCCTCCTTAGCTCACAAAGAACCACTAAAAGCTTATGATGAGCACAGATCCAATTTCCTTCGGTTATTGTTTGATTAATGTCGCTGATTTAAATGATTTATTGTAAGCAATCCGGGATATAGATGCGGTTCTCCGTGTGGGGTTAATTGTGTTTGAATATTTTTACTGTTATTTTGTTAGAACGTTTATTAATTTCGTAACGTTCGGAAAATATTAAATAAATAAAATAATGTTATTTAAAAGCAGTTGTAACATTAGCCTATAAACTTTCTGGTAGCATAGTGATTAGTGGAGGTATCTATTCGCGTCTTACTCAAATCACATCGGTTCGTATCCTTGACAGAAAAAATGCACCGCTTAGGTAGTTTTTCCGATCTAATGAGCATGTCATTACAATGACTACATGATAACTGTAAAATACCACGAGGAAACCTACACATCGAGTGCGTCGACGATTAAAATACGTCGGTAACCTTTCGGATATTTATATCGACCATTCCTCTAAAATGGAGAGGCCAGTGTCTCTAGCACGGAGGTCTTGTATGGGTATATTTTGGTACTCCAGTAGCGTCCATATTTATAAGAAATATGGACGGTATACTGACCACACTTGTACATGTTTCAAACATCGGTTATCTCAATACACAATAGTAAAATCGGAACTGTTGTGTTTTTATCATATCGGTCTTTTTGCTCAGATACTGCTGGGTATATCTATATGAATGAATTTTGACAAGAAAATGTAATTAATCTATATGGCTGTGCACAATGGTGTAATTAAACTGGGAGACAACTAAAAATGAGGAGTGTCCGACATACATGTAATAACTGAAGGCTGAAAAAATATTTACAAAGTAGTCGTGTGGCGGGGTATCGTCAGATTTTGAGAAATTATTTTTCTTTTACAAGTGGGAAAGTATTAACTTCTAAAGTCGTAAAAGTTGTGTGTGCGTGTGTGTCTAACTCTTATATCATCATGTAAAAAATACTAAAAAAAAACAAATAATAATTCAGAAATACTTTCAACGAATATATCAAATATGAGATATTCTCGATAAAATGCTTTTATGGTCTCGTAGCCAAATAAAGAAAACAGTGGACACCTTTGCAGAATCCTCCATAGTTTCAAAACTGACCAGGACTTGCTTGATATTTTATTTTTTAGTACATTTACCAGATGCATATACAAGGCAATTGCACAATGTAAAATATTATTCTTCTTCAATGATTGCAATGTATTCCTTATAACTTCTAAATCTAAAAGGTGGCTTGAAATCGCTATGGAAAATCTTAAAAAACTAAAACCATAATCAGAAACTATCACCATGCCCCGACGCCGATCTAGGTTAAAAATCATCCCTCAGACATGGCGTATAGAATACATTTCTCTATATTGTAATAGTTAAAAAGAGAAAAATGAAGTATAATATGTTTACTATGAACCATGGGAAATTAAATGAAGTATAATATGTTTACTATGAACCATGGAATGTTCAGTGAAGAAACGTATTTCTGAAAAGTTTCTTTAGACTACAAATAAATGGTAAAAATTCTCTGGTTTTTTAACACTGATTATTTGAAACATATTTTTGGATCATATATTTAAGTAAAAAATTGGATAGAAACTTATACTTTCCCTTGTTTCACTTTCTCCCAATTATATCATAAAATTATCAATGTCTTTTTATCCATACTACATTATCCTGGCACACATTCTCTGTTACATCTCAAATGATCATCGTTCACACAATCCACATTTCTTTTGATCTACTATACATTTGTATCCATTAATCTCATACAAACTATGTAGAAAGTTGTAAAGATTGTCTATTTTTGACTGACTTGGACTAAAATATTTTGTTTTTATTAAAAATGAAATGCCAAAATAATTTTTAACGAAAACAAAACTGTCTTCAAACTAAAGCAAAAAATAAATATATGACTCACTTCTTTTTCTTTCTTTTTATGTTTTACTTGGCACCGACTTCAAGATGTTGTAGAAAGAAGTCTTTTAAATAATTTTTTTCTTAATTTTTAGCTTAAAGTCGGTTTTGTTTTTGTTAAAAAATATATTTTTTACTTTTTAGATGCGCAAATACTTAATACTTTAAGAAATAATATATTAAGCGTCTGTAAAAATTATACTACTGGCACACGTATTTTTGCTATTCACTCTTCTCTTCTTAACTTGGTGGTTGCTATTTCACTCTTCGATGTGGACGCTCATTAACGAGGGCTGCTCTCGATTTCCCTGGGTTCATCAGATTCTCACTTGTTGACCATGGGATACGTAGTATCCATAGTAGTCTGTGCATGGGACCGCCTACAGACAATCGATTTTTTTTTTATAAATCGGCCCACAATTGTCGGAGAAGTCGCATAACATGCATACAAAAAAATTAAGCGCCTGTAGAAAATGTAATATTGGCAGGCGTATACAAGCTTTTTTTTGTAAGAATGTAGGCGCTCGACGTTATTTAAAATAAGGGTTATTCACGATTTCCCTGGAATCCACTCATCAGATCCTGACATGATGACAATAGGCCAATTCCGGAGTATACCCTTACGATTAAAAGAAAAAAATTGAAAATCGGTTCACAATTATCAGAAAAATCGTGTAACGAACATATAAAAATACATTCAGACGAATTGAGAACCTCCTCCTTTTAGAAGTCAGTTAAAAACAGGAGAATGATTGGCACCATCTAGTTACCTAGTCTTGCCATAAATATTGTAACAAAGAAATATTTTTTTTCTATTGCAAATAACATTTATAAGTTTTACAGTGTGTTAGTTTAATACATAAATATAAAACAATTTAAAATATAAAAAGCTTATTCGAAGTGGTCTCCATTGGCTGCAATACAGTCCTTTAAACTTTGAGGCATCAATAGAAGCACGCACTCTTTCTATGGGAAAATTCTTCACTGTCAATCGTATGGATTGTTTTAGAGATTCCAAATTATCATGGCGTTTAGAGCAAGCCGTACTCTTTAAAACGAACCATAAATCATAATCCAGCGAATTAAGATCGGGACTAGACGACGGCCAGTCTTCGGCTCTGATGAAGTCCGAAACGTTCGTTTCCAACTAAGACTGCGTGGACCGAGCTTTATGACCATTCTTCGTTATTGAACATGGTGTTGTTAAAGGGCTTAACTACCTTCTCAAGAATGGTATCTTGATACACTTGTGCCGGTGTTTTGATACCTTTTTCACAAAAATATGGCTCAGTCACTCCTTCATAGCTAACACCCCACCAAACAATAACTGAAGACGGATAATGCCTACGTTGCACTCTGATGACTAATTGAGAGGCTTCCTTAAAGCTTTGAGCATAAATAAGGTCATTTTTTTGTTAAATTGTTGTTCATTTGTAAAAATTTTCTTATCCGTAAACAAAATTTTTCTGTGACCTCCCTTTGCGTCCCGCTTCAGTAGTTGTTTCGATTTTACCACCCTATTCTTTTTTTAAATTATGAGTTTAAGAAATGACCAGTGTGTCTCTTATAGGCTGCAAGTCCTAAGTCATCTTTTAAAATACGCGACATGGTTCTAGGTGATATCTTCATCTCCTGAAATAAAATCTTTTGCTTTCGGACAGGATTTCTTCGAATTCTTTCCCTTACTGCTTTGACCACCTTTTTCGTACAAACACTACGTGGACGGCCAGGTCTTTTTCTGTCACAAACAGAGGAGGTTCCATTGTACCTATTAATAGCCCGATACACAAACATATGACTAATACCAAGCGTATGGAGAGTTTTAAAAATTGCATTTGACTCCATACCTACTTTGTGTAATGCAATCACAGCGATTCGGTTCTCTTTATCGCCCCACTCCATTTTAATATCGCAAAATGTTGTACAATGTATTGGCGCCAAAATGAGAAAACGCAATGAACAATCATATAAAAATGACAGATTCCAAATTCAAATGTAATATTTTGTTTCTTTTTAATTGTAACAGTATTTATGGTCAGACTATGTATATAGGATTCATGAGCTTTTCAGTATCAAATCTTTTTAGAACCAATCAATATTACCATAACCAAGGTTAATAAGCCGCTGCTCGATATCTGAAGGTAAAACCTCATTATGAGAGGTGTCCGGTTTCGTTTGTTAAGCGAATGATCCGCATGGAGACGCTTAACAAATGGAACCGGCGATACAGGGACGAGCCAACCGCTTCAGTGACTAAGTTTTTCTTACCAGACGCGGTATGTGCCTATAAAACCGTCAGAAGCATCACCATATCGCCACGAAAGGATCTCCGAGTACTTGAACCGGTTCAAGGTGAAGGAGGACCCATCGTGTCTGTAAACCTGCAGTATCGGAGAGCCCCTTACACGCAATCTTCGACTGCTCCCTCTTTGACGTGGACCCATACAACGTTGGATACGCCCTGAAAGTTGATATCGATTGGAAGAACATCGAAGACTTACGCAGTGAAACTGCGTGAGGACTTCTTAAAATTCGCGCTCAAAATAGTAAAAGTAGTGATAAAACGGAACGGATCAACATTAACATAATTGTTTATGCTCACCTAGCGTTAAGATGTTACAGATGATAATAGGTATATAAGATATTCCAAACTAGCTTATAATAAACCGTATAAATGAAAATAGTATAAGATACATACGCTATACTAAAAATTTAAGATATTTATAATATTATAAAATTCTAAACATGCCGTGTCTGTACAATGAAGCTATTTAAAAGAAACAACTGGAATAGACAGACTATACAAACGATAGAGAACACGATGCATTTTTTTAGATTTCTTGTCTGTTTGTTCGGGATTCACGTAAAAACCACTGGGCCGATTTCGATGCAGTCTTCGCTGATCCACAGCAAATTCTGTGACTTAAAGTCTGCGCTACTTTCAATCCCGAGAATTCTGTGGATTTTTTCTGGGAATTATTTAAAAAGGCTAAATTAAAAAAATATTCGAATTCCAAAGTGATTTTTTCAAAGATTGATAGCAAATTTTATGTGATAAAATCTTTGATATTTTTTTATCTCTGGTATCCCGTAGGAATTTTCCGTGTACCGGATTGTAGGCGTTCGGATGCATAAAAATTAGCTTATTCCGACTCAGTTTTCACTAAAATGATATACATAATATAATAATAATAGCAGCCCATAAATGTCCCACTGCTGGGCTCGGGCCTCCCACTATAGGGGAACGGACAGTATACCCGCCACGCTTGTCCAAGGCGGCTTGGCAGGTTTGACACATCGGTTATCTCGATGTGCAGGTTGCATCACGATGTTTTCCTTCACCGTTATTAGCACGTGGTAATCGTAACAATATGCACATTAGGTCAGAAAACTGTCTAAGCGGTGCATGCGTTCCGGCCAGGATCAAACCCGCGCCCTTTGAGTCTGGGACGCATGCGCTAGCCATTACGCTACCACGACTTGTCTAACTAACTAACTAAAATGATAGCTTACATTCTTTTTTTTAAATACTGCGGTACTTTTTGACCCGGAAATACCACGGGAATTACAAATCAAGTGTGGATGAAGTTGCGGGCATATGCTAGTATATAATAATATTACTTGTTTCTATAATATTTTACTGGATAATTGTCATTCCATACATTCTCCTTCCATACTATAAACTGAATTAAAATAAAGAGAAAGTTCAGTTGTTAGAATATCAGTTCGGCTGTCAGGAAAAAATTGATGCAGTTTGCGAAGAGGGTTGTTTCGGGCTCAAGTTCAATAATCTGAAGATTCAAACATGCTATGCATGTGACCAACGCAATCTATTGACAATCGTTCTAACTATTAACAACGACTATAATTTGTTCAGGTGAAATAATGCACGCGAACACTTGCTATTTTGGTTCGCATTCTAGACACAATTTCATGAACCAAAAAATTATAGGCGTAATCCGTTAGATGTCGTTTTGCGGAGAAGCTGCATTTATTTGGTTATTTCGTTTTTTGAGTGATACAAAGATAATAATAATAACTATTTAGTGAAAGCATGGTCTTTAGACTTTATATTCGTAGCTTCTGAATTCCAAAAGATATCAAAATGAATACATAAAAATGTAATATAGGGTTTAAATAACAATTTTTTGTTTTAATTGTTATAAATTTCATTAAAATCAGTTCAGTTGCTATAAAGCCCATTCAAGACAAACTTTAAGGCAGATTACTGAATATTTTTTTTAAACGTTTTAAATATTGCCATTGATTATAAAAGCACAGATACCTATTCCAATTTGATTAGTTTAGATATTACCAATTTTGGGGGTATTTATAACACCGAGATAACTTCTTGTTGAGAACGATAACAATTCTTTTTGGAGGTGGATGATATTGTTCCTGAAACTTTTTTAGAATCGTTGTGATTTGAAATTCGATGAAACGAAAATTCACACGAAAAAGAGATAAACACATAAAATTCAACCTTATTTAATTCGAAATAAAACACATTTCTCTTTACCCGTTACTATTATTAATTTTCAATTTAAATAAAACTTAAAAGGTATCAATTGAATTTAAGCTCTATCCGTGTACATTTAAGGCAGATATTCTTATAGACGTAGATCAAAGGAAATTGTGCGTAACAGTGCATTGAATTTTGACCGTTATGACAGTGATTTAAAGCGTTATTTAGATTGGATTTTTTGAATTAAAGTATGTGGACGGATGTGAGCTGAAGGTTTTTTTTTTACTAAGACGCTGGTCTGTCTAAGCATTCATACGCGGCAGATTGCAGATGCAAGTGAAAATAACCAAATGACGTCGTTCGGATGGCACAGGCGCGAAGAACCCAAAGACGGAACCTCAGCGTGTCAACACATGCATGACACATCGATAATTTCCCGTAATGTGCACAAAATACCCTAAATATATTGGACTCGAGAACTGTTAAGAGACCCGATTCTTGAGTAGAGATTGAGGATTTCTGTGATTAATCTTTTTGTTTAATTAATTAAATAATTAAAACAGGCAGAACTCAATGATACCATACAAATACTACCAACATCATTAATAATCGTTAAAGGGACTGTTTATTATTTCTGCAAGAGCCTATAAAATCAATTTCATCAAATCTGAATCTCTCTGAATGCTGAAAAATGAGTATAAAGTTTTCGTCATAGAAAATATAACTTCATTAGGCTTGTTCTTGCTCGGTCACTGAACGGAGCGTTCCGTACTAGTACAATTTGTCAGATGTCCTAATTCAGTCTTTTAGTACATTTAGTACAGTTTAGTACACTGAACGAATAAGAATTATATTTTGATTTTCCTCCATACTTTGCAGGCTTAGGGACTATCATTCTAATCAATATTTTAGTGCATTTAGTACAGTTTAGTACACTGAATGAATAGTGAATTATATTTTGATTTTCCTTCATACTTTGCAGGCTTAGGACTGTCATTCTATTTTTTTTTTGTTATTATATATATCTCTACGGACTCGAGTTCCGTACCCTTTTTTAATACTTAATTTCTATGAAAAATTTGAGTACACGCTTATTGTTTATTTTTGTTAGTGTATGTGACATTATATGTAGTAATTTTTCTGTTTTGGTGTACCTTAAGAATAACTTAATATAATTTATTTAATTTTATTAAACTAACGTTTTAATAACTGAAACTTGATCACGGAAGACTAATGTAGATTGTTGTAGCCTACCGCCAACTGTTATTATTTACATGCTGCTTCGCAACATGTTGGCTTGAAGGAAGAAACTCTTGCAAACATGTAGCAATGTATGTCGCGAAAACTTATATCTATACTTATATATATTGTCGTATTTAGTGCCATGTGTGTTGTTTTTTTCTTTTCTGTGCCTGGGTTATTAATTTTTAGGCTCTTTGTGTGTCTTGGTTTGTTTGTGGAGTGTGGATTCTAATTAATAACCGTTTATTTTTTACAAAGTTATTTATATATTAAAATATCTGTGATAGTTTTTTCTTAATGCATTATATAAGATATCAAAATTTTATAGATATTTGTCGGGTTATTTTTGAATCAGAATGTAACCATATCGTTGCCGCTCGTTCCAGTCAGAGTCAGCCGCGTTCCGTGTTTGTTGTGCGACAGTTCGTAGTATAGTACCAGTGACAAAGAATACATCGCGAATTCAGACTATTCTATACGATCACAAACGACGAAGTACTAAATGAACGATGTCCTAAAACGGAGAAGGAATAGTTCGTTCAATTCAGTGTCGGGAAATTATTCCTTTTAGTACATAGTACATGTACTACACAAGCTTACTACAAATGCGCTGGGAGACTGGAGTCTCTCTCTTAAGGGAGACTGGAACCTGGTCACTAATGCCGGAACACAACTTAAAGTTGTTATGGCGACATACTTTAGACCAGGGCTGGTAGCCATCCAGGCGGGCGAATCCCTCCTACCTAGCTATGGGTTGTTTTGTCGCCTCTTACGACAGGCCGCCCGGCCGCAGGAAATTGTATACTTTCTCCGTTCCTGCACGGATAGAACCCTTTGTTATAAAACTGTTGTTTCTACTGAATGCCTACTTTCTCTTTTTAATCCAAAATATCATTATCAAAATGAATTAGGCAATTGAATATTTTTTGGATTTCAATTATTTCTTCCACATGTATCCAAAATCTGAATGTGTGGCTTTTGCGTTTAAAATATTGCAAAACATTATTATAGAAAACTCTCTTTAAATACAAATATTCTCAGAATTACTTTAAACTAAAATAGCAAAAAGAACAAATGAACTATTTTCCATCTTATTTATTTACATGAATTTGTTGATATATAGCGAAATCGCTCTAACAGTTTCCTGCATGTGACTTTGTCTGTCTTATCGATGACAGAATGATAATGTTCCGACAAAATTTCACTCGCACACGACACCCACGGGTCCCGTTCCTACGTGCACCGCATATGATCGCGCGTGGCGGTATAACGACTGGTGGTAAGCTGTATTTTAAAATGGATAAATTCGTTAAAGAAAATCACGAAGTTTTGACTGAATTAGTACGATACAATGCTGTATTATATGATGCATCGGACAAATAGTAAACAAACAGTTCCATATGCATAAAATTTGTAAACCTTTGAATGTTCCTGGAAGGTTTTTATACTAAAAATAAGAACTGGCAAATTGACCGATTTTATCAATGTGTGCATTGTTTGACGCCCGAGCTCAACTAATCCATCATCATCAGCATCCAGAGTTTTATTTGTTTCCTTTTATATTTTGTGTCTATGTATGTACGCAGTTTTTGTATAATTTTTCTGATGCATCGTAGAAAAAACTATAATTTTATGTTTCTTTTCGGCAACTTTGTATTTTAAACGCAGGTCTTAATATCCGCGTATATACTCGGCGAGTGACTGAATATTATCATTATATTTTCATGGGCCATAGCCGGCGAGACGGATGATAAAGAACCTTTTAATGTCAACATTATGCTACTGCTTCATCTGAGCTAATGTTATAATTATTGCCCGTTTCACGATGTAGCGATGGATTTAGTGCGTAATTTGAAATATGATATTGTTATTAATTATGAATGAAATATTGACAGATAACATGTACCTATATATGTATACACACTAATGTAGCTATTCGTTAACGGCGTCATTTTTAACGTTATAAAAAAGGCGCATTTGACCACAGTCTAACTATAACATAATGGCAAGTGAATTTATCGTAACATAAATTCAAATTCATTCAAAAAAAGTTAAATAGATGTAGGTTTATTTGGACTGATATTTATTTATGCAATAGGGAAGGTGGTGAAGGTTAAGGCAATTTTTGGAATTACGGCATTATTAATGACGTTAAATATTGACTAATAACGTATGTTTAAACACTAATGCGGCTATTCGTTAACGGCTTTATTTTTAATGCTTTAAATAATACGTACTCGGTCACAACCTAAATAACAGCACCACAATAATTCGCGTAGTATATAAACGAGACGTATCCAAGCAGCATTCGGCTATTTTCGCCTGCATCTGCAATCTGCCGCGTATGACTCCTTAGACAGACCAGTGCCTAACTCGTTGTTTATTGAAACTGGGATCCTGATTCCCATTTCCAGCAGGGTACATTTAACAACTTTGCGATATTTAAGCTCTGATCTGAAAGTATGAAATCGGCCCCAGAATAATAAGTTCTGCATTACCCATGACACAAGAGTTAAGCCGATATAATACGGTTTTCGGACTTTTAATTGGAACGAATCAGCCAAAATGATCCATATAAACGTAAACTTAAACCATTCATTGAATACCGTCATTCAGAGCGTTCGTCAATTCTGAACGTTTCAACCAAGTGGATTCAATTAGGTTGATACTTCTAACATCAGCATTACCTGCTTAATTTTGAAGTACCTAAGTATACTTACAATGTGCGTATTTAACTAATATTATATTTACATATTTATTATTACTACCTCTGTCTGTGTCTTCTTTCACGGTACGATAATTACCTACATTCGTAATATCTTCTGAACTACCCAAGATATCGAAATAGACATACACGAAAACGATTACTTTTATATATTTTTTAGAAGAATGATTTTTTTTTAATTCATGTGATATTTGCTTCAGTTCTTACATAAAAACATACATGACGCGCCACTGGGTAGCAATTACTCAAACACTGACTCCAGAGTAGTTCAAAACCAATATTAGTTACACAGTAAAAAACTCCAATACAAAAACATTTAACTTGTTTAACATCATAGTTGATAAGCTCCCTTGTGATGTGGGTGCTGTACAAAAAGGATATTTGGAGCGCTCAACCCGTAAGCGGGTAAACTGTGGGAAATACCGTGACTGTGTTTATAGGGTTACCAGACATCAGATATTTTCCGAAGATATCCGATAGTAAAGTGTTTGTCATACTTGCGGAAAGAGTTGTAATCTATCCGCTAAAAATGTGTATAATACAGATGAAAAAAACAGAAATATAGTTAGTTAAATATATCTATGATATTATAAAATCCTAAACATGTCGTATCTGTACATTAAAGCCATTTAAAAAGAAATTCAAGACAAACTTTCAGACAGATTATTGAACAATTTTTTTTAAACGTTCGCTTTTTTGAATTATAAAATAATTAAAAATACAATACAGCTTAACTTAAAAATAAACTACAAATTATACTATATTAAAAACTAAAACTAAATAAAAAGGGGATAAATAGCTAAAAATAAAATATTGGTCCCAAACTACTGTCACTTACCGGGAACATGAAGATAGGCCAAACCATCCTGGATACCTATAAACTGGGAATTGACAGACTTCTAAAGAACGGACTCGAGGCCGCGGAGGCAGCCGTGTACGACAACGCCACGTCCACTGTACTAGCGGGAGACATGGCGGGCGAGTATATGGCAGCCTACAACGCAACAGGCGGCTTAGTGACTTTGGATGAGGACAAGACGGAGAGAGGGAGTGAGAAACCTTGTTTCAACATTCCCTCTAATGATCCTGTGGTCGTGGTGATGAAGTACACAAGGATTATGCTGGACGACAGGATCTCGGAAAAGGCCAAAACCTTGACCGAGATCTCTGCCGGCGGCGAACCCTTCGACAAGTGGACCGTCCCGGAGATCACATGGATCAATGGCGTCCCCGGCTGCGGCAAAACAACAGCGATGCTCCGTGCCTTCGAGAAAGATGAAGACATGGTCATCACAGCCACAAAAAAATCCGCAGAAGAAATCCGGGAGAAGTTACAGCCCATCCTAGGAGCCGATGCGAAGGCTAGAGTGCGGACTATGGCATCGTTCATAGTCAACGGTCTAACTTCCAACTTTAGACCCAAACGCCTCATAGTCGATGAAGCACTCATGAGCCATTTCGGCTCTATATTCATGGCATCGCGCCTAGCAGGAGCGGCGTACCTCACTCTCATGGGCAACATAAACCAAATGCCCTTCATAGACAGGAACGACTTGTTCCCCATGCTATATCACCGCCCTACACCCTCGGCGAAAATCACCCGAGAACAGCTCTGTACACACCGAAATCTACTAGACGTAGCATATGCCATGAGTGATGTATACTCAGGCATATACTCGTCCAAAAATCAAGCTCGTTCCCTGGAACTCAAACGGTACTCGCGAGGACGCATACCCACAGAATTTGCCAATACTCTTTATCTAACTCACACGCAGTCAGAGAAAGAGAGCCTAATAAAACTAGGCTGTGGTAAGGGCAAAGGGTCATGCGTTCAAACGATACACGAGGCCCAGGGTCTTACCTTCGAGACAGTGGTGATCGTGAGGTCCAAATCCAACAAGATCGACCTGTACAAGAGCATCCCTCATGCGGTCGTGGCGATTTCGCGGCACACGGGTAAATGTATTTACTACACAGCCGTGTGCGAAGAGGACGCTACCGCCACCTTCGTCCTTAAAGCGGAGAAAGCCACAGCCGATGAGATCAGGGATTATAATATAAAAATGGCGATACGCATGAGAGACAAGACGGTGGTCCAACACCTAATGGAGGGCCAATAATCCCCCTCCTAAACCATCCATCATCATCAACACCAACTGAAAATTTTTCATGTCACAACAATTAAACAATAAATTATGACACC
The DNA here is from genome assembly GCA_019925095.2 of Dendrolimus kikuchii. Lineage (NCBI taxonomy): Eukaryota > Metazoa > Arthropoda > Insecta > Lepidoptera > Lasiocampidae > Dendrolimus > Dendrolimus kikuchii. The sequence continues at coordinate 14,298,059 of CM034395.1, forward strand.
ACACAAAGTCACAAACACATAACTAACAATAAAACTTATACACATACTCAAACCAACGCGCACTACCATCGCATTGCATTACACACACACTTCACAAACAAACCAAGAGACACAAAGAGCCTAGAAATTAATAACCCAAGGCACAGAAGAGAAAAAAACCAACACACATGGCACTAGATAGGACTACATATAAGTATAGATATAAGGCCAACACTGCGCCTGCACTTCCTCACAACACCAGCATGTAACAGATACACTCTACATTAGTATAAGTTTAGTATTAAAAATAGGATAAATTAATATAATAAGTTAATCTTAAGGTACACTATAACATATAAATCACTAAATTAATGTCACACACTAACAAAAATAAACAATAAGCGTGTATGGATTCTAAAATCTTTCATAGAAATTAAGTAGTAAAAAAAGGTACGGAACTCGAGCCCGTAGAGATGTTAAGAAAAAAAAAAAAGAAAAAACTTACCGGGAACGTTCCCAAAAGACTGGCGGAGTTGCCACGTTGTATAGCAACGCCTAATGTTTGAGCAAAATAGACCCCATTTTCTGGTCGCGTGTTACATCTACTAAACGTTTGGCGGCGTCACGGTAAAGCTTTAGAGCGTGGGACCGCAGCAATGCCTGTAGCCAGAGACTTGCTCTCAACGTTTGCACGTTGGGAGTCAGCTAGCTATATATACATAATGATATCAAGTATTTAAATACCGTAGAATTTCTACAAAGTTTAAATAATGCTCACATTTATCGTGTAAGTATTTAAACAAGCGTCATTTAGGTGATGTGAGTGTAAAGGTGTACTTATTATCCCTATTAATATTATAAATGCGAAAGTAACTCTGTCTGTCTGTCTGTTCCGTTCTCATGGAAAAACTACTAAACCCATTTGGCTGAAACTCAGTATATATATATTTTCGATACCGAGGATGAACATAAGATACTTACTTTTATCCCGAAAAATGGGATAGTTTCCGGGATAAAAGTATATTAGTCTCTCTGTTTGTTATCCTTTTATGGAAAGACTATTGGACGGATTTGGATGAAATTCGGTATATATGTAATACAAGAGTTTACCCCACGGCTCTACCGCAGGTCAAACTCTAGTTCTTCATAATTATTTCTCAGGAAAATCCAAAATTTGATAGAAAATTTAATTTTGACATGGCAACCCTTCAAGAACACATCAAAACCAGGTATTTGCTATTCCCTAAATGCCTTAATTTTTTGTTGTTGGCAACATTTCACAACAACTCCTCGTTTATATAATGCCCACTTGCCACGGCAGCAAGTAGGAAAGAGGCGAGGGAATGTTGTATTTATATAGGTACATATACTCGCGCTGCTCATTTCTCATTTCCCTCTCCTTTTTACGAAATTTAAAGGACAGACGGATGCATATACAATTGCATAAAAATAAAGAGTGTCAATCACAAAATATTTATTCCAACTGTCACTTATTTTTGTCAGTTCGCTCGCAAGTAATAAATTACCTTGTGCAACGTGTTGCTAAAAACGCAAAATTATGGATAAAAGTAAGTTACGTGTAGTTATAAATATCTTAGCTTGTAAAAATGTCTACGACAGAAATTATTTCGAACATTCAGCAGACATTAGGGATGATGCTGTACCCTATTCTACGGTCGCGTACTGGGTGGCTGAATTAAAAAGAGGTAGATCAAACTTTAAAGATGACCCGTATTCTAGGTGGCTTTCAACCGATACGGAAGAAAATGTCAAAAAGGTTGAGAATCTGGTTTTAGGAGATAAAATAATAATTATAAAACATATAGCTGAGATCCTAAAGATATCTTATAGCGTTCAATCATAGAGTACATCAATATAAGCAATATACGAAGGAGACGTTCTATCCATTTTAATTGATTGGGGAAATATGCATAAACGCGGGACGAGAAAATGACACGTTGTTTACTATTCAAAGACTTTAAATATGGTTTGCTATGGTATAATAACGACACTAAAATCATCGGCAAGCTATCATTTAGGCAAAAAATTAATAAACAATACAATTAATTATGTTAAATACGTGCGTCATATCGATAGAAATAATGTTCAATGTTAGCGTGACGACTTACCTACTAATTATAATAAAAACAAAATTACTTATTTAATTTCGGGATTAGTCTGCAAATGTAACTTACGAAATAACCAAAATAATTAATAATTATAATATTAATTACCTATTACGCCATTGCTAAAAATCATCAATCACCATATTTGTAATTTAGTTAAATTAAAAAAAGGAAATTCGTGAAACTAAATTTCACGATAATGACGCGGTTATGGCTGCCGTAGAGGAATTTTACGAGACTCAAGAAAAACTATTGTTTTCGCAAGGAAAAAAGAAGTTAGAAACGCGCTATTCTAAGTGCATTGCAGTGGTGGGAGATTATGTACAAAAATAATATATTTTTGGTAAAATTTTTGCATTTTTTAATATTGATTCCAAGAACTTTTTGATTCACTCCGCACAACAATGGTGTTGTGAAATCTAAAAAGTAAATCATTATTACTCATTAGTGGCTACCATACCTACATGTATGTAACTAAATACATATAAAATTAAAATGAAGTGTATATAAGCGTGTAGGCTATACTTAGGGTGTTCTCCTAAATCAGGACTTTTTTTAAAGTAATAAATAATGCGATATTCGTTTCCAAAATTGTGAAATCATGCTCTGTATTTTACTTTTGAACTATGGTGTGAAAAATTCTAAATAAATGGACAGACAAATATTAACTAGCATATTTTACGCATCTTTACGAAACCTATACATATGTATAGGCGTGTATATATATATAGGTATTATTTTTATATTATTGTTTTTCCCGTCAAATCTTTAATATGGTGAATAATTGCATTATTTATTACTATGTATGTGTATTCTTTCTTTAGACATTGAAACTAAAATACATTATGTAGCAGATCATTGCCAACGGGGAGCGTGCCCAGAAGGCTGGCTGCATTGCCACGCTGTATGGCAATACTTATTTGTTGTGCAAAATATGAGCCAGCCTTCTGATCACGGGTAGTGTCAAAGAGTTTCTTACATATGTCTTTAAAGAAACTCTTTGCCGACGGACCCCACGGGCCTAATGTTTCAACCCCAAACGGCACAAATATGTAACCCCTTCCTAAGGCTCCATATTTGCGCCGTTTGACGTCCTCAGCTGAAGCGGCAGCGTTGCCAGCCCCTGACTCGGTCATTGGAAGATGTGACGGGGCCAGTGTGTCAACACAGGTCGCATCCCACACTAGCGGCCGCCCCATCTTCCAAGGGACGAGTGACATTCCGTCCGGTCTCTTGCCATCGTCACGCACCAGGCCATTTGGTTCCAGAATGGCCGGGATGCTGACGCTGACAAGAGCTCGGCGAATGATGTCGTTGAGGCTGGCATGACCTTCTTCCTGCGCTTTTTAAACATGACAACCCGTGGTGTCCAAATCGGTCTACCATAACTCCACATTGACAGTGATGTGGTACGCAACATGGTGCCCCCAGGCGTAAACTCGCGTAACGTAACTATATATATATATATATATATATATATATATATATATATATATATATGTCGGCGGAAGCTATGATTCGGGTTGATTGTTGTTTGCCTAATATGATTTTTTTACATTTTGATTACTTTTAGAATCCTTAATTTTATTTTATTTGATTTGTATTCTCGATTGTAAATCTTTTTATAACATGAAAATTTTCTTAATCTAATGAAAGTTATGAATATTGTAATCTGACCAATGAACAATCAGAGCAGAGCATGTGCCTCGTTTACTCGTTTCTTATCTTATCTATTGTTGTAAAACGAATCTTGATCAAACACCCAAAAGGGAAAAAAATGGAGTTATTCCAAGAGCTAATTTGTTATTCATGATGCTTAAACGCTTTGATAACCTACATAAAGTATCACATAAATATGTGTCTTATGAAGATGTGTCCTTTGATAAATTTTATGTATGAAAGAGCAACAGCTTAAACATATTTATATTTTCTTATATATAAAAATGAATCGTAGAAATGAATGTACGCACATGACTTGAGAACGACTCTACCGATTTTGATTAAACTTTTTGTGGGTGTTTGGGTGGGTCCCCCGATGGTTTAGATATATAACTGGAACCGGAAGGTGGCGCTGGGATCGGGTTTTAGGATCCTCCTAGTCTCCTGAGAAAATTTTGATGATTTTGTTTTTGTGTGTTTAAGTGTGTCCCCGGATGGTTCAGATCCACAATCGGAACCGGTAGGTGGCACTAGAATCGGGGCCTAGATTTTTATTTTTTCAGGGCAGGACAACGTCTGCCGGGACAGCTAATTTATAATAAAAATTACCTATATATAGAAAAAGTCGTGGTAGCGCACGCGTCCCAAACTCAAAGGGCGCGGGTTCCATCCTGGCCGGAACGTATGCACCACATAGGCAGTTTTCTACCTAACGTTCATATTGTTACAATTACCACGAGCTAACAACAGTAAAGGAAGACTTCGTGATGAAACCTGCACATCGAGATAACCGATGTGTCAAACCTGCCAAGCCGCCTTAGAGAAGTGTGGCGGGTGGTCCCCATTATAAGGGGAACGGACTGCTGTCCGTTCTCCCTATAATGGGAGGCCCGAGCCCAGCAGTGGGACGAAAAGTTGATATATAATAAAGATCTTATTCATAGAGAGTTAAAGTAAGTTTGAACGCGTCTTTATGGTTCTTAAAGAAGTATTCAAACGTACTTTAACTCTCTATGAATAAGACCGTACGTAGATAATAAGTTATTGCACACCAAAATATACAATACTTTCCAGGCAATACAATAGGCGGCTTTATCGTTTAAAGCGATCTCTTCCAGGCAACTTAAATTTAATTAAGTTTTTAGCTAATCTAGCGATGTAGGAAATAGAGGCAATAGTTATATAGTATTTGAACTAATTTAAACATTAACGATCTTATTCATAGAGAGCCAGAGTAAGTCTGAACGCTTCTTTATGATATTTAAAGAAGCGTTCAAACTTACTTTAACTCTCTTTGAATAAGACCTTAAATATATAGATACACACACAAATTGATAAAAAATATATATAAAAGTGTATAAATAAAAAAATGATTATTGGATCAATATTTTGAGATTCATTGAACCAATTATTTGAATTAAATCTGAAATAAAACTCGAAATTTTAACCGGGCTTGATTCACGGCCCCTAAATAAATCAGGTTTAACTGAGACATACCGTTGATCTGATTCTGCCTTTGTCACCGAAACTTATCAGATTGCTCTACGCGTAAAAGAAAATTTGAAACGGATCTTATTTAACTTAAATGATAAAACACGACATCTGAGATAAACGTCAAGATAATTTGATCGGATAAATTGCCCTTAAATTGAATGTCAACAACAACAATAACACGTGAATGTGAATTTGTTATATATATATATATTTTTTTATTGCAGGAGATCAGCAGACAGGTATACGGCCCACTTGATGGAAAGCGGTTACCATCGCCTATGGACATTTGCAACACCAAAGTTGCTACAAATGCGCTGCTGCTCTCTTAAGGGAGACTGGAACCTGGTTACTACTGCCGGAACACAACTCAAGGTTGTTATGGCGACATACATTAGACCAGGGGTGGTAGCCATCCAGTCGGGCAAATGCCCTACCACCTGGCTGTGGGTTGTTAAGTCGCCTCTTACGACAGGCCGCCCGGCCGCAGGAAATTGTATTCTTTCTCCGTTCCTGCACGGATATTTCGGCGTGAGTGTCGACACAACAACAAAAATCTGAAATGTTATCAAAGTTTATTACCTATAATATCACATAGTCGTATAGCACATTAACTTATTCCTCAGTACATAGAAACAAAAAGACAGTTTTAAGAAGTCTACCGTTGCCAGGTGTCGAGCAGTAACTGGCCTTTAAAAATACTCAGACTGACTCCTTGGTTCAGATTCTTTAGAATACTTGATAGATTTAAGAATTCATTTAAGATTTATATTTCTAAATAATAGATAATATTTATAAATGTAGCTTTAATATCATCATGAGATGACTCTAATTTTATTCATTGGTATGAACCAATGAATAAAATTAGAGTCTATCTGTGATTTTAAAATAAAGTAACATAAATGGTCCTGTTTATTAATTTTTTCTGCGAGTCTTTTTGAACATTTTTCTCGAATAGGCTTCGAAAGATCTCCGCTTCCAAATATACAAAATCCAAGTAAGATATGAATATGAACTGCAATATTAACACTAGCCCTATTGTAAATTATAAGCTACATGATTTCCCAATAGGCTACAGTATACCGTTCATATTAAAAGCAGAAGCTTAGTAGGAGCTATAGACGGAGTCCATTAGCGACTACTTAATGAATCCGTAGAACGCAACTTTTTTAATAAGCGTACGAAAAAATAGGACAAAAGTTAAAACTCATTTCAACATTCCATTAGCTAGTCATAAACTGGAATAAAAATTCACGTAAGCTGGAACGTCATTTAAAAGTTGTAAGCAGACAATACTGTGCTTTTAGAGCAGCGATGTTTCGTAACTAGAGACGACAGGAAGGTATTTAAACAACTCATACTTTGGTTGGCGCGCTTAACTCGTTGTGACGTTCCACGCCTCGTACGAGAGCTGTCAAGGTCTCTGTCGTTCACAAAAGGGCTTCAGTTGACAATGTTGCTAATTGTTCTATTTAAACACATGAAACATTTTACATTAATTAATCTAAACTTCCGTAGTTACTTATGAAAATGTATGTTAATTTTTTTCTTCTGTACGGTACTTGATCTGTGACGAATCCCCATATGATTTTATGGGAGTAAAGAGTTAATGGGTCTCATAGATTCATATGCAAGTTTCCTCTCGATTATTTTTTTCGAAGGAAGACAGACCGACAGACGGACAAACAGAAAGAGAGAGTGACGGTTATATCGCTTTTATAAGAAATCCGTTATTCTCAAAATAGCTACGAAATTCTAAAATCTAAAATTTTCATTACTCAATAAAAAATTTCGATACATTTAAATTTATTTTCCAAAACTTTATATTTATGTTATTAATAGGTCCTTCAAGACCACGGGCCATAAAAATGGCCCGGACTTTTGACGGGCTTGCATGGGGCCATAGAAAAGTCAACACGTAGATGCCCCTTGACAAATTTGATGTAAATTAGACGTGATACACCATATAAAAATGCACCCATGGACAAGCCTCGGTCAGTGTAGGACTATAGTAGGAGATGAAAACAAAAGGTACCGTGCTATTGGGATGAATTGCTTTATTGGGTCTAGGGATTTGAGACTATAAGGACTATAGGGTCTGCCCGTCGCAGTGTTGGAGGAACATAGATAAAATGACCAAACGGTTATTCGCCACTTCCTGCATGGGCCCCGTCTAAGTTAACTCTAGCGTTTTCCACTCCGTGTGAGCTGGCCTAGGCAAGCGCGGAGGCGAAGGGCCTTGTCTTGACCCCCCGGAGTCAGGTACGAGGTGTCGCTACTCACTTAAGACCTAAATCCACAAAGCCCCCCTACGGGTTTATTAACAATTTATAACATAAATGGTTACGTTAACTGCGGCAACCACACTAGAAAATAAAATTCTATGTCGTGGATGCTATGATACATTTACGATTTGCTACGGTTTATTTGTAGGTCACCAGCATGTTCATGAAAATACGTAAGTGCATATATAAGGATAGATTAAATCAAAAATACATAATATTCATATAATACGTGAGATTATTATATGAATATTATGTCATATCTCCATTTGTAATACACCTTTAGTTAATAAGGTGTCATTTTCATCTTAAAATTGACACGAACTCATCATAATTCAATATGTTATAAATATATGAAATCTCATATTGGACATCTCGATTTTCTATTACATTCTGTTCAAATAAGAATGGTTTCGTATTTGGTGAGTTATGTGACGAGGGTTGCTGTCTGGAGATTCGTCAATTGCGAACACTAAACTAAACCAGAACGTTTTACTATCTGTAAGATATTAAACAAGTCCACTGCAAATAAATTTTTGAGTTGCGTTTTAAAATTCCGTAGACATTTGGACAAAAACGGAACGTTTTTAAATACATAATGTCCCATCCTTTATTGATGTATATCACGTCTTTTTTATTGCATGAATTCAGTAGACAGCAAACGGCTCACCTGATGGAAAGCGATTATCATCGCCTGTGGATATTTGCAACATCAAAGGTGCTACAAATTTACTGCCGCTCTCTAAACGGAGACTGAAACCTAGCCGCTAATACCGGGACGCAACTCAGGTTGTTATGGCGGCATATCTAGATCAGGGGTGGCGAGGGACAGGCAAATACCCTACCACCTGCCTGTGGTTTGTTTTAACGCCTCTTACAACAGACCGCCGGCCGTAGGAAATTGTATTAAATTAATTCTCCGTTCCTCCACGGATAAGTTCCTGCATTTTGTATATTATAACAGTAATTTTTCTCAAAAAATATCCAATCTATGTATTATTCCAATCTATGTGTTTCTCTCTCCCTTAATGATAAAATAAAAGCAAGTTCGTCGCCTCTACGGATCCTTTGAATATGCGTGTTATGACATAAACTCGGATCATTTCTTAAAAATAAAACTTTACTATCTACATGTTTGTCACGCAATTAATAAATAGGTTATATTATGTTTGGAATAACAAAATATAATATTTTAAAAACAAACTATGAAATTAGAATTGATACTGGACACATTTCTTTTTACTCAAATGTCTCATTTATCATGAGTGAATATTAAAAATAAACAGTAAAAGATGAAAACGCAAACTCAAACGGCATTTACAAAGAAGTTTATCACAAGAGCAACATTAATAGGCTTTCCTAACATAAAACCAGCTTAGTATTTATTTTTCTATTAACCGTATTTACAAAATGGCTTCTGCTCGGGAATTTGTCGCTTTGGCGTCTCTAACAATTTCCACGAATACGTTTATTATTTATAATAGATAATTAGTTTGATTCGTTTAAGTTCTGATAAAGAATTTTCTTCGTTTTTTTTCAAATATCATGTTTTTACAAGGTTTGCGTATAGCCGTAGCCAGTGTAAATTATTTAGGAATATTCAAGTTTTCAAGTGTTAACCATTCGAAACAAAGTTTGGAGTTGAATTGGATGACTAAAAGTCAAACTTTCTTTCAATATTTAATTGATATGGCTAAATTTTTTCAATAACAAAATATCAAAAAGCAAGAGAATGACTTCTGGTTCTAGGTAGTCATGTAAGAATTGGCTTTTCAGTGTAGTTTCTTTACTGGATATTGTTATTCTTAGTTTTAATGCGACAGTAAAGGCTTTTGTACGGCAGTAAAAAATATAAACATATTTTTTTTATGTTGGTGGAATGCTTACAGTGTTCACTGTTCTTGCAGCGTTCTCTTCTGTTATTCGTTATTCTGTTACATCGCTCGGCTCTTTGCTTACTACAAAAAGTCTAATTCTAAACAATAATTAAAGTATTTTTATTATATATGCCTTTAGAAATATGCTTTCTGTCATCCGAAGGATCTAACACGTACTCAATTGCCACACTAAGTTCCACTGCACATTTAAAAATTTCACTGTTACAGTCCATAATTCTTTTATATACCAGCGGGAAAAATATATCACGATACATAAATATGGTACTGTTTACTAGATATAATAAACGTAGGTTTCTTAGTAAATTGAGGACAAACACAATTTATGACGTTACGTTCCAAATGTTTTGTTTTCGACTGCTTATGTTGGTATGATGATATTTATTTCGTGTATATCACAAAATCGATATGAGTTAAGTTTGATATTTTTCTTAGATTTTTATATTGTTCAAAGCGGGTAAATAGACAGACGGCCCACCTGAAGGAAAGTGGTAACCGTCATTTATGGAAGTTTGCAGCGTCAATGGCGAAGCCAACGCGTCAGCATTTAAAATGGAATACAGAGGATGGGATAGGGGGTTGAAATATACGGTCCACCCGCACTTAATGCCGCTAGATGAGGGAACGGAGTTGTTCCGTGCGCAATGGTTGAAATGGGTGACAATGAATAAAGCCATCTGGGCCGGCACCTGCCAGGGCTCATGCGGGCAGGTGGTAGTCACTTCCTGCGGCCCTGGCTATAGGCGACTGGAAGAACCACGAGGTGTTTTAGTTTAGTTGGCTGAAATAACCAAAACGGCCAAAATTAACGAAACGGCCGAAATGACTAAAATTACCAAAATGATCTAAAAATAACCAAAATTACGAAAATGGTAAATTAAAAAAAAAAACAAAACCTATTCGGGGATAACTTTTACATAAATCTATCCCATTATCCGAAATGAAAAATATCCCTTGTCCACCTTCGGTATTAAAGTTACATATATACCGAATTTCAGCCAAATCGATCCAGTAGTTTTCCCGTAAAAACGGAACAAACAGACGGACAGACAGAGTTACTTTCGCATTTATAATATTAATAGCGATGAAAGAATATTTTGAAAGTAGCCTATTTGCTTCATAGAAAATACTCGAAGCATCAACTCGTGTATTCGGGTGTTGATTTAGGTATTCAAACAAAAGCTAAGCCATTGTTGTTGGTCAGAGCCGAAGCCGCACTGAATAACAATGCCTTTAAGAAGCATTCAAAGGTCTGCAGATTAGAATTTCTGAAAGCGCCTCACAAACGTTTGCCCGTCACTTTTATGAAACGACTGGTGAACAAGTACCTACTTACATTTTTAGGGGTCCAATATCAAAAAGTACTAAGTTTTCTGTTAAAAACGAAACCGACTTCAATAATAACTAAAAAGCAAAAAAATATTTTCTACAATACCGGTCGGTCACTGCGAAGTAAAACATAAAAATTACTGTACTTTGAAAAAAGCAAAAAGAATGATCAAAGTCGTTCAGAAATAAAAAGTTATGGCTGAACATACATAAAAATATTTACATGACGAATTGACAACCTCCTTCGTTTTTTTTAAATTAGGTTAAAAAAGGAACCTTTTTGGTCTCACTCCGATGTTTGTCTGTCTATCTGTCTGCTTGTCACCGATTATTATCTCAAGAACTATAAAGGCTAGAGATATAAAACTTGTTATTCATATAGAAGTTTAATTTATCTACAAAAATGTGGTGCTAAAGCGAATATGTTTATTTGAATATTGATTAGAGAGTCCGAAAGAGAAAATATACAACTTTTCAATTTTATTTATGACCAGAGCTTACTTACTTAGTAAGTAAGTCAGAAAAGTCGCAGCCAACCTGATTTGAAGTACCTAATACGTAATGAATGATATGTGGGCAACTTGACAGCGTATTTGTTATTAAAATATAAAGAGCGATAGTCGTCTACGTTGCAATTGAAGCCCCATCTATTTTACTAATCCGTCTATTCCAAGTAAACGACGTCTTTTACAGGGATAAAACATATTCTAAGTGTTGACTCGGGATATAAGCCATCTCTATGTCGAGTTTCGGTCATATGTACATTCCGCAGTTTTTAATAAGGATGCGATCGCAACGCAATGTTTTTCGATAATTTCTTCTATATCGCGAAAACGACGTCATTTATCAGGATAAAGAGTAATCTAAGTTACGCCCCGGGATGTGAGCTTGCTCTGTATTGAGTTACATGTAAATCCGTTCAGTAATTTTCACGTGATACTCTAACGGACAGACAGAAAAACAGATAGACAGACAAACAGAAAAATTCTAAAAAATGCATTTTTCGGAAGCTCTAGCTAAAGCTAAGCTAATAATTTATATCTGTAACGCCATCTAACGAAGTTGGAACTAACTAATCATGACAGTAACACATTAAAATTGTGTCTTTTATTCTTATTGACGTAACGTCGGTGTATTTATTACTTAATTACAACGATGGCGCCAAGAAAACGCGGGCGGTGCGCCATCTTGTCAGCTATTCTTCTATCCCTTGGGAACAGTAATTTTTTCTGGATAAAAAGTACCTATTCTATATCCCTGACAATGTGTATGCAAAATTTCGTGACAGTGACAGATAGGCGTGAAAATATCAAAAACAATTAAACAAACAGACTCACATTCGCGTTTATAACATTAGTTAGGATATATAGAGTAAAATGTTTATCACCCCGCAAAAAGAATTCAAGAAAAGTGGTTCAAATCGACGGACGGGTTGTTATTTCAAGTTTTTGAGTCAACGATTCTGAACAATACACTGCCTGAAGAGTTGTGCCTAAAAAATATAAAAGAACTGTAAACAAAACATTACTCTAACGCAGAGATAAGACTTATTGAAAGAATAAACAAGCTGTAACAATAAATTACGTTATTTTCTTAAGCTAAAGTCTTTTATTGTTATCTGAAAAAACTTCTGGGCCGATAATAATAATATTACGCTAATACTATCATATCCAAATATAGATAGACAGATGGAGGGTAAGACGGAAACGAAGATTTCATAAGGATTCCGTTTTTACCTAAATGGCTAAGGAACCCTGAAACCGCGTGGGAAGTATAGTTCCCGACACGAATGATAAGCGGTTACCTTGGCCTAGACACAAGAAAAATTTCGTTTCTTTTTCGAAGTATGAAGTTTTATCCCCTCCGAGTAAAGAGACAAAAACGTATTGTAATCTATATGTCGATAAAATCGTATCACATTGGCCAAGTTCAATGCGCAAAGTGATCTCTCCTGTTTCGCCAACCGCTCAAGATATGTGCCGGGAACTGTAAGTGACTGGTCATTCGAAAAAAAACAAAACTATGAGAATTCGTACCAACGTCATTTGAATGGGAGGTGAATTCCTTAGCCAACACAAGTTACGTGCTGTATTCCTCCTTTTTATTGCGAAGCTGACAAACAAGCAGATGGGTCATCTAAGAAGAGAGAAAGAGAAAAAAAGGTATATTTGATCTTCATATAGCGAGACTCATGACGATGGAACAGGTATTAAACGATGTAGTTATTATATAGGTACCATAGAAAAAAAACGTCTTGCAACGGTAGCAAATGGTGCAGTTCAGTATATGCCAGGCGACAGGTGCCTGACGCTGATTTTTAACTGCACCCTAGAACAGACGGATGATGCACTGTTATATATATATATATATAGTATGAATAATAATGTCAAAGAGGCAAGTGAGGTGTGTAAGAATAAGCCTAAATGGCACTCTGTTGTTCGTGCCTACCCCGCAAGGGAACTGGCGTGAAGTTATGTATGTATGAATAATAATAATCTAATTCTCATCTAATGCAAAGTGGTTCACCTATAGACGTCTGGAACACCAGGGGCAAAACCAACGCGTTGCCAGCCTTTGGGATGGCAACGCGTGGGGGGGATGGAATAGGGGGAGAAGGAAGCGGGCCATCGCAACTCACTCATCGCACGAAACACGGTTAGCTCAAGGCTAATCGTTTCACACTGATATTCCGTGAGAGTGTGATCACCCTGGCCCTAAGAGTTGTAATCAAATAGTAATTTTAGCAAGGCTCTACCACGTCCCAAGCGTGGTAATGTCCTTGCCACAGATATATAGATACATATGTATTTTTAATAAAAATGCATTTTACCGGTTTTATTAAAACGTTTCGACCACTTTCAGTAGCCGTTATCACAGAAGACAAAGATGTCAAGTGTCTATGACTAATATTAAGTAAGTATTTATTTAGCATAGCACAATACCATAAGTTACCTAAATATTAAACAATAAATTAAAATTAACAAGTTGGCGGTAGGCTTTTTTACATTTTTTATTGAATGAGTTCAGCAGACTAGCAGACAGCTCACCTGATGGAAAACGGTTACCATCACCTATCGACTTTTGCAACGCCTAAGGTGCTATAAATGCGCTGCTGCTCTCTTAATGGAGACTGAAACTTAAATAATAAACCTAAAGGCTAAATAATAACTTTAACATTACTCATTTACACTTGACATCTTTGTCTTCTGTGATCACGGCTACTGAAAAGTGTTCGAAAGATTAGCATAAAATTCAAATAAAATACTGTCCTTTTATTATTATGTGTACTAGTTGCGAAAACTTAAGAAAACAGTATGTTTTTCTTAATTTATCTGTATTTATATTTGTCACGAATCGCACGTGTAAAGTACTATTCTCAATACGTAAATGTCCCCTGTGAGGATATTGTAAATATACCCGTCACAAGTAGCTCAGGCTGGGAAATAAATATTGCTTACTGTTTTATGTGGCAGTATTTTTAAATTTATGCACGCAACTGTCCATGAACCTATATAAGGATATTATAGATTATTTTCGAAATATCCACTTTCCAATAAATGCAAGTATGAAGTTATTCAAAACAATTAATTATACATTAGGCATTCCTTACACAGTTGAGTAGTTGACACATTTTACAACTGATTCTAAAACCGCATTTTTAAATAGTTATGACGTCATTACTTCAACGAGTCAAATAGCGTATTCATTATTATTTAAACAGTTATTAAACCTTTTTTTAACATAATATATCAATATTAAGATGTAGGCAAGTAAGGTTATTATCGCTTGCGTTATTAAAACACATTATTTAAATTTCAGTGTAATCAAAATTACTTTTTTTTATCTAATTTTATCGGGAAAAATCAACTCAAACCAAAACTCAAATCACTCAAACCAAGAAGTGTTTGGTTGGTAAAACTCCTTGGTTTTCAAGTCAAATAGCCACTTACTTTTATTCGATCTTAGAAATAAACCAAAGGGATTTGTGTGAATTTTGTACTGTATTTTTCTACAAATATTTATTGGAAGATAGCGAGCTAGATACTGTCTACATAAAAATAAGTTTATTTGTATAAGTAGAGATAAGCTGCTTTCTTCAAGAGATATTTTACGATTTTTTTATATTTTTTGCACGACAGCCTTTTTGTAACAATACATAGTTGAAATCATAAAATGAACTTAAGATTAGATCGAAATGATATTACTGATTTTTATACTAAGGGCCGATTTTTCAATCATCACAAAAGTTATTCATAGAATAAAATAAAATATAGAAAAATTAAAAACGATAGATGTATGAATAAAAAAAATTGAATTGTTTCGCTTTTGAATTTAGTTAGGTTATAATTTCCACTGATAACTTTTATCTGATCATTGAAAAATCGGCCCTAAATCTTCTTAACATTGTAACCTTAACAAAAAATATAAAATATTTAAACATTCTAACAAATTAAATCATTGTATATATTATTATAAATAGGATATCAAAAATAATGCTATTCATTTTAGAAATTTTAGTTTTTGTTTTGTCGGAAAGCAATCGTAGACAACATTGTTGAAAAATATTTTTATTTTCCTTTATAAATTTGAATAATTGATAATTTAATGACATATCTACATGAATATAAATAACATAATATCAAATGACCCATTTTGCCAGTGTCCTATTTTCCATAACTTGGCTATCTGAGATAATATCCTGTTTATTAAAAATACTTCTCCCCTTTGTAGGATAAACAATGTACATATTTATTTCTGGGGCAATAATCCATCCATATAACTTTTCTCACTTGGCGCTATGAGTATATATGTTTTTAAATATGTTCGTCATATCATCTACGTTGTCTATAAATAATTGTACTCTAATTAAAAGATGAAAAATGTCACCGAACGTTTAGTAGACCTCTCACGCGACCAAAAGGCTGGCGTCTATTTTGCTCAAAGGCCAAGTATTGCTTGCTATTCAACGTGGTAACGCCGGCAGCCTTTTGGGAACGTTCCCGATAAGCGACAGTGGTTTGGGACCAATATTTTATCTATAATTATGCCCTCCTTTTTTATTTAGTTCTAGTTTTTCATTTTAGGTTTATTTTTCATATTGTAGTTTAGTTTTAGTATTTAGTTGTATTTTTCTATTGAATAAAATATAATAATGTTGATCAATAAATACAAACTTTATCAAAATTGTAGTGTAAATAATTAATCAATCTGTAAAATAGTTGTAATTCAAATTGATTGTGATAAACAGACAAATAAACGAAAGATTAGGACATATTGATGTGTGTGTTTCCAAAATAGCTATTATGGGTATGTACCTTAAAAACGAATTTCAAAACATTTGGTTTGTTTACATTTAAGGTAGTATTTTATTTTTATTTCGAGGTTTCGGCTACTTTTCAGTAGCCGTGATCACAGAAAACAAAGATGTCAAGTGTCAATGAGTAATTCTTATTTAGCCTATACTCAATTTGTTAATTTTAATTCTTTAATATTTATAATTTTTGTTTATGGTTATTATTTACATTATGTTTATTTAAATACTTAGAAAAAATCAATCCAAGTTATGTTGGGGACACACATTGCACACATACAGCTTATCACGTATGTGTGTTCAACTAATAAAGAAAACAAAAAAATATTTGAAGAAATATTATACAGCTCTGGTGCAATTAGGACAGTTGTCTTAAACAACTGGTAAACATAAATCTATTATTGGTGATAAATTTTGACATTGGAAAATAATTTCGTAAATAGTGTAACGGGTCATATGTAAGCGGTAAGCCATATGGAGTAATATTGCCAATAAACTGCGTCGCCGCTTACACTCGGAGAAACAAATAAAATGATTGATGTGTGGCTAAAATTATTCTGTACTTTTGGCATGGTTATTGAGGGCAAACTAACTAGTTAACTAACTTGGACTAAAATTATGGCTAATATGTACAGTATTTGCTGTCTTACCAATTTTGTGATCAACTATACGAACACTGAAGAACCATAAAAACACCAGGAATGACAATTAAGGAAGTTAAATAAGGACCATAGGCGACGGTAACCATTTTGCATCATGTGGGCCGTGAGCCTGCTTATCCAGTAATAATATTGAATATGTCACATTATGGCACAGTCATAAACATCGTAAAATGCGAAACTTTGGATCTTGGCCATGGTTTCAGTCATGTTATTGTGAAAATTCTAACACTTAACAAAAGTAAATGTCTTCACTCGACAATGGCCGCATTCCAAACAAGGCTCACAATGACCACGCTTACGACCGCCATTTTTCCTCTTCCACTTGCTTGCGAGCGTTACAATCATAAAATGAAGTTGCACAGGTTATGGAGCGTTAAAGTTAAACATTAATCATGAAATACACATATGTCATTGGTTGATTTGAAAATCGCGCCTTTGTCAACGTCTCTATAGAGAGAATTGAAACTCTATCGTCAACGCCCACTTCGACCTACCTCTTGACTACGGTACCGTTGTGAAGTCTGCATGATTGAAAATTGAGACGTCATCAGTAACGTTTTTGCCACGATCATAACGATGGTGGTCACTATGTAGAACAACTGAAGGAGCATTTTGGGCGTAGTGTGTATCTACAAGCGGAACGTAGCTTAAATGGGAGCTTACTTTTGGTTCTTACAATAGTAAATAAAACTATTCGGAATTTTGCAATTACTGTTTTTAGTGGTGTACGACGAGGAGTTAGTCTTGACATACCTGTTCTATTTATAGATTAATAGCGAAGCAAGGAGGGCTACTTACAAATACTAAAGTAACTGTGGTCAATCTGGAACGTATTTCAACGTGAATGGCGTCTAGTTCACGGTTGGTTTATCCACAATACCCGCATGAAGCGCGTGCCGGGATTTTGTTTATTTTTGTTATTATCGCAGCAAAGCTTTTACGGAGCACAGCTGTATTTCAACACTGCCTTTGTTCTTCAAAGATACAGCTTCTCTGTAGTAGTTAGATTAAAATGTACTAAAAACATAGGTGTTTTTCTTCATTTCAAAGCATGAAGTAAAAATTCCGCAAAAGGATTTCTCCTTGTAAAAAGGTGAGACTGCATGGAAAGCCCTTCTATATGTATTGATTGCTAAAGTTTGCTTAATTTATAAAAAAAAAGTAATATTATAAACCACTTTATTATGACAATGATTCCCTCCCAGGAGCTTGTTATTAATTACTGCAAAGTATTCATGAAATTGAATAACTCTGACACAGGTATTATTCTATCAAAGAAAGTTAAATTACTCCAGCCTCTGACGTCGCGATGAAAGTTCTTCTTAAATAAGGTTTAACTGATTTGGAGTTTACAAATTCTATCCTAAAATAATATACCTACCTATTGAAACCAATTTTAATTATGGTATTAAATTGGTAAAAAGAATAATATGTAGGTACATACCTATATATTATTATACTGTAACGACCAACCTCTCCAGTTGTCTTCGTAAATATAATTTAAAAAATAAAAATAATTTAAAAAAAATATAATTTAAAAAACATTATGATAGCTAACCGACCTAAAAGGTAGATAAGAATTTTGAATGATTTCAAATAAAAAATCTAATAATTTCAAATAGTTAAAAATTAACGAGTTTAAAAGTAGGCAGCAATTTTTTTTTTATTTTAATTGATTTTGGAATTCCCAGGGATCTATATTGGGAGTCTTCTTTTTTTAATATACATTAATAATGTTGTCAATTTCGGACTAACAGGGTATTTCACGTTATATGCTGATGACATGTGTTTTTTCTACTTTGGTCACTCAATACATGACATTATTGCTGAAGCACAAAAAAGTTTGGACAAGCTTATGGCCCAAGATCCCAGTTACTCCTGACTTACGTGATTTTAGAAAAGATGCAATTTTTAGGGTCGGTAGTTTAACATAAACTTAGAAAGGAATGGATACTCGCTAAGCTGAAAGCTGGGCCATTTTTCAGGTAGCAGGTATCAAAGGTGGAAAAAAACCATGCTAACTTACGTCAAAGTACCTGTTACCTGAAAACCGGCCCCGCTTTCAGCTTAGCGCGTATCCATTCCTTTCTAAGTTTATGTTAAACTACCGATCCTAAAAATTTCATTATTCCTAAAATCACGAAGTCTGGGGTGACTGGGATCTCAATCTATTAAGTAATATTTCTTATATAATGATTTTGTTGCTAAAAACAAAAAAAAACCCTAATCATTGCCCACTAATAATAGACAAGTATAAAAGAAATCGAAGTAACAAAGAAAAGTATCTTGGCCTTTGGCTGGTTGTAAACTAACATGGAGACCACATATTTAATTTTTTTTTATAATAATAATAAATATTTTTTTTACTATATACCTCATAAAGTACGGCTCATCATTTATAATTCCCTTGTAAAGTCTCACTTTGAATATCTCATAGAAATATGGGGAGCAGCTGCTAAAACAAACTTAAAATTATTACAGATTACATATAATAAAATTGTCAAAACGTTATACTGTTTACATTATCTTACTCCAACTAAACATTTATACACTAAAACTAAACTCTTAAGTATTTCACAAATATACACGTATCATACCTGCATTTTAATAAAAAAGATGACTAATAAAAATATACACCCCATGCTATTAGCACCCTTTATTACTAAAACATAATAAGTAAATATAATATCCGAAAGAAAAAACAATATTATAGTACTTACTTAAGTCTAACACGAACAAATTATTAGAAAAAAACATCATGTTTTAAAGGTGTGCAGTTATTTAATAAATTGCCAAACGATTTACAAAAGTTTATACTTTTTTAAAATTACACTGAAAAACCTTTTATAAAGATAAATATAAATTAATAAATTAATAAATATTAAACGAAGACTGCATAGCACCACATTCGTATAATAATTTATACTGTATTTTTTAATAATTTTTTTTTATCTCATTGTAAGTAAACTAAATGTTCTTGTTAAGGGAATAAATCTAAGAATGAGAAGAGATATTTTTGCAGCGCTAAGTGAACTACATCTTCCTGTCACACGTGCAGACCCAGTAGTATTCGAGAAAAATAACTGCCATGTACAGACAGACCTACTTGTACCTAAAGTACTGCACACTGTGCAGGTGTGCTTGGTATGGGTACCGCCATGTTTTTGTCTAGAGAGGGGGGCCCAATTCACTAATATCAATACCTTGGCGTTATGAAGATATTCAAAGTACGGTTCCATTGCGATAGTGTCAAAAATTCGTATTCTACTGAAACCATAATACGGTCGCGGCGAAATAATAGTAGACAAAATTACCATTACCATTAGCAGAAATGGCGTTAGTTTAAATGAATCAACTCACTTCATGAGGATTCGTTTATAAATATTTGTAAAGAGAAAGAGAGGCGTACCACGGTCACGCCATTGGAATTAACAGAATACCGAAATCAGGTAAACCTACGATTGTGAAGAGTGTCAGGCTATTTTGAAAAGATAGTAATAGCAGAATTGGGACCCTGACCTTTCGCTCTTAGCTGTGGTTCAAGATATGTTCAGGAGGCAAACCGAGGAGAGGGACTGGAGCTGTTTAACATACAGTTTTACACAACTTATAATTCCAATCGGCAGATTTCGTTTGAGCATAAAGTGCAGATCGATTTCCGACATGTAAATAATTTATATTGAAATTTATACACAAGCGGAAATGGCAGTGTTGCTTGCTTTGCATTCTTAGCTCTGTTCCGCTTACACGATTCGTACAGTGTTGGACGTTTCCCGTGCTACTAAAATTGGTTTACTGCGCAGATACATCGGGAGGAATTATTAGTTATGTAAAACTGTAATCCATCATCAGTATTAACAGGCTGTAATAAAATTCAAAAAAACTGTTTTCGCTGTACAATATGTACAAATATTATGGATTTGGTTTCAATTTATGTTAGATAGCCAAAATAATCTTTCACATACTTTTCTTGCTGACATATTTATATTTATCGAGAACACGAGATTGGAAGGAATAGATATTCCACAAACGGGAAATGAAACGAATAGAATTAGTTTGATCTCTGAACTGTATGTATATTTGAGCGAGTATGAATGTTTTAACCGACTTCAAAAAAGAGGAGGTTCTCAATTCGTCTGTATGTTGTTTTTTTGTATGTTCGTTACTTGATTTCTCCGTCAATTGTGAACAGTTTCAAAATTTTTCTTTTAATCGAAAGGTTATACTCCCGAATTGGTCCTATTGTTACCATGTCAGGCTCTGACGAGTGAATTCCAAAGAATAGAGAAACTCACGAAAATTGATTTGACAGATTTCTATGTAAAACGATATCTCCGTCAATTCTAAACCGATTTTCAAATTTTTCTTTACTCGTAGGTCTACACTCCCGAAGTGGTGCCATGGTCACGAAGTCAGGATCCGGTGAGTGGGTTCCAGAAAAATTGAGAATAACTATTATTTATTAAAGAGCGCCGTGCGTCTAAATTCTTGGAAAAAAAGTTGTATACATGTTGGAAACAGAGTTGTGTACACGTTGTATAAACTTTCTAAAGACGCTTAAATTTTTTCTAGGCAGGCTACCCGATATCTCCGTTAATTTTGGACCGATTTTCATATTGTTTTTTTAACTCCCGAGACGGTTCCATAGTCACCAAGTCAGGATCTGATTTGTGGATCGCAAACAGATCGAGAGCAACCCTTGTTGAAGAGCATATACACCAAAAAAAGAGATGGCAATTTTTTATACGCGTGCCAGTTGTATAATTTCTACAGGTGCTTAATATTTTTTTTTCACTGATCGATAGCAAATTTTATGTAATAAAATGTGTGAATTTTTTTATCCTGGGAATCCTACTGGAATTTTCTCGGGGGCGGTTTGTTGTTGTTCGGGTGCATAAAAATGAGATTATTGCGACTTTTTCTACTAAAACCATAGCTTACATTCTGTTTTGAATGCTGCGGTACTTTGTGTCCCGGGAATTCCGGGGGAATTTCATGTCAAGCGTAGACGAAGTCGCGGTTATATCGTAGTATAAAATTAAATTAAAATTCATAGTGGCTCAGAGACTTTCATGGCACGAAATTGAGGTCTTCAGGTTCACATGAAGTCTCTGATAGGGTGGGTCTGTATTGAGAAGATATTTGTTCATAGTAAATTTATTTATTTTTTAATAAAATCGTTATTATTTGTCATCATCGTCCTTTCGCCTATTGGGTAATTTTTATAGAGTGTCACAATATTTTTAAGCCTTTGGTAGTCAAATTGTAAAATTGGGCAACGTGTCTAACGCGCGCTTGGACGATATTCTTTGTAAAGAACCAAGTAAAAGTAAATTAAGACATTGGTTTTCTTCATTGAATTTAAAAAAAGGAAATAATCTTTATCTATTCGTCGTCTATTGTGTCCAGATTTTGTTTATGCCGATTGTCAACCTTCGTCAAATTTCAGTAGAAACTTGGTGTCCGGAGTCGGTTTTCAGACTGACAGATCTTGAATGCTTGCGGTTGCTGCGACATTGCAAGCCGGTATTATTGTTGGCCTTATAGCTAAAATACTGAAACCATAATTATTATCAAATTGACTGTGAATTGATTCAAACTTGCAGTAAATACTATTTAATGAATGAATAATACTATATAATACATATCATGAAAAATTCAAACAAAAAAAAATATAATCAAATATATCGGCAAGCAATATACTAGATAAGTGTCGTGACCAATATGTAAGTAGTGGTAGTTTGTTTTGTAGATTTGGTAGTTTCGGTAGATTTGGTAGTTGTGGTAGTTTTGGTAGTTGTGGTAGTTTTGGTTTGTAGATTTGGTAGTTTCGGTAGTTGTGGTAGTTTTGGTAGGTAGTAGTGGTAGTATTGGTAGTTTTGGTAGTTTTGGTAGTTTTGATTGGTAGATTTGGTAATTCAGCGGCTGGTCACTGGTATTTAAAATTCTATAGTTTTGATAGTTGTGTTAGTTTTGGTAGTTGTGGTAGTTTTGGTAGTTGTGGTAGTTTTGATAGTTGTGGTAGTTTTGATAGTTGTGGTAGTTTTGGTTGGTCGATTTGGTTTATTCGGTTGTTTTGGTAGTTGCAGTACTTTTGATAGTTGTGGTAGTTTTGGTTGATTTCAATAATAACTTTATTCAATAACAAAGTTTCATGGAATAATGTAGTTATGTCTTAATATTACAAAGTATCTACTAATGTTGCATACAACTGTGAGTAATAGACGTTTTATTATTAAATTCTTTACCATCTTTCATCGCTTACTTATACATTACTATGCTATACTATACGGTGAAAAAGGAGCAAAAACCTTATCTGAAAAAATAGAGGAGCAATACTAATTCCTGCCATCAGGCAAACTGTCATAAGAGGAGTAAAACAATCTTCAATGATGTGGTAGGGCGTTTGCCCCTTTGGATGGGTCCGACATCTGGTCTAAAGTATGCTACCATAATAACCTTGAGTTATCTTCTAGCATCAGTGTCCTGTTTCCAGTCTCCCCTTCAAGGCTATGCACATTGCATCTATGAACAACGGCGACAACCAATAATTATCATATAGATTGTTAGCCTGTCTACAGTGCTTCAGAAAAAAAAGTTGATTAATATTGGCTATTTCGTATCTGTATCTATCTATAATCCCTTAAGACTATAAGTAGAATACTGATCCTAGATCATTATAGTGAGTTTTCATCATTACAAATTTTAAAATAGTCTGAAAGTTATCGTCACGTCATTATGTGTAATTCGGGAAAGATTAATGTAATGCGGCAACAAATATTGTTTTGGTCAGATCGGGCTCATTAGCGGCCTACATTAGGCCTACAACGGGCGTCCGCTGGAGTGGAACTTATCTATCAGTCAACTGTGAACTACCCTCAATATTAACTTCGAAATCGATACTTACGTACACCGTAAGGGTTTAGCTAACCACTTCATGTAACTAATAAACACTATTAAATTTACATTATGCATATAATATAGAGGGTGGCCAGAACAATGATCTTTAAAAGAAAAAAATAGTTAGTTTACTTGAAGGGCTACCCAAATCACCCCATGTATGTTTTACCAAGTATTTCAGTTTTCGAGTTATTAGTGATTTTTTATGAAATTTCGACCGCATCGGCATTAAATATTTTTTTTATTTTAATGTTTCGTATGTTTATTTGTAAGTTTTATTTGTAATCCATTCCTTATAAATTGTACTTTTATAAGTAAAATAAACAGCACCCCAACATTAATAAAAATTTCAAAAATTATAGTTGAAAGTGAAAAAAATAACTTCGAGCGGATCAGACTCTAATTTTCAATTTCAAATAAAAAAGGCAACTCCATAGTTTCAACCTCGAAGCCAGGGTCCTCGCGTCGCTATACCAGTGGCGCAAGGAGGCCCTGGTCAGGGGCACGAGACCGGCGCCTCAGGAAACAGAGGCTTGCCGGTCGGAGCTCCGCGACGTCGCCATGGTGGTCTGGGAAGAACGCCTCAGACACCCCAGCGCGGGCCTCGCCACCATTGAAGCGGTGAGGCCCGTCCTGCTAGACTGGATAAAACGTAGACACGGCACCCTGACGTTTCGGCTGACACAGGTCCTCTCGGGGCATGGCTGCTTCGGGAGGTACCTGTGTCGCCTAGGCCGTGAGCCGACGTCAGGGTGCCATCATTGCGACACCGGCGACGAGGATACGGCGCTGCACACACTCCAGGAGTGTTCTGCCTGGACAGAGCAGCGCCGAGACCTCGTCGCCGTCACCGGATTTGACCTCTCGCTCCCGGCCGTGGTACGCACCATGGTCGGGAGCTCAACCGGATGGGACGCCGTCTCCTCCTTCTGCGAGCGCGTTATGCTTGCGAAGGAGGAGGCGGAGCGGGAGCGTGAGCGGACATCTTTGCTCCGCTCCCGCCAAAGGAGGACGCGCCGACGCCGGAGGGCGGATTTCGACCTTCGGCCACCGTAAGCGGACGGCGCGGGTGGGGCCCCTTGGGGTATAGGGGTTCTCACTCACCCGCATATGCCGTCGAGATGAGAGCGCGAGTGTTCCGCGCGCGCTCATCTCTCCTCCCGTGGGGCGCGTTACAGACCGCCCCACGCCAAAGAGAGCATGATGATGCCGGAGGATGAGTCCCCGGCAATGGAAGAGGCCTCGTGAGGGGGGCCCACGCCTGCCAGGGCTGCGGAGAGGCTAGGTCATATACCCGTAGCCCTGGCATAAGGCGAAGGACGGAACACCCAGGGGTTTTAGTGGGTATCCCTAACCGGGGGTGGCAACAGCATGGCACCAGTTCTGACTGGGCATGCTGGTGCCACCCCCGATCTGGCGAATCCCACACACAGGTCGCGAATATCCCCCCAAGGGGTTGTTTTGTCGCCTCTTACTACAGGCCGCCCGGCCGCAGGAAATTTCCTATCCAACATAGGCTATACAACATATATATGGTAGCTGTCGTTTTGTTCTTACTTATTTTAGATAAGTATTAGACCGGTATATTATTAAACCGGTAATCCTAATTAATATTGTAAAGGTGAGTTTGTTTGTTACTCTTTCACACTTTAACTACTCAACCGATCATCATGAAATTTTACATATATGTTGTCAGGGTTATAGAAAAGGACATACGGTATCTTTCATCCAGAAAAAAGTACTGTTCCCGAGATATACATAGATTACTATAGTTACGCATATGTGTTATGTCTGAAAGGGGGAACTGGAACGTGGCCACTGGTGCTGGTACACAAATCAAGGTCGTTTTGGCGACATAACAACCAGGGTTGGTAGCCATCCAGACAGGCAAATCCCCATCATCGGGTTGTGGGTCGTATCATCGCCTTTTACGACAGTCTGCAGGAATTAGTATTCTTTCTCCGATCCTGCACGGATAATATTAGTCTTTACATATGAAATTGGCGTTTTGTAATGGAGGAACATAAAGTCGATTTTTAAAAAAATAGAATATATTTATTTAATCAAAGTATTTACCATTGCTATCTATGTACTTCTGCCATCTCATAGGTAGTTCATTGATCCCTTTACTAAAAAAACCATTCGGACGGGAATCAATAAAATCTTTGAAAGCGCTTTGGACTGCCCCATCGGAGTTGAATTTTTTCCCTTGCAAGAAATTATCCAAATTTCAAAAAAATGGTATCTGTTGGATCAAGGTCTGGAGAGTACGGTGGATGTCTTAGACATTCCAATTCAAGCTCCTCTAATTTGGTAGCCGTCTGTTGTGCAGTGTGAGGTCTAGCGTTGTCCTGAAGCAGCAGTGGCCTAGAGCGATTAACTAGCCTCGTTTGTTTAGCAGCTAGCTTTTTCATCATGATTTGCAGTTGCTGACAATAGACATCTGCCGTAATCGTCTGGCCAGATTCAAGAAAGCTGTAGTAAACGACACCGGCACTAGTCCACCAAACGCTCACAAGTAATTTTTTTTGAGTCAAGTTTTTCGCTTGGAGCAGGATTTGGCTGGTTCGCTAGGGTTCAGCCATTGCGATGAGCGTTTCCAATTATCGTACAGGATCCACTTTTCATCACAGGTAATGATTCAATTTAAAATCCCTTAATTATTGTGCCGGTTGAGTAATGTAACGCAGCAGTCGACGCGCTTTTCTCGGTTTGCTGCAATCAATTCATGAGGTACCCACCTTTCAAGCTTTTTCATCTTCCCAATTTGCTTCAAGTGGATTAAAACAGTTTTATCACTAACACTGCAGCCTGCAGCTATCTCGGACGTGGTTTGCGATGGATCCGCTTCCACAATAGCCTTCAATTCTGCATTATCAACTTTGGTCTCCGGCCGTCCACGGGGCTTGTTCTGCAGGTCGAAATTTCCAGAACAAAAACGTTGGATCCAAAAACGCACTGTGTTTTCTTTTGCGACACCGCCGCCTTACACATCATTAATCCTTCGAGCCGTTTCGGCAGCACTGGTGCCACGATGGAACTCGTACTCGTAAATAATGCGATATTTCAAGTTTTCCATTTTGTAAACTGAGTGACGCAAAGAAAAAACCAAAAGAGGAAAAAACAAATGAATTACGGTTTATTCAAAACAGAAAAGCATAAGTAAATAGCTGTATAAATTTGAAATTAGAATTCCTAACCATAGAGGAGATATTTGAGATCAAAGTGGCCAGTACGATAAAACGCCAACTGCCAACTTCATATGTAAGGACCTAATAGTAACAGTAATATTTATAACATTATTTTCCTAGAAATTATGTTTAGATGAATACTTACCGGAGTAATCGGATCAGTCTGGATTATCCAGTCGCGTAACACAGGCCAATGATTTTCCAATGTCCCCAAATTGTTGGCAGCTCATAACTTATCCATGAAACTGTTTACAATTTATCCACTAAAGTGTGTCTGATGGTCTATGATTACTGATACAAATTTAAGCTCGTAATTTATACATAACATTTATTGGTGTCAATGTAAGTAGTCGTATTATATGACTATATGTTACTTATACCACCATCGCCATTATGATCTCAATTCATTCCTGAAGTTGTCTGAAAGAGATCGATTTTTCACGATAAGACGACCCATTGTGCACAACCAGATATAGTTTTACCACCTTATTCATAGAGAGAGTACCCTAATTGTCTATTAGTAAGAGGTTAGTCTGTAAGTCTTTTTTGTAGTGGTCTACAATAAAGAGTTATCTATCTATTTATAGAGTTGTATGATGTAATTGTATGATTTTTTTATTTTTTGAGGAATAAATTTAAAATTTTATAAAGTAACCTATTTACTTATAAGAACTATTTTACCAAGTTGTACCATGGAAGAAGAATACTAGAATCAACCGTTTTCTGTCTCAGAAAATATTGTTACAACTCAGGTCCCGACAAAAACAAAATCCACCTGCATATCTGAAACAAAGCACATTTATTATCCGTCGACATTTGAACTAATAACATTGAAATTCTTTTATGGTCGTCTTCTTTTGTTTACTTATTGGCATACGGCCTATTGTTGGATTGTAATCATTGGCCGGGTGTTACGGATTTTAAAATAAAAGCTGATGCTAGGAAATTCGGTCCACGTTGCTGGGCGGAAAGATTGCATTTGTGCAGTATAAAACAATGACCTGATGGAGGAGGGAGGCAGTCGAGCGAGAACCACGACCGAAGCGAGACGTGTGTACTACAATCGGGAATCTAATAAGTGACGGACTTTGTGCGTTTTATTGAATTACGACCTTCTGCATTACGTTTGGACTTTCTGTGTACGTTTATATTTGTACCTGTGTTATACGTGTTTGTATAGTTCTAATAAACTCTATAGTAATTCTAACGGCAATTTAATTCAAGTCTCGCGACTCGTAACAATATGATGTATAACGTATCTTGTTCAAACTAGTTTTTTTTAAGTCATTTTCCTTTTTTAATTTCACCATTTTTAATCATTTTAAAAGCGAATATAAATGAATTCAATGTCTAAACGATTATTTTTCGTAGCTAATTAACCCATAAAATTTACAATATTTCCGTTAAAATACCTTACTTAAATATCTTTAACATTCGTTAAAACAACAAATCAGAAACAATTATCCGTTGGTTTGGAACACATTTTTAGGGTTCGTTAGCCATTTTGCAAAAATGAGACCATCATTATGGCCGGTCGTCCATTTATCCGTCTGTTTATGTATGTCGCAGCCAACTTGTATTAAATTTAATATTATCGCCGACCTATTTGATCTTCGATTCTCTTATTTCTTTTCGCCGCATCTGTCACTATATTAATATGAAATAGTCCACAACAAAGAGTTCATTGTATATATGTCCACAATTGAGCCGTTGCTTCCGCGATCGCTTACCGTGTTTATGTGTCATGCCGCTCTCCACATCCGCTTATATTAAGCCGCGTGCTGGGAGTTACCCGCTGTGCCATACCCGGCTGGTCTACTTATCGAAGGAACCGCAGGACGTAAGGAAAGGACCACGAGGAAGACGTGCCTGTTGCTGCGAAGCCCACATCGTTCCTAGCGTGTCTGGTGTGGCTACTTATCCTAGAAGTTCTTTCTTCTTCTTTATTCCCGCCCGCATTCCGCATACCTACACATATTTTCTACTTGTATAGATTAGCTTTCTCTCTACTGCTTAAGAGCCGCATCCACATCTAATCTATATTATGTATAAAAAGTAGAAATGTTTATTCTTTATCCTGAAAATTAACCGACTTTCTATAGTTTACGTATTAATACTTCAGGTACACATAGCGATATACGGTCTTATTCATATTGAGTTAACTCGATATAAATAAGACCGATGGACGATTAAAAGAGTATGTATAAAGCTTTTTAGTGACTATACATATCCGTTTCAATATATGATCGATTGGTTGTCACTCATTGCATTTAGTTGATCTATTGTTTATAAGTTGACACAACCTAATTGCCGGATAATCCTAGTTAATTATTAAATGCATAACCATGTGCTTGCTTTTAGAAACAATGGACCTAATCACTAACATTTTCCATTCACCGGGATTATTTGTTCAAGTGGTTTATTGCCATTAATTAAATAGATAATAACACTTACGTTTAAACATTTATGTTAATAAACTTTTGGGGTTTTGTCTCAAAGAAACAAAAAAAAAACAAATTTGAAGACTGTAGCAAATTGTAAAATTAGATAAAAACTACTAATTCAAATGAGTTATTTCCATTTAGAATAAATTGAAATTGGTGTTCATTATAAGTTTGACCCATTTGTAAGATTATTACTTGGCTTGGCCGCTCACATTGTGGAAAATGTTGTTAATATTTACATTAGACAGGGGAAATGTAAATTTTCCGCGGAATTTTGTTTTAATAACATTATTAGTTGTTTTTAATACTGTCCTGCATACTTTACTAATTTCATTGATATTCTAATACTTATATGATTTAAATATATTACTAATGTGATTTCATATATCAAAATTCACAATAATATATATTAAATTATAAACAAGTACAATGAAGGAAACTTAAAATATTACGTGGAAACTAAATATAGTATTCTAACTTTAACCCGTTGAGACTATAAATAAAATATAGAGCCTAGGTCATAGAAGTCAATGAGTAAGATTCCCAGAAAACTGGCTACGTTACCCCGCTGGATCGCCAATATTTTTTTATAAATATCAATTTTAAATATAAATAATGCCAGCATATAAACAACATGCTCCTGGAGTTGGACTTCCCATTAAATGGAACGTAAGGTATATTCGTCACATTTATCCTATGTAGATTGGCAGATTTTACGTATTGTTTATACCGATGAGAATTTTTTTCTAATGATAATTAAAATAAATAATAGTTTATTCAAATTATTGATAGAATAATATAAGGCGCGGATTTTTAAACAAATAGTCGTATAAAACATTAAATTGGAAGATAGTTGATGGTGGGTAGTTTAAAAGAGATTGATTATGTGAAGCACGACATTTAGATTTATAGAATAATAGAGGACGTATGTCAAGATAAAGGAGTAGGTACGGAATGAAAGACACATTGTATCGACCCCAAATTATTTGAAAAAGGTCAAAGTAAAAAGCTCAGCCATGTTAATGTATCGACGCTCTATATAATAATATTATTTTTGTTCTTTGGTAAGTTTATTCTAACACTGACAATTGCGAACACTTAGAATATCCATACTTCGATCCCATATGTATTTTACACATAATTTGTTTGCATGTTTGTACAGTTGCATGTAATTTATTTCCATAAAATTTGGTATACATATGTGGGCTAAATTTAGGCAATATGTAATATGTAATTTAAATAGCGGAGATAGATTTTATCACGGACAAACCAGGACTTGTGCCAGTGTCCAAGTTGTTTTTTATTTTTATTGCGGGAGTTCAGTAGACAGGCAGACGGTCCACTTGATGGAAAGCGGTTACCGTCGCCTATGGACATTTGCAACACCAAAGGTGCTACAAATGCGCTGCTGCTCTGTTAAGGGAGACTGGAACCTGGTCATTAACGCCGGAACACAACTCAAGGTTGTTATGGCGGCATACTCTAGACCAGGGGTGGTAGCCATCCAGTCGGGCAAATACCCTACCACCTGGCAGTGGGTTGTTTTGTCGCCTCTTACGACAGGCCGCCCGGCCGCAGGAAATTGTATTCTCTCTCCGTTCCTGCACGGATAAAATTACAGTATTTAACAAAAGCCCACGGGTACGTTACCCCAAATTTTCAAGTTGGTACCCTTACACCTTTACTTTCGCCTTGACGTTGCTGTCTTCTTCTAAATAAGTTTCTATCTATTTTATCATCTCTTCTCTCTTCTGCCCCTAATTTTTTCTTTTCCTTCTTCCTCACCTCCTCACTGGTGGTCTGCGCTATTTCGCTTTTGGAGATCAGGCAGGGGCCGCTCCATATAGTTACCGCAAATTTGCCAATTCAAATAGGTGTAGTTAGAAACAGATATGTTATTATTTTTGGTTACAAAAGCAGATCTCGATCTCCGAAATGGCAGGTCCTGATACATCTAGGATTTAATGTTAGAATAATGAGAATATAATAGTTATTTTTAGATACGCAAAAATAAAGCCCATTTCTAAGCTTGGTAAGGCAACCTATAATAAACTTCTACTTAAATCTTACGACATTTGTAGATGATATAAACTTACGTATTACTCCTGTTATACTTGGTAGCTCTGTAGTAAAATAAAAATTCTTGAATCCCTACCGGTCAAACAGTATCCCAGGATGGCAATCAAGTCTCCAGGGATGGCTGTACGTTTAATTATGGCCTACCCACGGACTACTTAGTCAGACGCCGCGTCCTTGTAACACAAAGTAAATTTAATGTTGCTTTGGGTAAATTACTGAAATCTATTTAACCCGCGTATGTATAATTTATAAAGTGGTACCGACTTCCCTTATTAACAAATTAGAACTTACTTCAGAGGTTTCTGTAATTATTTAAATTTATTATTTCACATAGCGTTAGAATAACATCTACGAATGTGCGCCCGGAACGGTGTTCTATGGGCTTTTTAAATATGTATTTACAACTAGGGTATGCCCGCGAGTTCGTCCATGCTTGACTTGAAATTTCCACGGGATTCTCGGGACACAAAGTACCACTGCATTTAAAAAAGAATGTACAACGATAGGTTTTAATGAAAACTGGGCCGAAATAAAGTAGTTTTTATGCACCCGAACAAATACAAACTGCTCCCGTGAAAATTCGGGATTCCTGGGATAAAATATATAACACTTTTATTACACAAAATTTGCTGTCGATCAATGACAAGATTACATTGGAATTAGAATTATTTTCAAACTGGTCGTTTTAAATCTTTCCAAGAAAAATCGCGCCGGATTCCCAGACTAGAAAGTAGTGCAGATTTGAAGTTTAAGAATTTTTTATTGATCAGCGAAAACCGCATCGAAATCGGCTCGGTAGTTTTTACGTGAATCCCGAACAAACAGACAATAAATCTCAAAAAAATGCATCGAAGATGTAATGTGTTGTAATATAATAAGTATTAATAGTACATACATACATACATACATAAATTCACGCCAGTTCCCTTGCGGGGTAGGCACGGACAACAGAGTGCCATTTAGGCTTATTCTTACACACCTCACTTGCCTCTTTGACATTCATAACTCTTGTCATGCACACTCGTCTGTTCTTAAGGCTCCTGACATCACCTTCTGCTAGTACACTAGTATTAATAGTAATTATGTAATATATATAAGATAAATAATTGCATATACTATAGGTAATTTAGGCATAGCTGTTTAAGGAAAGGTAGATTCTTAAACATCACGTTTTGGCCTCTCTGACTTTTAAAAAGCAGCGCATTCCTAAATGTGAAAACCAACACTGTAAAAGAGTAGAAGATACCGCACCCAAAGATAAACCAGAACACAAAATTTTTAAGATTTAATTTGACGTATGTATTCACGCTGTATTCCTTATACCTATATGTCTCACATAATTTTAGGGTCCCACGATAAACGGCAAAAACTTTATTATGCCCGTCTGCACGAAATTAGGAAGGTAAAAGTCTGAAGTGCTATGAAATGATATAGTGAAAATAAATATTAGAGATGGCACTTCTTACAAGTAACTTCAAAGATGAAAACATTTCGGTGCATATGCTTTTATACAAGTACATATTTCTTAAAAATTAATAAATCTCATCTTAAATAAATTTTTGAAATATGCGGTTCTAAATTCCTAATTGTAACTACTAATCATCTGAGCGATGATTTTGAATACATCCAAGTTGGCAGGCAGAATTTAATTTTTAAAATCAGCGAAAAATAATTTAAATTAGATATTTTTAGAGGCCCTTGTAAGGGTATTTATAGTTACATATTTTTGGGATACCATAACCAAATGGAAAAATGGTAGAATTTATCCCTACTACAAAACCCTTTATAAATACTGATTTAAAAAAATATTTTTATTAGGAAAAAATACACGAATATTATTTTATAATTTTAATTAGTTTGTTTCTTATCTGAGAATAGGTTTTGCACACTGTAACGTATAGCAAAAGATAATTGGCAAGTTAATGTCAGCCGTTTCCATTTCCACTATAGTGTCGTATATATTGACAGTTTATGGGATCAGGTGACGTCATTACAATTTTATTGCTAACAGTCTGAACGAATAAATTTAAGATAATGCCTGCTTTTAAGAGCATTTTCAGATATTAAAGCGACGTACACAATATGACCCTTATCAGTTTAAACCTTATTATGAACGATAATATAATTTAGTAGAATAATTTTTGAGCAATCTATCCGTAAAAAAACTGCTTAGTATTCTACTAGTAGTCTATTGTTAATGTATTTCTAATGGCCTTTAAGAGTCCTACAGAAAAGACTGCTACGGAACTTAATATGTAGAATATGAGGCAGGATTTATTTCTTGTAAAGCTTGGACATTATTTGTAAGTGATGAGTGACATTAATGATTGTTTTTATAAAACTCTCAATTTAACCGGAATTACCATTACTTCTCCTAGACTTAAAAAATATTGCCATTTGTATTTAAAATAGTAAGGAGTGCAACTAGTTTGTTATAGCTTTCAAACCAACAGTAGGTCTGGGTAAGTGACCAAAATTTGTGGGTAGTTGAGTATTTTTTAACGATGTTTATTCATATATAAAATTGATTTATTATGTTTCCTCTTGGCATACCTCGGCCTATATGAAAAGGCACAAGACGTGTGTTTCGTTTACGGTATTTATACTGACATTACTATAAAAGCTGCCCACGCACCTCTATAAAACATTTTATATGTTACTTTGGTCTCACGCGCGGGCTCGCTTCGCACATTTTCTAGTGATAATAGCGTCAACGTTTTATTTTAGAGTTTTAGTGTTGTGATTATTTGGACTTTCCTTCATGCACGCTTTTTGCTAGGAATACTTTTTAAGGAACTAAGAGTAGCATTTAATCATTATTAAAATATTTTCGTCCACTAGCATCATATACATACCTAATGCAATAATTGGTTAAATCCGTATCAGTCTTAGCATTATTTTATGTCCTACGTTAATACAACATTTATGTTTGATGAAATTTATAAAACAATGAATGTTAACACTATGCCTATTACATATTATAGAACGTCAACATTAACGCTCTTAACTGTGATATAGGTTTTGTTTCCTAAGATGTCTCGTTTCATCGTACCTCAATACGTAATTATTAAATACGTGCCCTGCAGGTATCTAATGTACTCGAAAAGATCTTCAATATAGATTTACATTCTTATAAGTCTCACCTGATGAGTGAAACAATAGTCAGAGTCAGTTAATAGTATAATTTTATACGATTTCCAGAGTTTGTATTACATATCGGTTAGTTGCATAGTTAAGACAGTAAAAAACGTAACTCATAACACACTCTTACAATACAGTTGGCGCCACAAGTTTTTCCGGCGTCCGTTTTTGTTTTGATAGAAAATCTCAATTAAAACTTTTAATCAAACGACGACTTCTGTGGTTGACCAGGCTAAGTCTTTGCCAGGCTACCTCATTGCAACGCAGTAGCTACGGGTTCGATTCCTGGCATGGTAAATTTCGGAAACGAATTTTCAGTTATTTACTATGATCTGGGTGTCTGGGATCAGTCCTCGAGTAGTCTGTTGTATATTACCCATATCACAAACATAACTTGCTTAACTTGGGAATATACAATATGTATGTTTGTCTGACAATTATTTAAAACATATTTCTAAACTTTTTTATTTATTTTTACTTTCAATTTATGACTGATTCAAGTTTAAAAGTATATATTTTAATTTAAATATTTAATAAACTGCCTCCATGGGTAGGATGCATAGAATTCACGGACATCCCAATCTGCTGACCTGTTATTTGAAGTTACGTGTATCACCACACCTTCCGTCATCCAGCGGGACAAGTCCGATCGGGAATAGGAAGGGGCACCACCAAAGATACCAGACAATGATCAAATTTTACGACCAGGTGGATGAGCTCATTTTAAATAAAAGTACAGAAGTGAAGGAAAACTTGGTGAAGAATTCTTCATATTGAAATTATTATGATGTAACACCGTCAATGTATCTTAATAAACAAGAACGGCGGGTATATCGCCTATTCTCGAAATTGGGAAGCTCGAGCTCAGAAGTGGTTCGAAACGTATGTCCTCTAATATTATAGTATGCTACCGATTTTAATAAAATCGTTTTTATTTACGAACTGAAGTATACATTCTTATAATTTATGTCTAACTGATGTCATCCCAGTTACCTTAGAAATTTTATTTATAAGATCTGCATCGATTGCGAGTAGAATTTGTCAAATATTGCAACAACTTGTTTGCAACATTAATGTAACGGTGATATTGCGAGCTCTCAAAGAAAATTGCTGTCATGTATGGAGCGAGGGCGCAGCGAAGCCGCATAGTTTGGAGGTTGCCTCGGGAATGCCTCTCCGTCCTCGCCTTTTCAAACCCTACCTTTTCTGTGTCATGTGACGTAGGTGGGGAACTCCACATACCTTTGTGCGTACACCGCTGCAAAAAACACATAGCTAAAGCTACGTGTATACGAACCCTTGCAAGTTCAATGGATATTTTAAATTTCAACATCTAAACTAAATTATTAAATATACTTTCCAGGATTGAAAAACAAACAGTTCAAAATGTTTCAAACAAGAGGTTTTTTTGTTTTTTATGTTTTTTTTTTCACTTTTACTCATTAATTTCAAATCAATTAGACCTAATAATAATCCACTTGTTATTTCACGCTATTTTCCACTTCGCCGCAGTAAACATTTACAAAAATAGATCAATCGATAAACATTTATTTTTTGTTGTGTATCTCTAATCGATACAGAACGCTTTACATAGGTACATCTTGTATGTTCTAATTTTTTTCATGTACTTTCTTAATTGGGGATACCCCTTAAACTGTATTTAAATAAGAGGAATACCCAATAATTCATTAAATTACTTTCTTTCTAGTGATGGGCAGAAATGTTCTAAGCCCATAACAAATGTTATAGATTAGATCCTTATAAATGAATAACGTTACTTTAAAAAGAAGTTATTATTTTTATTATGTTACAAAAGCAAGTATGATATGGAAACGAATTATTTTTAAACTAAGTACCTACATCTTGTCTACACGGCCAAGGCATGCTCAGAAAATAGAAATAACGTTATTGAAAAGTCATAAGATTATGAATAAATTCACCAAGTTTGATTGGTAGTTAATTATACCTACTTAGTTACTTATAATTAAAATAGTTTCTATTTGTGTTTGATTAAACAAATTACTTGTAATAAAAACAAAATAGTCTGAATTACAATGCCAAATAGTTTTCTTTAATTTCTAATAGATATAATGTAAAATCAACTTATAAATGCATTTCAAACTATATAAAGTCTTAAATGTTTTATTAGCCTCTATTTATTTACATTCATTGCAATTAAAAGTAATTTCAAACCCTGTTTTTTTAAATAATATTATTAACAATGTTTAGAACTGTGATTTTAAACACTTAACAAAAAACATAGTTTTATTTCACACTATTTTAAACACTGTTTTGAAGTCTAATACAAATATGACTCAAAACTCATTTTGCGAATATGGCCACTAATCAGTTAAACGGTTGCGGAAAATGAAACAATAATTTAAACACGTCTTTATATAACATAATATTAATTACACAAAGTAAAAGTCGATCCTTTATACTCATAGTAGGTTTTTAAAATAAAACAATATAAAAATTATTTTATAAAGATATTTTATTAAACATTTTTTTCTGTAAAATAGATTAATTAAAACTGACATTTACAACAAACAACTATAAAATTCTTTGTATTCTCTTTCTAACACTAATTACGTTAATAGGTCCTGTTTAGTATTTGGAATTGATCTCTAAGTACGAGGATAGCCCTAACGAAGCATTGACAGTGCTCGCACTGCTGCTACCTTAGAGATATCAAACGATAACATATGAACACGTAGCATATCGTATCACACAAGGGAGGGGAGGGACGCAGGTCGCAATTTAACTAATTATACATTTAACTGTCGATACACATATTTGTAACTATAAGTTTCCCTGCGTTACACTTTGGCCGAAGTATCGTAAATTTCTCATTTCGTTAAAACTGTCCAAAATTGTTTCAAACTGCCGAATTTATAGCTTTTTAGTAGTGATTCTAGTTTTAACTTTATATTGAAGTCTGTAATTTTTGAGAATTTACATCAAAGAAAAATTAATAAACGTCATAAATTACGAAAAATGTAAAGGAGACGGATACACTTTCATACATTATAGACCAAGATTGTAAAAATAATAATAATAATCGGCAAACACAAATATTCTATATCTCCAAGCTAAGCAAGTGACGCTTATGTTAAGGGTTAATATACAACGGACGACTCTGGGGCCGATCCTAGACACTCAGACGATAGTAAATAAAGAAAGTTAGTTTCCAAAATTTATCATACCAGGAATCGAACCCGGAGCCTCTGCGTTCCAGCGTGTGCGGCCGGCTAAAACTTGCCGGCTCAACCAGAAGCTAACAGAAGCTGTCTGATGAGAGGATGAGTGATTTTAAGATTTATTTTTATTATATTGCTATTTTTTATATTTGTTGTGAGTTTAGTTGTTTTGAATTAATTAATTGTGTGGTGTAAGTATATGTAAGTATTTTCATATTATTAATTGTTGAAATTTATTTACATACATCGATTATTCGTAATAAATAATTTATTGTTATTTGAATTTTTTGTGGTCTTATTTTTAAGATTTCTCTCTTCCAGATAGGATTTACGGTTCATGTTTTCCATTTGTAAAAGAAAAATATAATGCTTTTTTTAAGCTATATCTGAACTCATTACATTTCTTTCGCCCAAAAGTCCCCGTCTCCTTTATACATTTTGATGTGGTATTAAATACTTTCCGGGCCCAAAATAAGGTACAAAAGCTCATTGAAGACTAGATTAATGACTAGAATAAAATATCGTATGCAAGACCCCTACATCTGCATCATTTTGTAGATCCAGACGTCTTTGCGTTGCATGATTGTATATACCTCATTAGATATAGTGCACATTAATTATTAAGAAATAATTTGATTTAATTTAAAGAATAATCAATAAATAAGCTTTTTGACTCGTTAAAATTATGACGCCATAACCCTACAAAATAGAGCAGGTTGTGTTTTGTATGATGTTGGTAAGTGATTCAGTAGATTTGGTTTTAAAGTACCATTTAAGTAATCATTTAACCCCATAGATTGAACAAAATAATGCAGATGTGCACGCTCCATGAACTAACTCCTATGTTACATTTTATGTTATAACTATCAAGAGCTTTTGTTGTATATTTATATTTTATAGTCCTACTTAGTCAAAGAGTATTGCTATTACTTTCTGTAAACAGGCACAATGTTCAGACGTAGCCCACTTGAATTTTATACAATAATTTATTTCTACACTTGAGCAGAATAGAACCAATGAAAAATTTACGATATCTAGAGCACAAGATAATGCAGGTCTACTGTTCACTAACATTTAACGTATAATTTTACAATATATTAGTTACATGTATTTTCCCGTTCAATTTCCTGCAATGAACACAGTATAATAAAGTATTCGGTTGTACATGTACATACAATCAATATTCCTCTATCCAAATGAAACTTTACGTTATCTACTCGTAATAAAATACTGGATACGCTGTTTCTTTATCAAATCACAAATTCATTAACATTCATATTATAATGTTTATTTGACTTACGACTGCTAACGCACTCGCAGATTTTTATGACGGACATGACAAGCATGAAAACAAAGTGATTTTTTTAGCTATTAAAAGCAGCTAGCCGCTTTAGGCCCTCTGAAATAAAAACTTTTTAGAATGAATTTATGTTATGATAAGGTAGCTCGATGTTTTAACGTTTCAAATATTAAATTTAAACTTGAAACCAATTACCGATAGACCCTAGTGTAATCCGATAGTCCAATACTAACCCTCAATTATTTAACAATGGATTGAAATAATTTTATTAAAAGTAAATCTATAGGCTAAGAACAGCATACTTCGAAGAATTTTTTTAATGTTTTTATTGCGAAGCTGGCATACAAGCAGACAGCCCAGCTCATGGAAAGTGGTCAAGTCAACGCGTTGCCAGTCTTTAGGATAGGATAAAGGGATTAGACAGGAGGAATGGGATGGATAGGGTTCTCACCCGCCGTTATGCCATCGAGATAGGGGAGCGTCGTGTTGTGCGCGCGCTCACCTCTCCTCCCGTGGGACGCGTCACTAACTGCCCCACGCTGAGACCAAGAATATGCCGGGGGAAAAAGGAGTTCGAGATCCCGCCTTCCCGTAGCCCAGGCAGAAGGCGCAGGAAGGAATACCCAGGGGTTTTAGTAGGTATCCCTAACTGTGGAGTGGCAACATCATCTTTAGATCTGCCTACCGAATTCCACACACGGGTCGCGACTTATCCCCCTCGCGAGGCCTATGGTCCTTAATCGGATTTCCCCTAGCTAAAAAAATTTGAGGGGATAGGAAATGGGATTGGAATAGGAGGGGGCAATAGGAAGAGGAGATAGTGGGCCATTGGAACCCTTCAAGAAACTACATGAACAGTATGATAAACAAAGTTAAAAGGCATCCTAATACGGCCTTTTATAAGTCCGGTTTCACTGTGATGACGTAAAACAGGGTTAATAATAAAGAATGTACATAGAACAAACAAAATGAACATATATAACTGTATTCATAACAGGAAAATGTAAAACCGCATCAGGCCGGCCCGCATCGCGCTTGCAATATCAGTGTTCACGCCACCGCGTAACGAACGATGATTCCCCGAAAAAGTCATTTACCCCGCACTTCCGCGTCTCAACGATCAGTCTGAATCGATCCGTCGTAAAAACATTCACGCATCGCGCGCGCATTTGAGATATCCACCCAATTGCAATACTAACCGGGTTCCAAGAGCTTGGTGATAAGTGGCAAGTGAATCTAGTTGTGAAGCGGGAGATATATAACAAGAGAACACGCACTGCTGCTCCTGTATCGCAGACGCTCCGGTTACTCAGCTCATATTATTACGGGTGAGTCCATTTATCTCCATTCCCTCTTACCCTTGCACCCTTGAAATCTGGCAATCGGCCAGATCAATCAGCATACCGTAAAAAGACGCGGCGACGAATGAACTCAAATTTTCCAAATGCGAGAATTCTAACTGAAGCGACAGGAATCGAATTTTCGGACAATTCTTTTTCGTTTGTTAGTTGATTAAACACTGTTATAAAGCTTACAAATTTTGCAAAAAAGAAAAGTAAGGAATTTTAATGTCTGCGAAATTCGAGTGGAATTTTTAAGATATTAATGTAAAAAATGTGCTTGATTGGATTTATACGTTCCTTCTTAGAGGGTTAAAAGTAAGTTTTTTTGCAATCCTAAACTGATTTTCATCAAATTAGATATATAGAACTAATAATAATACTTTAGACAGTGAACAACGATACTTTTTTGTTACAGATATAGATATTTATATCTTTTGTCATATAGGTAAAAAATCCCAAAGTAAAAAAAATACTGAAAATATCCCTTGTATCAAAAACTACTCAACATATTTTGTTCAAATAATTTTCATTGAAAGACTAACTGCCTTTAATTATATTGATATTTTCAAATTTTTCTACCCCTCAGTTCAAAATTAGAGAAACACACACTCTTTACGGTTTTAGAAGCAAATTCCCCCGCATCTTGACTGCAATACAGAAATCGTTAAAGAACAGCTAGTATAGGTATTTTCTTAAGTTTTCGCTACTAGTACATATAAAGTACGTTTTACGGGTTTTAAAAGCTGTATTTAATTTGATTTTGAAATCAACGTTTCCGGCCACTTTTCAGTATCTACACGATAGACAAATGTGTCCCTTGTCAATGAGTAATGTTGTATTACTTACTCATTGACAAGGGACTTAGTGTTACTATTAAGCGTATCTCCAACTTGTTCATTAAAATTAATTAATTTTAATTTAATTTCTTTGTGGTTATTATTTACTCTATGGGAGCCTAATCCAATTTAATAAGTGGGCGAAACGTCGAAATAAAAATCAAACAAAATGCCGCGCTTAAAACCGTGTAAATGTAGGTTTAATTAAAGAACATCTTTTAAGGACTGTAAGATCTAATGAAACCAAAAATGTTTTGTTCCCTTAGTTTCACGTAAGACCACCCCGTAATATTCATAAGTTAAGCAGCAGCAGTTTTAATAAGCAGATTTTTTTTAGAAAAGTGATCCTAATAGACATAGACAGACGAACAAATATGACGGTTTAGATAAGAGTTTCGTTTTTATCAAAATGTCTATGGGACCTTAAAAATCGAAAGTATTTAACAAATAACATCGTTTAAGTAACTTA
Organism: Dendrolimus kikuchii; assembly: GCA_019925095.2. Taxonomy (NCBI): domain Eukaryota; kingdom Metazoa; phylum Arthropoda; class Insecta; order Lepidoptera; family Lasiocampidae; genus Dendrolimus; species Dendrolimus kikuchii. The sequence goes on from CM034395.1 coordinate 14,339,696, forward strand.
CTCGGTGTCTATACCTACCGATGGCAGAAAATCACAGGGAGAAAATGAAGGCTACAAATAATATAATCTGTCGTCGCGTTTTAGTCTATTATTACCTTCTTGTTGCCTTATAATTAATCAATGAACCATAGGCCTAATGATAGCGGTAAAGTAGGGCTTACACGCATCACTATCCATTTTATATAATTAACCAAGAAACCTTCATTTAAGCAAATTACTAATATATAGACCGATATATTATTATACACTAAGGTAGCTAGGTATATTATGGTATATTAAGATATACATATAGATAAGCATAATATTGGCAGTAACTAGCTTCTGCTTAAAATTTGGGGTAAAGCATTCATTAGTATGCTCTCAGTAAAAGTGTTGTTAATAATTTTATACTAAGATTGTTAAATACAGGTAATTTATGTGACACAGTGTTAAAAATTATGTGAAATTGAGTTAATTATGTATTATTTTATTCCAATTTAAATAGTTGTTTGTGCAACGCCTTAGCACAGTTCGTTTTTATTGCGAGTGCTAAATTTGAATCCCAAACAAGTGAAGGATTTTAAATTAGAATCCAGACCTTACTGAGTGATTTAAAAAAGACAAAGAAAAAGAATATCTCTTTAGTAAAAAAAACATAACTTTTCATTTTACCAGCGGAAAAGCACCAAACATCGAGAAATAGTTGTTATAGAGTCGAATAACATATATTTGTTTAACATATAAAATTTTAAATATTACATAATATTAAAATATAACTAACGAAATAAAATGTTACAGTACGTCATATATTTAAGATAATGAAAATTTTCATGAGTAATTTTAGAAATGTCAATCGACAGTTTAAAATTCGAAATATTTTTTAATAGTTTTAACAAAAGGTGCGCTTTTTGAGATAGTGAGATCAAAAATATATGCCACCATTTTGTCCAGAGTGATGCGTGCTTGCCCTACAGAAAGCGGCGGTCGATTGCGGACCAGTCATTTCACGGACACTAATATACTTCATCATAATAATAATCTACCTAATAGATACTCGTATGGAGTGCACAAGAGTCGTGCCTTAAAGCGCAGCTAATAACTCTCTGAATAAAATGCCTCCAGTCCAGTATGAAAAAAATACGTCTTCAGATATTTTTGGTGTAGATATCTAAAAAGTTATTTAATTGAAAATTACCTAGAACTATTATACTTTTATTAGAATAAGTTTGAGTTGTAGGATTGGGAGCTATAACAGTTTAATATGCTTAAAAAATATGATACACACGAATTTTAGACAATTGTTGACAAAAATGTAATATTCAAAGATTTCGAGTTAATTAATGTGACTCTGTGAAAGTAAATAAAATATTATATATAGAACTACTACGAGCCTTATTAACTAGAGACGATGGAGTTATTAGCTGGACGATAAGTTCGAAAAATTTATACGAGCGTAATAGGTACATTGACTTGGCGGCTCCACAGCGTTAAGTAATTAGAATAGATACATATAACAACTATTATATCAAAGCTCTTACTCTCCAACAGACGAAAGCTCTTTTTGACAGACTCCTAATGGGGATTTTGCAATATACATAGTATAAAGAATTAATTACAATTTTATTATTATATATTATAATAGTAACTCAAAATTATTGTGCTCAAGCGTCAGTAGGTACTTAAAATGAGTTAATTAATTAATATACGTTATATTGTTCATTTAATGTAAAAGTATAAAACATAAACTGTGTATTGAACTGGAAAATTAGAACAAAAATTTCTATAAAGTTACAATGCCGGTGACGTACCTATTTATAATCATTTTTCCTTTATTAAGCATTATTAGATTTTTTTATATACCCTTAAATGTTTTACCGCAGCAAGTAAGAGTGAATTGGCGTACAGCCAAGGACCATACTTCCAGTTTCTAATAGTCATGTTACCACGTTCCTTCCAATACAAACACGGATCAAGACTAAAGAAAGAAATATAATTAAAGTTCTCAATCTAATCGTAAAGCAATTTTGTTCCCTTTAAATAGACCCAATTAGCAACATTAATCTACGTTTCCTGTAAACAAAGTATTCATGAATTTCCATTGCTTTAAAAATTCATAAATGCTTGGGGCAACCTTTTATTTAAATATTACACCATCTAAAGGGGCTTAATATGCCTAGGTATTAACGTTGAGTATTTGTTAGTAACTAATCTGTTAAATATCTAAGTACCTTTGTTACCTCCATCTAAGTATAAGTAAACTTGTAAAAGGCTTAGAGCCAAATATTTTAATACTGTGTACTTGACATTTACCCAATAATTCTTCGTTCTTATTAAATAATCATATTTCTTTCAGTAGTTTCACGTAATTCAAGTCTTCATATATTTTAGACAATACCTATAATAACTAACATGGATTATTGACATATGTACTGTCTTTTATATCCTATCCGATACATTTCAACAAATAACATTCATTTAGTAATTATTCACAATTTCACATTTGCTACCTACACGTCAGTTCCATCACTTTCAATTCGCAAACGGGTTACTTAATAATACGCCTATGCTTAATCTCTCAGTTCAGGTCACTGCACGCAGGGGGCGTGTAAGTGTCGCGTGAGCAGTTTGTGCGTTCGCATGTCGTGGCTGCTCTGGGAGCGGGGATTGAATTTGAACCAGGGCTGGTCGCAGGATCGGGTTCACGCGATGCCCGCGGCCGTGGCGCTCACCGTGTGGTGTGCGGCAGAGACGGGGCCCTTGTCAGTTAGCACCTCGTCAGTGGCTTCTGTACTGGGCTCCGATTCGAGGGGCTCTGGCGGCGCGGCGGCGGGGCGCACATTGTCTAGCCGCGGTCGCGGCGAATAGCGCGGCGTCAGCGCAATGCCCCCGACGACTGGGTGCGATTGAAGACTTCCGCCTGGAGGACGTCGTGCATCATGCGCTCGTTCTCCTGGCGCACTGCGAACAAAAATGGAACAGGCTCAACTATTATTGCGACACATTTATCAAATGGGTGGACTTTGCAGGGCCACACCTATGAGACTACCCGAATAATAATTAAGGATACTAACTCTAACAAATGTTACCGGGTTAGTAAGTTATATTATTCCCAAAATTTGTTTAGGAACACTTTTGACAGGGTCACAATGACATGTTGCTAGTCGATTACTGGTCTAAATCTAATTGCTACTTGTTATGTACTAATAGTTTTTATGAAATTCTATCATGGTTAATATTACTTCAAGCCTGCGAGGAAATTTAGTGGATTAATATATACACACACAACATACATATATATTATTGTATAAATATTACAGGCATATTTTCTTTTCTTTAATTACCTACAAAAATGTAACGCTAAATGAAAATTTGGTCCAACTTCATTTATTTTTCCATTAATATTAATGAAAAACAAATTTTCTCTTAATATATACACAAGTAAAAAGTAAATGTATGATCTTTACACTAAATTAAACGCGTACTTCGATAGTTTTAATCATGTGTACCTAAGAGTCGCGACAATCTAAGGAATACTAAGTGTACGTTCTCTATAAAAAGACGAATGTGAAGGAGTAAATCAAAATTTTAATTGTATTTTGAATATAAAGATACTAGTTAAATGCTATTAATCGCCCTAAGCAAATAAAGCGGAAGCAACGAGCCCCTAATGCGCCGAGCGTTAATTTGAACAGGCTATAACATGGTTAAAACTCCCACGTTACGAACGTTACCCAAAAATTGCCAAGAGATTCTTTTCGGCTTTCATTTTTTATTTAATAAAAATGTTGTTTAACATTTTAGTCCGCGTTCGACATACCAATTACTGTTTTGATATATAATAATAACAGCCTATAAACGTCTCATTGCTGAGCAGGCCTCGCACTATAGGGGAACGGATAGTAAACCCGCCACGCTTGTCCAAGGCGGTTTGGCAGGATCGACACATCACTTATCTCGATGTGCAGTTCTCATAACGACTTTTCCTTCACCCTTGTTAGCACGCGGTAATTGTAACAATATGCACATTAGGCCAGAAAACTACTAAGTAATGCATGCGTTCCGGCCAGAATCCGAACCCGCGCCCTTTTGAGTTTGAGTCACGTACGCTAGCCATTACTATGACTATTATAGTAATTTGATTGATACTAATCGTAGACTAAAAGCTGATTTATATTGAACCAGCTAATAACTTCCAATTCGAAGGAAACCAGTACTGACTTCATTCTGACATCGTGTGAATGAATTTGAAGTCAGTACAGCGGTGCCAAATCTGACTAATTTCAATATTCCCTATTGCACCACCGCACTAAAGTGGTGGATGATGCCAGGAGAAGGAATAATAAGCTGGAGCAATAATGACAATTGCCTCGACTTATTCCTGAGCTGCCGTATGCTATCACTGTACTTATTATACAAAAATACGCTTATACCTAAACTTCAACTTTATTTTACAATTATTATTTTTAGCCATACTTATATGACATTTTATTAACCCTATTAGAAATTTAGAGTTTATATTTATTTACAATCGTATTATAATACACTTAATATTAATTTAGAAATAAGATGATACCAAGAGCCTTGTCAAACAGCAAAGTGTCCCGGCGAAACCGAAAAAATTCCCCATTAAATAATATTTGGAAGTCAGTCCGCTTCCCAAGTTAATAACAGGATCAATGTAAATTCTTAAAAACCTGCGAGCGCCACGCTACGTCATTGTATAAAAATCAAAACATCCTGCGCCAGCATACTCACCCCCTCGCACTTATTTTTTTTTACTACATACATACATACATAACTTCACGCCAGTTCCCTTGCGGGGTAGGCACGACCAACAGAGTGCCATTTAGGCTTATTCTTACACACCTCACTTACTCTTTTTTTTTTACTGTATGTTTATTACATGTTTTTTTGACATGTGGGGTATCGTAAGACGAAATTATAATTTTAATAATGTTTCTTGATAAAACAATAATTAAGTTAATAAATGGAGTAATATTTGATTGCAAAGTCATAGACATTGTGTGCCTGTCGCTCTAACTTTTGAACTATGAATTGGAAAATGCTGAAAAATCAAGGTTTAAGCAATATTTTTGTATTAAATGCTTTTTAAGGTTTCGTAGCCAAATGTCAAACCAGTTTGTTGTTCGCTGTTTGTATAGCGCTTGACATAAGTATTTTGTTTTGTCCGTGATTCTCCCGGAAAATTTCAGAAATAATCAAAACAAAGGACAGTCGAAGAATTCGGGGCAAACTATAAACATGACATTATTGTGTAGGTAATATGTGCCATTGGCATACTTTAAAATGTATTCCTTCACAAATTGAATATCCATGCTCATAGTTAATGAAATGATCACTCGCGAATATGTTTTGATTTTGTTTATATATTTCCAAAAACTTTTCACCACCTCACAAAGAGATCACAAATGTATTGAAATTCAGACAGAACAACGTTTGTCGTGTGAGTTAGTTATTAGATAAAAAAACGTGTGCGTCTCGGGACGCCCGACAGAAGTGATAACTTGCGTGAGAGAAAGGGAAGCCAGACAGACTGGCACCGTAACGCGTTACGTAACGAAGCGGTTTACCCTCCCATAAGAAGTTATCACTTCAAAAACACTGTTTCTAGTAGGCTACCCGTATAAAAAACGGTATCTAATAAATACCCATAATCGTCTTGAAAAATCTAGCACGGTAGAAACTAACATGGTCCATTTTCTTTCAATTTTTAAGTGTAGCCTGTCCATTTGTTTACCGTTTATTGCAACACGTCTGAATTGATATTTGACAGTTTCAGAACATAATCATTTCAATTCATGCTATGTTTACTAAACATTTTAGAAAAGTGTTGAACGATGTTGAATGGCGTTATGTCAGAAGCACTTATTTTTCATGTTACCGTTATTATTTCAGTGAATGTCTTGAAAATATTATGACAGATATCGTCTACGAATGACATCCATAAAGAATGAATTCTTTCAGCTTCACTTTACTAAATAATATTATAAAGCTTAATTTTCTCAGAACCTAGTAACTAAATGACGTAATTAACTTAGCAATTAAATAATAAATGTGAATAATACCCATTGCCTTCATCGTGTTGGCTTGAATCCAAAATCTCATTATAGTTACTACAGGCATAATCATCAATAACTACGATATACATAACAAAAAAAGAGTGCGAATTACGGCCCAACGTAAGTTATTTCATAACAGATAAGCGCTATATTATTAGGCATGTGAACGAGGATTGGTTTCCAGCTGACTGCGCTGGCGGCTCTCCAAACTCTTACTGTCGGAATGATACCTGCTGTATGCTTACGTTACGCCTCATATATTACGTCTCAAAAATCGAGCGAACACGGATTTCTTAGTGACGATTCAATGGCTATCGTATTTCTGAGCTGGGTCTATGTTTGAATAATTCGTTCGGAGCGATTTAACATCTCAGAACTGTGAAAATGTAGGTTTGTTTGTTTAAGTTCTGGAAATTAATGTGCCGTAACTTAATGGGCTGGTAGATGTATTTGAGATGTGGTTCAATGATGCCCCGATGTATAAAATCTGAGTGTTTTTAAATCCACTGTGAGCAAATATGTTTTAGATTAATATGCTTCTAAAACAAGTTGGCGGTAGGCTAAATAAAACTTTAACAATACTCGATGACACTTGACATCTTTGTCTTCCGTGATCACGGCCACTGAAAAGTGGCCGAAACGTCGGAAAAACTAAAATCAAATCAATTACCGCGCTTAAAACCGTTAAAACGTAGTTTTATTAATATGCTTCTATTCTAAATCATATTATTAGGTATTCTGGGGGTTCAATCACATACCAATAGAAAGATCACAATGTTTTTTAATAATACAAACATGCAGATATAAACAAAAATTAAATCGTTAGCGATCAATTGAAACAGTTAAACTTGGACTAGTTGTAATAAGATTATCACTCCGTATTCACTTAATGATGTTTCTATCGCAACAGAAACACGTCTAGCGCCTATTACTCGAGGCCACTGGCCGCTGGCCCCCTGTATTCGCACATATTGTAAAGCTGTAAAGAACAGGAATGAAAATTCATCGAATTCCACCTGCACGTAATAACTATACAGCGTATTGAGTTTGGCGCCCCCTAGCCCGATGGACTGTCGACCTGCTTAAGGCAGCGGGTAGGCGCTGGATGACGAAGGCGGAGGACCGGGATGAGTGGCGCTGACTTGGAGAGGCCTACATCCAGCAGTTTACTGTGATTGGTTGACGATGTATTGAGTTTATTTGATCCGCATGGATGTATTGTAAACAAGTTCTTTAGAACAAAAGACTAATAAAATTTAGATGGATAGGTAGGTTCTCTATACAACTTATAGTCTCAGGGCACTAGAGATCGATTATGGGATTAATTTTATGGTATTAGGTTTAGTTGCAATTAATTTCCTAGTTATATTAATATAGAATTTATAATAAATAATGACAAATGTTTAAATAGTCTTTACAAGTTCTCTGGGAAATAAAATTGTACAAATAATAAAAATTGTTTGGATGACTAGATTTCTGTTATGTTATTACTCATTCTGTGGAAAGTATCCCCCCTATTACAAAACTTATTAATTGTCTGTCCTCATTTTCAAAAATACTTAATTACATAACATATTATAACCTCCTTTTAAGATAATCGGTTCCTTCTAATAAAAATCAAATAAACATAAAAAAATCACTTGAACAGTACGAAACGTAGGCCTTATTGATTTGCGGCAAGTTGAAAAAGTAAAGCGAATCGCTGTAATGAAGATGTGCGGTCCATTTTCCGAATTCTTAGGGATTTGAGCCCTTAACCCGCCACCTACACTCCCATTTCCTTCCTTGAATCCGGAAATGGCGAAATATTAAGTAAACGCCCGCAGATCACCTTAAATGTCCAAGGGTACACTAATGGACCCTTACAATTCCTCAGAATATAAATTGCTTTTCATTCATAAATAAATGTCCCATGTCAAAACTGAAATAAAGATCGAGAAACAAATGTTTTCTGTTTAAATTCTATAACAACACGAAACATTTGAGTCTAGTCAAAACTGCACCGAAATGACACAAACAAAATTATTCAGCAGAAAGAATCGAATATTGTATTGTTAGACACGATTACTCTGAAAATTAAAAGTGACATGAAATTGTGCCTGTACTATTAAAATTAGTCAGCAGATTTTTTCTTTCTAATATAATATATTTCTTTTATAAAACCTCAAATAATAAATTAGGATATTTTACGGCAATAGGCTAGTTAAAGTTATACAAGATCCTGGAAGAGTAGGTAATGGAAATGGTAATTTAACGTTGTAAAAGTTGAATATCGTCGGCGTTAGTGCAGGACCTTGTAGCTACATTTTTTGGTGAATTTTTTTTTGTCAAAATTGTTACACATGACTATATATCAATTTTGACATAAAAAATATTTTTACTAAAAAGTGTAGTTACAAAGTCCTGCATTGACGCCCACGATATGTGTGTAAGAGGTTTCATCAAAGAACTTCTATCAAACATTCTTTAATTAATTATGTTCGAAACAACACATTGAAATCAATGCGTAGCAGTCCAGGTACAGTAAATGGTTACGTAGGAGTAACGTCCGTTCATTGCGTTTGATATTTGGTTACGGAACCCATAAACATTTAATCTAAAATGGCACACTTACAATTTTGGAAGTTAAAATATCTCCTCCCCTATTTACTTAAATGAAAAGCTACTTTTTTATCCCTCATTACTTTAAATGGTGGCCAACCCAGATTTATGTCGGTATATTTTGGCTTTATCTATTTAGGCACATGCATTTAGTAGCGGCATATAAAATATATATTTCTTGCCAAATTTCATTCTAATAGACTCAGTAGATTTTAAATACAATTTCTGTTACCTACATAGACAGACGAACAGATGGACAGACTGCTTACACATGACAATGTTTTTTCCTGATTCAAAACTGATTTTGCATCAAGAAGGAGTTTTATAAATTCTAGATATTTTATTTTGAGAAAGAAACAAATTTGAACTAAGATGAAGATATTCTAAATCCAAAATTAGACGGGTTCATTTCTATCTTTATTGTTTAGAAATGAGACATGTTATTTAAAAAAAACGATGTCAATGGTAATAAGCTTTTGAGATCCTGGATATCATGTAGCAGCAGAGTGCTAGCCAAGACAAGTAAACCGCACCCAAACACGGCGGGTCTATCTTGTTTAGTACATTAGTTCCTATGGCCACCTTCCGACTCCATCATCAGATCAGCTCCATGGTACCATATTATTGCACTGTCACGCGATATACATATGCGTGCAATATTTCAGCTCAATCGGAAACCGGGAAGTTGATCAAATTTAACTTGCAAGATTCCACCCGAACTTACATACATACATAGGCACATCCATTGCAAGTTAAATAAAAGCTTGTGAAAAAAGGTTTTATAAGTGGCTTTCAAACTGCTTTTCCGTTTTCATGTTTTTATTTTATTGTAAAACAGTTCCAAATTTTGTTATTTGCATTCCCCTTAGTTATTTATATATTAAATATTTTATATTTTAAACACTTTGTCCTTAAAAATACTCCATAATCTAAGAAACAATTATTAGATATAAATAATAAATACCGAAGCAGTTAAAAAAGTCACATATATATAATATTATGAAGCCTTTTTTTAACAATTAAGTTTTTATGTCCCATGCCTCATTCTTATTCTTAATTACACGGTAGGTATCCAGTTCCATCGATTAATTCAAGTCAGCATGATGTAAATCCAATTTGTTGTTTCAATAGAACATGTACCTACCATTCGAACATATGTTTTTGCAAAGCGATGAAAATCTTCAAGCAATGACGTAGTAAATGTAGTCAAACATTCTCAAAGATTTAAAGATATTTCTGTAATCAGCGCACAGAGGCAACACGATGTTTGCTGGCCATTTTACTTCGCAAGAACAAACAAACCGGCCGTGGAGTGGACTTAACATTGTTTGTTCCTCGAAACTAGCCCGTATCGATTTACTGAAACGTTTCGCAAATTTCTCGCAGCTATTCCGCAACTAATTAAGACAAAAACGGATTTACTTTATGAATTTCCGATTTAGCTTGCGGGTTATAGCAAAAGCCCGCTTTATACATAATCAAGGGAAACTTAATTCCTTCATAACAATATCGCGGCTCACAGATTTTTGACAGCGTCGTAAAAAATATACGATATATAATATAAAAGTGTTTAAAGAATTTTTCCACAATACGGAAAATGCATGTATTTCAATCAATTACTTTCAATAGTAAATAATTATAGTAATAATAAATTTTGGTGTATGGTATACTACGGTAATAAATATCTCAAATAAGAATATCTATTTTTAATAGAATTACATGGATATGTAATTTGTATATTATTAAATTTGATGATATTTCACGTCCATAGATTCTCCAAAGCCGCAACTCGGCCTGTTGCTTCTTTAAACAACATTTTACGAGGCGCGGAAACACTGAAGGAAATTGCACTCGAACAAGAAAAACTTCCAGAATACGCCCAGATGTTTTATGGGTTTGCATTCTAAAGCAGTTCATTATGGCAGGAAATCGATTCCGTGGGTCGACCCATTTTCACAGAATGCGCCATGTCCGCTTCCAACATATTACGGTTCTTGGTAACTTTTTAAATTACTTTCTACTTAAAATACATGCTAGAACAAAGCTATTAAAACACTTTGTACCTGATGAATAATGACATGTTAATTAACGTTTCCTGGCAAGGTAATTACATATTCGTGTTTATCAACAAGTTACATAAATATTTGCCGCCTACAGAAGAACTTGCTTCAATTTACTTAGAAATTTCTGCGCTTAGAATGTAAATGTTAAGTGGAACACAAAAGGAACCAGTTAAATTCCAAATTGTTACATTTAACGGAACTTCTTGATTAAAAATATAATTGAACGAATATAACTATCAACATAAGTTGTTATGATGAATAAATGTAGACATCAGTGAACGAAGGAGTTATGTATATACTTCTTAAACAGTAATTTCAATATATAAATTTCAAAAAATAGTCATAATGAAAGAGTTATGTAATGTGGCCGCTGAAAGTTATGCGTGTCCTTGTCACTTAACATAAAGTATTACATATATATATATATATATATATAATTCTAAATATCATAAAAACATGCCACAGTATTTAGACGTTAATTTCTTTTAAGAAAAATGTTAATATTAAAAATATAATCAATTGAACCACTTCGAATATAATAAATTATGACTTCTAAGGTATGCTATTTCACAACTGGCTTTTAAAGAAAAAGCACTCAATCATCGAAGTTAGTGAGTAACGAACGTTATGAAAAGGAAGAGTGAAACCAAATCATAAATCCTTACTTCACTTAGAATAAATAAAATCGCTTGCTTTGAAATGTATTTCGCTGGCAATATTATCGTATGATTTGCTGATATTTCTAAAGATCCGTTTTTTAAATCCTCGTGATCTCACTCCTGTTTTGTAAACATTTTATGATATACTAGCACGTGCCAACGAAACCTGGCGTTCACGTTGTCATTCGGACTTATCGATTCGGACTCCATATTGTTTGTTATTAAATTACGGAAGCGCCAAAAAACGCGATCACAGCGCCACCTTTTTGGCTATATTCGTCTATCCCACACGAACGACATTTATCAGAATAAGAGATAACTTAAGTGTTGACCCGGGATATATAAATACATTTTCATTTCTCATATTCTGAAAGTACGTTTGGAATTGCCTGATCACAAAGAAGAAAACAGTACTTTTCGTCCCTGGGAAACGATTTTCCCTCCTGTCAAAATACTAAAACCTATGCGAACCATATATAATACGTGCGACTCATGTCACAACTTTTTTTACAACCACTTTTAAATACCACTGTTATAAATTACTTTTCGCTAAATTATTACTTAAGTTTGGGCTAAGTATTTACTATCATCAGGGATAAAAATACTGGGTGGTAGAATGCGACAGAAAAAGAAATTTACTTGATGTTTCGTATGTGAAGTGAGTTCATCAAATTTAGATATGTTTGTTTAACTTATATTTCTTTGTCTAACAGATCAGTTCTTATTTACTTTCCTCATGTTCGAATTGAAAAGCACACTGTTAACCTCGGGAGAAAGGCCTGTTTAGGTACTCGAACTATTAACGCCCTCGCTACACTCGTGCGTCATACCATCTCGTGCCTAAATAGGTCACTTTCACCTCTCGTCTAACAATCTAGTATTGTATATCGCGGGTCAACATATATAACAAATACATTCATTTCATTTGATATATACTAGCTCTGTGTTTAGTTTCATTTACATTCATACAGTATTTTTCACGTGATGTTTATATATATAAAATAAACAATAACCACTTGGAGGGAACTCCTCGCCAAGTTTTTCCCTCTGTGCTACGACATGGGGCATTTAAGACATTATAAGACGTTATAAATTTTCTTCAAAGCCGGCGACGCGTTGGTAGCGCCTCTGCTTTTACAGACTTCCATAGACTTCGGTGACCACTCTCCATCATGTGGGCCTGTATTTTTATATCTTTTTAATTGCGAAGCTGACAAACAGGTAGACGGCCCAGCTCATGGAAAGCGGTTACCGTCACTTATAAGCGTTTGCAACAGCAATGGTAAAGCCAAAGCGTTGCCAACGTTTAGTATGAGATAAGGGGATGAGATAGAGGGATCAGACAGGAGGAATGGGATATGGGATTGGAATAAGGAGATGCGATAGGGATAGGGAAGAAGGAGTTGGTCCATCAGAATTCTCACTCGTCGCACGACACATAGAATTAATTCATGACTAACCGTATCACGCTTATATTCAATGAGAGCGTGGTATCACACCGATGGAACCGGCCTCACATAACTCTTTGTCAGCTTTCGGTAATAGAAAAAAATGTTGGGCACATCGCCGCGTCACTTTGAAACAATATTTTAATAGAAGTTTGCAAATAAGTTACTGTTTCGGACGAGTCCCTTCAATTATACGAAACAAGATTCTCACTTAGTTATAGAGTTCGTGGGCTCAGTTTGCTATGTTAGAAACAATTAACAGGCCCCTTGCAACTTAAGTTATTTAATCTCAAAGATCTCCCTTTTCATCGCCCGTTTCGTCGTTTAGCGTATGAACGAACGCTTACGAATTAACATCTCATTAATATTTTTGTGATATTAATACTTAAGATGTGGCGTCCCTTTATTGCCATTTTATACTTAATGTATTAAATACAAAGTACATTTTATACATTATCATAATGAACGGGAGCCAAGCGCATCAATTATATTATTTTATATATTTTATAAACTATATATATCACATTTTGTACGTGTACACAGTCGAGCGCATGGACCAGTTTAAATACTTGGGGTCTGTACTTTACGCGTCTGGAGTTGATTAAGACGTCAAGTCCCGTATCTCAGCAGCTTGGGCCAAGTGGCATAAGATAACAGATGTTATTTGTGACCCCTAAATACCGGTCTATAAATCTATCATTAGACCTGTCGTTTTATATGACAGTAAAGGATGGCCCATACTCGAGTGACCTAAGAAAGAGCTGCGTGTCACGGAAATGAATATGCTGCAGTAGATGCGTGAAGCTACGCAGAAGGACCGCTTTAGGAACTCTCACATCCACGCTAGCCTCCATATCCGTGACATAGCGGATAAACTGTAAGAATGTCGCCTACGTCGGTACGGCCACGTTTTACGGAAACCAGCTTGTGATGTAGGGAACAAATGTCTAGACATGCCATCCCCGCCAGGTCTCGATCGAAGGTGTAGGCCAAAGAAATGCTGACTTGACTTCGTAACGGATGATATGCATACTAATGGTTTCACAATTAAAGATGCTGAAGACCGTGCGAAGTGGAGAAAAAAAAGTAGAAAAGTGAACCCCGGGCTTCAAAGCAGACGCCCCGAACGCAATCGAGAATTAACGCTCTAGTATGATGATGATGATATTTTACGTGTACAATAAACTATAAGCTGCTAGATCAAGGATCTAGCAGCTTATAGCTTAATATTTTCTTAAGTTTTCGCGACTTGTATACATAATAAAACTACGTTTTAACTTAATAAAACTACGTTTTAACGGTTTTAAGCGCGGTAATTTTATTTGATTTTGTTTTTCCGACGTTTCGGCCACTTTCAGTGCCCGTGATCACGGAAGACAAAGATGTCAAGTGTCAACGAGTATTGTTAAAGTTTTATTTAGCCTACCGAAAACTTGTTAATTTTAATTATTTAATTTTAATTTTGTTTATGATTATTATTTACTCTATGGGAGCCTAATCTAGTTTACTACCGCTTCGCAACATGTTATGGCTTGAAGAGAAGAAGCGGCGCAAGAAACTCCTCAGCAAACATGCCTAGCTCTAATAATTTTATATAATATTAAAATGGGTGGAAGGAAAAATAAAAGTAATTATCAGTCAAGTTGGTTTGTGTTTCGTTGTACGCAGAAAGAGCTCACAGTGTCTTGAGGTCTGGCAGCTGGTGTTTGCTGGGTTTGGGTCTTAATAGTTTTGATAATTGGATCCCAAACAGGTGGTATTTGCCAACCATCTTCTCTATTGAAATTTGGGTGTTTTTTGATTTCAATAGCCTCACGCATCATTCTAGGTATGAAACGATTCTCTTTCGCGAGGATTTGTGTGTTATCGAATCTGATGTAGTGGTTGGGTTTATCCAGCGTGAGTTCACTAATCGCAGACTTCGTAGACCTTGTGTGTTGCATGTCAGCAATGTGTTCTTTTACTCGTGTGGTAAGGGGTCTACGATTAACATCTTGTGGACCCAATTGTCAACCTCACCTGCCCGCGGTACCCCCTGCGGTCAGCAAACGAGGCTCTGGCGACCGATCGATGGCGGTATAACCATCGCAAGAAAGCCGGCCTATAGAAATCCCCAGGTCGGAGACGGGCAGCAGCGTCTCCGGTGCAAATAGACCGGCACTGCGGTTACCAACCCGCATGCCAAGCGTGGTAACTATGGCATTTAACCCCCAATGAAAAAGCACCACAGAAAATGGCCCTCAGTTCCCGGTGACCCCGCTATTCCCGGCTACGGCAGCGGTCGCGGTAACGGCGGGGTGGAGGGTGCTAACAGTCTCCGGGTTACGGGAGGCTGCCAACTCACAAAATTGACCTTGGCGACGTATAACGGACGGACGATTAGGCTGGACAGTCACCTCACAGAACTGGAAGTAGAGCTAAGTCGAATTAACTGGCACATCCTAGGGTTATCAGAAGTCCGAAGAGAGGGTGAGGATACGATAACCCTAGAGTCTGGTCACTTACTCTACTTCCGGGAAGGTGACAGGGCCTCCCAGGGTGGTGTCGGTTTTCTCGTGAACAAGACCCTCGTTAACAACGTTGTGGAAGTCAACAGTGTGTCGAACAGGGTAGCGTACCTAGTACTCAAACTCACCAACAGGTATTCCCTGAAGGTTGTACAGGTATATGCGCCGACCTCGGCACACTCTGACGAAGAGGTTGAGGCCATGTATGACGACATTACTAAAGCCATACATGGCACAACCTCCGCACACTACAACGTTGTTATGGGGGACTTCAACGCCAAAGTGGGAGTACAAAAATGCGACGAACCGATAATCGGACCCTATGGATTGGGGCGCCGAAATCACAGGGGGCAAATGCTGGTCAACTTCCTAGAAATGCAGGGGCTCTTCTTGATGAATTCCTTCTACAAGAAGAAGCCCCAGAGGAGATGGACCTGGCAGAGCCCCGACACTGTGACGAGGAACGAGATAGATTTCATAATGGCGGATAAGAAGCATATATTTAGAGATGTCTCAGTGGTCAACAGGTTCAATACCGGTAGCGACCACCGACTTGTACGAGGCACTCTAAATATCAATTTTAAGGCTGAAAGACTCCGCCTGGTGAAATCTACTCTCCGACCCACGCCGCCCCAAATGATCCACGGGTCCGAACAGTTCCAGCTGGAACTTCGCAATCGGTTCGAATCGCTGGAAACCACAGGCGATGTTGACGAGATAACCGACAACGTGGTGAAGACGTTGCAGGATTTGGGTCGTAGGCATTTTCCGCCTGTACGAAGAAACAGACGGTCCGAACTTTCTACCGAAACTCTGGATCTCATGAAGACGAGACGTGAAATGCCACCCGCTTTGTTTGCCTCGCCAGAGCATCGGGCCCTCTCCAAGAAAATAAGAAAACTTGTTAGGCGGGACCTCCGCTGCTCTAAAACGCGTGCCATTGAGGCGGCTATAGAGCAGAACAGGGGGTCCAAAGTTTTCTCAAGAAGCTTGGGGAGGAGCCACATTGCAAAGCTGAGGACAGCGGATGGCAGAGAGCTTACGTCTCGCTCTGAGATCCTGACGGAGGTAGAAAAGTTCTACGGGCTACTGTATTCTTCGCGGGCGAAGAAGCCTGCGACGCAAAGCAACGAAGATCCACGTGCGCCACTCACGCGCCATTATACGGAGGACATCCCGGAGGTCGACGTGGACGAGATTAGTGCGGCTCTCGGGCAACTTAAAAATGGCAAGGCTCCGGGGGATGACGGAATTACAACTGAGCTCCTTAAGGCAGGAGGAATGCCAATCCTCAAGGCCTTGGTTGAGCTCTTCAATTCCGTTATCCACCGGGGCACTGTGCCGAAGGCGTGGAGCAGGAGTGTGGTGGTCTTGTTTTTCAAGAAGGGTGATAACACTCTCTTGAAAAACTATAGGCCAATCTCACTCTTGAGCCACGTCTATAAGTTGTTTTCGAGGGTCGTCACGAATCGTCTCGCCAGAAGACTTGATGAGTTCCAACCACCGGAGCAGGCCGGGTTTCGAAAAGGCTACAGCACCGTAGACCACATCCATACTGTTCGGCAGATTATACAAAAGACCGAAGAGTATAATCAGCCGCTGTGTATGGCATTCGTGGACTACGAGAAAGCCTTCGACTCCATCGAAACTTGGGCTGTTCTGGAGTCTTTGCAAAGATGTCGTATTGATTGGCGATACATTGAGGTGCTGAGATGCCTGTATGACGCCGCAACGATGACCGTCCAGATACAGGACCGGAGGGCGAAGCCTATACCCCTACATCGCGGGGTGAGACAGGGGGATGTGATTTCCCCGAAACTGTTCACCAACGCGATGGAGGATGTCTTCAAAACTCTGGACTGGGCTGGACGGGGCATTAACATCAACGGCGAGCGCATTTCTCACCTCCGTTTCGCCGACGATATCGTGGTCTTTGCAGAGACTTTGGAGGAACTTGCCGAAATGCTGGGCAGTTTAAATGAATCTTCCCGACGGGTCGGTCTCGGCATGAATTTGGACAAGACGAAAGTCATGTTCAATGAACACGTCATGCCGAGACCGGTAAACGTCGATGGCGTCCCTCTGGAAGCTGTGCAGGAATATGTCTACCTTGGACAGAACATACAGGTCGGCAGGCACAACTTCGAGGGGGAAGCCAATAGGAGGATTCAGTTGGGCTGGGCAGCATTCGGTAAACTTCGTCAAGTCTTCTCGTCGACCATTCCGCAATGCTTGAAGACAAAAGTCTTCGAGCAGTGCGTCCTCCCCGTCCTGACCTACGGGGCCGAGACATGGACACTTACGGCAGGATTGGTCCAGACGTGATTACGTCCATAATGGTATGGACGTAATCACGGTAAAAAGTAAATTATACGCCGCATATTAGATGCCGTGTTTTTATATCTTACTACCCATTCTTAACGTCTGTAAAGCTAGAAAGGTCAAGTCGGCAGAATCACTCGTTTTGTATATCAAAATTTAGTGCTCATTTAGTGCTAATTTAGTGCTGATAACAGACATTTAGTGCTGTGATAGGTGGACTAAAAACGAGAACACTGCTAGCTTTTAATTAAGCTAGCAGTGTACTATTCGTGACCGTCGTGACTGTCGGCAGAATCACTCGTTTTATATATCAAAATTTAATGCTCATTTAGTGCTAATTTAGTGCTGACAACAGATATTTGGTGCTGTGATAGGTGGACTAAAAATGAGAACACTGCTAACTTTTAATTAAGCTAGCAGTGTACTATCCGTGACCGTCGGCAGAATCACTCGTCTTATATATCAAAATTTAGTGCTCATTTAGTGCTCATTTAGTGCTGATAACAGACATTTAGTGCTGTGATAGGTGGACTAAAAACGAGAACACTGCTAGCTTTTAATTAAGCTAGCAGTGTACTATTCGTGACCGTCGTGACTGTCGGCAGAATCACTCGTTTTATATATCAAAATTTAGTGCTCATTTAGTGCTAATTTAGTGCTGATAACAGATATTTGGTGCTGTGATAGGTGGACTAAAAATGAGAACACTGCTAACTTTTAATTAAGCTAGCAGTGTACTATACGTGACCGTCGGCAGAATCACTCGTTTTATATATCAAAATTTAGTGCTCATTTAGTGCTAATTTAGTGCTGACCACAGATATTTGGTGCTGTGATAGGTGGACTAAAAATGAGAACACTGCTAACTTTTAATTAAGCTAGCAGTGTACTATCCGTGACCGTCGGCACACGGCACACAAAATTTTGATACATAAAACACCGTAAATTGTTGTACGGAATAATTGATAGCGATTAAATACAATAACAGCTGAGATGTTTTTTCTCCGTTTTGCTTTGTAAATTTCGGACTGATACCACCAGTGGCATCAATAAATACGCAGCTATTTTCATGAGCTGCGTATTTGATAAATACATCACGTTGGTGATGTGTCCAATAAAAAACAGTGAACGGCACAATGGATAAGAAATGAATAGTTCCCGGATATATACTCCTTTGCATAATTGACAAAGCAGTTATCGGGTCAGGATGATACAACTCAGAGCGAATCAGCTCAGACTTCGCTGTCCGCAAAACCGATGCTTTCGGCAAGTGTGGAGGTTGCGGATCATTTTTATATATACACTTGTCCCTCGCAAACTGAGCCTCGTATTCATCCGTTGTTAAACTTTTCATTTTTTCGGCGGCGTGCTTTCTATGTGAACCACGTAAATAAATTTTACTGCATTTTCCATTGCCTTGAGTTGCATCGCACGTAAAAATTGCTTCATTGTTTGAAACTTGAAACTTACAATGCAAAATGTGCCGACGGTCGCGAATAGTACACTGCTAGCTTAATGAAAAGTTAGCAGTGTTCTCATTTTTAATCCACCTATCAGCGCACCAAATATCTGTTATCAGCACTAAATTAGCACTAAATGAGCACTAAATTTTGATATATAAAACGAGTGATTCTGCCGACGGTCACGGATAGTACACTGCTAGCTTAATTAAAAGTTAGCAGTGTTCTCATTTTTAGTCCACCCATCACAGCACCAAATATCTGTTGTCAGCACTAAATTAGCACTAAATGAGCACTAAATTTTGATATATAAAACGAGTGATTCTGCCGACAGTCACGACGGTCACGAATACTACACTGCTAGCTTAATTAAAAGCTAGCAGTGTTCTCGTTTTTAGTCCACCTATCACAGCACTAAATGTCTGTTATCAGCACTAAATTAGCACTAAATGAGCACTAAATTTTGATATATAAAACGAGTGATTCTGCCGACTTGACCTTTCTAGCTTTACAGACGTCCATTCTTATACCTCACTATTGGTATAAAATTGATTGTATTGAGTTTATTTCAAACAAATGACAACGATTCTAAAGTTTCACTTCAATAATCAATTTTCTTGCAAATAAGTGGATTAGTAAGATATAGAAATTTAGCAAATAACTGCTAGATGACATGACTGTTATTTCTTTATAATAATCGGCAGATAAACACACATATTGCATATCCCCAAACTAAGCAAGTGATGCTTGTGTTATGAGTAATATACAACGGACTATTCTGGGGCCGATCTCGGACACCCATACCATAGTTTACTAAAATTACGGGAATTTCGTTTACGAAATTTACCATGACAGTAATCGAATCCAGAGCTTCTGCGTTGCAATGAGGTAAGCCGGCAGGGGCTTAGCCCACTCAACTAAAGAGGCCGTTGCCGTTACCTTAGCTGAGTAAATTTTATGTTGCTAACTCATTAATCTATAACTCAATCTACATGGGATTTAAATATACAATTTCTAAACCCATATTCAGCAGTAAATTATATATTAGCAATATAAAAGGTAGAGGTATCAAATATTTATTAGGGCCTCCGTAATCCAAACGTACCGTACTTGAATGTAAGGAGTCGTTCAACAAGTACGTACGGGATATATTCTTATGTAAGCCTCTTCGAATAAATAAGCTTAGACTGGGCGCAATTCTTGGAAGTTAATTGAAGTTTCCTAAAATCAATTTATTCAGAGCCCAGACTATTGTTAAGCCTCGCTTATTAGGTTTCATCAATGTTCAAAATCAACTTAATAATAACTAACCAAATTTGTAATTCAAAACATATGTACCGAACCATCGTATAAGTAATTGGCCTTTGCTCAGAAAATGTACCCCTTATATTATATTTTATTAGGTACAAAACTTATGAGAGTCTAATTTGAGAATTTTCGTGTTTCAGCGATGAATTCATTACACGGCGATTGTGTTGTTAGTTATGTAAGTATTATGTAAGTTTTAAATTAACATTATAGCTGTTTATTGCTGAAATGCTTGGATCGTGGGGTCCTGAGGCTATGAACCTCTATGAAGAGTTCTCCAAAAATCTAATCGACTCTTCAGATGATCATATGGCTGATTCCTACCTCGGACAACAGATCAGTATGGTCATCCAGCAAGAGTTGGATGACCTAGACCCAGTTTACTACCTATAGTCTAGAGGGGAGTATAAGCAGAATACAATAAAAGTTACGTTTTCTTCATTGTACTAATTCATAAATTAATGAACAATCTTATAGATATTCTAAAGTTTTTAACAGTGGAATAATAGATTAATGAATAATTAATAATAGGTAAATAAATTTTTGTTTATAATTTACAAATACACAAAGTGATTTTATATAAAATTGACACAAAGTTAAGCTCTTTATATTTTAATGGGTGATGGCGTCATTTAAGATACGATAAATATCAAACATACTTCTTTCCAAATATAAGAAAATATTAAGTTTCTTTTTACTTAATTATACACATTACATTATTCCTCGAAATAATTTTCCCAAAAGCGAAATTTAGAAAATAGACAATCTCAATGATTATAGTCTCAACAGTTTACCATCATGGCAGGATTAATACTACTTTAGAAGCCCAGTAATCGCATACATTTTTGGCTGTGTAAAGATTATTACCCTGATCGAAGATTATGACGTTGTGTGTGTATGACTGATACCAAATTTTGATAAAAAAAAAATTAACTTATATTCATTATCACAATTAAAGGAAAAGTAAACATCAGTTTTAGCAGATCATTAACTCCTTACGGTAATAATTATTAATTAGCAGCGCATGTTATTATCATTAGGTATAGGTTTCAAGACCTGCCTAACGACACCTGAAGCTTATGTACATTGTCCAAATTTGAGATATACAAACCAAAAAATCTAAAAAAGTTATCTATTATAAACGATTTTGAAATTCTACACAGACACTTTATACAATCACTGTAATGCTGATTTTAGACGGTTAAACCAAATTGAAGCAACTTAGTTGAAAGGCACAGAACTGAAAGGAAACGACGGTATTCA
Source organism: Dendrolimus kikuchii (assembly GCA_019925095.2). Taxonomy (NCBI): domain Eukaryota; kingdom Metazoa; phylum Arthropoda; class Insecta; order Lepidoptera; family Lasiocampidae; genus Dendrolimus; species Dendrolimus kikuchii. The sequence goes on from CM034395.1 coordinate 14,361,386, forward strand.
TTTTCATTGAATGATTCAAGTTTATATTTAAGTGGATCACTTTGGTTGATTCACCTAAATTGAAAGATAAAAATGAACCGTCTTATATTATTAGCTTAACATCATCCACGTTAAAGTGAATAGGCAACATAGTTATTATAATAATTTAAATGTTGAGATAGTATATAATACATTACGTTTTATTTGTATTAATATGGTAGCATAATCACATTGTGTTTACAGCCCCAATACATAAGTACAAATATATGTGTATTTAAATTAACTTTAGATGAACATATAATATATGTGGAAAATATATTAACTTAAAAAAGTAAAATTAAATACTAAGAGTAAATTAATTTGTAAATCATAAAAATTACATGTAATGTAGAAGTCCCAAACCAAATAAATAATGTTTATACAAGTAATGTTATTATTTACAATATTAAGTAGTAATAAAATGTATCTATAAAATTTAGTCTAATATTTAATATATCCTATAGAGTTCGTAGGAATAATTACTTTATACCTTAATCTACTGGTGACTAAAGCAGCTGTTTTAACCAACTTGTTAAATTAGTTAAACATTAAAGTTTCCGACAAAGAGCTGACAGAATTTTACATCACAATAAATACACATAACCTACTACGCGATAAAACTACTACGGATTTAGTGTCATAATTCGAATGAAAAATAAAATATCGCCTTCATCAATATCCTTAATCTTATCAAGTTAAAAATGTATTGATAAAACCCTTATTTGATACCAAAGATACTAGCTTTGCTTAAACCTACATAGAAATGATGTTTTATTCCATGCGGCATCTATATGAGTAGAACAAACAATATTTGCATATTTATAGCTGAGTTTAGAACAAGCTCGTTAAATTTTATTGCTGTGGTTGCTATTTTACGAGAACATTTCAATAAGGTATATAATGAGTAATTTATCTTTGATGAGAAAATGTTTCGATGAAATTTGGAAATATACCTCTACCTATCTAACGGTATAAAAAGTCTACATAGTATTAGGTGTAGAATTGAATAAGATAAAAAAATGAAACTTATTATTTATTCAATATAATTCAATTGATGTCACAAATATTTTTGAAATTAAATGTTAAAAAGCTAATGAAGAATAAACCAGCTAGTCAGTAGAATTTATTGGTAGTATTCTTTTTCCAGGATTTTCATGCGTTTTCAGATACTTACAGAAAACTAAATAGTTAATTTCTTCTATGGACATTCGATGTGACATGGACGGACAGCGGAGTGAGACCGTAAGGGTTTTCACCTTTAAATATCGGTATTCTAAAAATAGTTTGCATATACCTTATATAAATATATTCTTTTAATTTTGGCTGTCCTTTAACCTCTTACTTCCGAATATAATCAAGCTTCCAACTTTGTACATAAACAAGCTTTCAATACATTTCAATTTTTTCATAGGCCAGATTCTCTACACATGTACCTACACTATATTTACTTACTTTACATATTTCTAATAGAAAATTGATATTACTCTCCTAGGAAGAGCAATCGCCTAGTAAGACAAGTAACTTTAGAAAGTTCCTACATCTCTGAAACAGATGGCGCCACAACCATATTTATTTTCCGCTTTTTAGGTTCCTGTTATTGACATTTTACCTTATAAAATATTACATTTTTACACCGAAGACACATATTAAGACAGTGAACTTAGACTAGTTTTGGTTTTTGGCCGTGATCACGGCCACTGAAAAGTGGCCGAAACGTCGGAAAAACCAAAATCAAATAAATTACCACGCTTAAAACCGTTAAAACGTAGTTTTATTATGTATGCAAGTCGCGAAAACTTAAGAAAATATTATTAGACTAGTTTGGTAAAAAAAATATTTTATTGAATTAAAAATTGGGCGAATCTGTGCTTGCATTAGAATTTATTAAAGTTAATTCTTTACTAGCCAATGGTCTTTTCTAGTACTTATTTCTTTTTCATGCTTCTATTAAACTTATTATAATCATAACAAGCTGCAGATTATTATCATCTTACATTTTCAGATCTTAAGGAGTTTTTCCCCAGGTCAGGTGAGGATTCAAACACACATTTCTTTTTTTTATATTATAAAGATGGACAATTAAACAGAGGAGTTACTCACCACCTCTAGTGGACATCGTCGTCTTTAATGTCGTAGGCTTTTTCCATAAAAGCGTTGCCCGTCTTGAGGCATCAATGGAATAAGAAGAGGGTGCATTAGCCTTTAAGCTACCACGACTGTAAGGATATTACGTTACATAGATCAAATGCACAAAACGTAGAGCATTAATGATCTGTTGAAAACTGTAACTGTAGTGCATAATATCACGTTTCCGTTTTGCGATCTGCAGCATTGAAAACAGAGCATGAGCTCTAGCGCAGTGAACTTCCATTAGGCAAATCATTTTTGGATTAAAGCGTTGTTTGATGTTTATAATGTATAAAGCCTGATTATATTTGTTCATAAAGTTTTCAGTATATTACCATACATATATATTATCATGCATGTTTCCCAAAGGCGTAGTCAGAGACGATGAATTTCCACTTGCTACTATCTACTATCTTGATATATATCTTTTGCTTCATCTACTTTGATTAATCTCATAATATATAGATGTTTACTATGGCTACATCTGGCCACACTTTAAAACAACTGCGATTTAATCGTGGTAATTACGTCACCGTTTACCAGAACCAACTCTACCACCAACAATGTTGTTATACAGTTATTATTATATGATTTGGGATCTATAGTAGAAAAGTACGGGTTTTGCATACACGATAACACATTAACCTTTTCATTATTAAACACTATTCGTAAATTTAAAAAACTATTATAATATTTTGTTAACCGACTTCTTTTTTCTTGTTAACTATTCCACTTGCAAAGCCTGAAATAAAATTGACGGAAGGCCTCGAGATATTTACCGCCTTTGATTTGCCTTAGAATCTTAGCTATAACCACTAAAAGGGACGGGATGTAATTTCATCTTATTAAAAAAGAAGAAAACAACTTTGGAGTATGGTTTGTTAAAAGAAAAATATGTAAGCGCACTATTAATACAAAGTTTCAAAGCCGAAGCTAAATGGAAAAAGTGTGCGTGGCCTAACACGCACTTGACCATTGTTTTACTATTTAATTGTCTGACTTATTAAAAGTGTAAGTTTATTTTAATTTGACTAGGCTCAAACTTCTCAATGTGAACTGCGAATTTTCAATATTCAGAAACAGGGATTGTTAATGCTTTATAATATGTGAACAAGAACATACTTACATTTTAAATTGGATGTGTGCCCAGAATTTCATTGGCACTGAACTTTATATTCCTATCTCTGAATCCTGCAAGATATCGAAATAAAACATATCCCTAAAATTTTCAATGAAATGCATTGAGGCGTTTCCGAGCCTATTTCAGACAAAACTTTTAGCTTTAATGAAAGACAGCCACTCAAAAATGGTTTTTTTGTAATTGTACATCATATGAATAGCAGTTCTCTGTTATGGTGCGGCTTCCTCTGGGATAATGTTACAGATATAGGCTGTTTCACGCAAAATGGTGATGGCTTTAATGCGTTATTTAAGATGCGACATTGCTAATGACTTTAAATATTGACAGATAACGTACGTATGTATAATATATACATCAATGTGATTATGCTTTAACGGCGTTATTTTTTAACGCTTTAAAAAGACACATTCGGCCATAGTCTAATACTTTTATTCATATTGAGTTCAAGTATGTTTGTAGGTTTCTTTAAGAACCTTAAAGAGGCCTACAAACTTAAACTAACTCAATATGAAAAAGTCGTTCGGTTAGCGGACGATTATTATTCATCCGGTTAGTGGACGAAAAAGGCACGTAATTATTCTGGTTATGTTCAGTGACTGTAATTTCGCTACCTTTCTTCTCTCAAGCCTGATTCCTGGCAAGACTTGACAACGGCAATTGTTTAAGCTTGGTTGAGCGGTAAATACTTTTACCGCTTTACCGCTAGACCCATTTTCCGGCTCATTTTACAACATGTCTGGTTTTAAATTACCTTATAAAACCGCTCCAAGCTTTACCACTAACTATAAGATACTGTTGCGTAGAACTGCAAATTGCCCACCATTTATTTCATGAAGAAACCCGTGGCGAGATGCCTGTACAAATACAAGCTTCGGATTCATTGTTATTTAAGTAGATTGTATAATTATTAAAAACATCGCCTAAGTGTAGTCAATCACATCATCACATCACATCATGCACAATTTAGAGTTCCATAGACTTATTGAAAGGTTACTCTTTTTGTCATTCTGCTGCGGAACCTCACATTTAATTATAAATACACCGCTTCTTAAAAACTACTTTAGCGATATTGTTCAAACAAATTTTGGTTGAAAGTACTTTTTAAATTGAATTTTCCAATTCAAATTCAAATTATGAACTGTCGGTAAGATATAGGTACTAATTTTTTTCACATCTTATTAACCGTTCGTTTGTTAGTATGGTAGCCACCCCTATTTTTTCAAATATTTTTATATGTTATTGTGTGGCAGTAGTATATAGAACACGCTTGCCTACCTGTTTCATCTTCATAGACCCGGTAATTTTAGCGAAAAATACTGTGAGATATACATACGTACAAGTGTTCTTTATTACCGGTTAATATTGAACTGTCATTTAATATATGATGCAAAATTCTGTTTCGTATAAGATGCTCCAAATTCAGATCAGTAAAACCAATTCAGTGAAAAAGATTATGAATAGCAACACATTTTTTTTTAAAGAACCTATGATAATAGTATAACTATTATTGTAAAGAAGGGAGTAAGTCTCCTATTACAAGGTCAGCATGGCCTTAAGGTCCTAAGTATTAGGCTACTAAAACCATGAAATCAACATAATTATAGCCGATAAATAATTGATCATTCTGATACAATTGTAAACGAACACGTGAAGCCATAATCATGGTTCGTGAAAATTACTAAATGCATATATACCCAGTCGTTAATTTAATTAATTTATTATGATGATGTAAACATGTACATTTGATTTAAAATATCTTCGAAGGAATTCAAACATCAAACCTAAGCACATCTGTTCATATTCACAACCACACGTACAGTTCAAAGTGTTATACTTGACTTTAGTTTCGATGTAATCTTCGAGTAGGTATGTGTTGTAAATGTAGACATATGTACGTCGAATGAATCATGTATCATGTACCGGACCGGCGGTTCATACATCGTATATTGTTGTACATGATAATTAATTTACGAATATACATTCATTATGGTGTTGAGGAAAGAAATAGCGCACTAAAAGTGTTATACGTTAACCATAAAAACTAAAAATAGCCAGTTTAATCCTCGTGGCAATGTCCGCTCGATTGTAGGATAAGGAATTAGATCTAGTATGCTCGGTCTTCCGTATATATGTAGCCGTATACGAATAAGACATGCAGTTTAAGGCCCCTTGTGCACCAAAAGGTCTAAATAGGGTGCAAACGAAACAACTTTACGTTGGTAATTAATTACTAATCAATAACTTATAAAAAAATAGCATAAATCTTCATGATGTAACGTGGTTTTTTTATGATTTTTTTGTAGTAATTTTGAGTTAAGAAAGAAATCACCCAAATCACCTCCAAATTATTGACACGAAAGCATTTTACGCTATCATTTTTTATCAAAACAAGATTTTTTTTATTGCAGGAGTTCAGCAGATAGGCAGACGGCCCACTTGATGGAAAGTGGTTACCATTGCCTATGGACATTTGCAACACCAAAGGTGCCACAAAAGCGCTGCTGCTCTCTTAAAGGAGACTGGAACCTGGTCACTAATGCCGGAACACAACACAAGGTTGTTATGGCGGTATAGTCTAGACGAGGGGTGGTCGCCATCCTGTCGAGCAAATACCCTACCACCTGGCTGTGGGTTGTTTAGTCGCCTCTTACGACAGGCCGCCAGGCCGCCGGAAATTGTATTCTTTCTCCGTTCCTGCACGGATAAGATGTAAAAAATATCTACATATTTATAAAAGAGAGAGAATAATTTACTTTTTTTTGTATTTACTTCATTTTACTCACAACAAAATAATAATGCATCTGAAAAATGACTCTCCGCTATCGCCCGAAAAATTTGTACTGAAAAATCCTGACGTTGGCATTGCTAGAAGCCTTAAAGATCCATTCCTATCATGTGCCGTATCTTTCGAACTGTCGACATGCTAGGATAGAGGACTTAGAACCTAAAAAAGATGACAGGGACGACAGGTAATATTTGTTTTTAACGCTTTAAATAAGACGTAGTCGACCACAGTCAATATCTTTAATCTAAATAAGTAGGTGTACTTTAAGAGAATCTCTTACACGTGTCAACATGGTACGTGTTAAGACAAAATATGAGTTTCACTTAATTTTGATACTTGTTGTATTCATAATAAGAATCTGCAAAAGCAGCCGCTTTAGGCCTTCTGATCTGAATAGTTTCCACAGATTCCCGATTCTACTGTCGTCTAACAAATACAGTGGAACTACTAGTCATTACGTTAAAGTATTGGGATTGTCATTTCTAATATACTTCTTCCATGATAAAAATACTTTAAAAATTCTAAGAGACATTTATGAAATATCACATTAACATTTTATGTTTAAACGAGCACGACAAAAGGAGTATAATGTGTAAATACACAGTCCGACACGCTTGTTATAATTTTGAAACTCCATTTAATGTAAATATTCGTAAACAAATAAACGCATGCCACCCTTTCGTTACTTAACCCTCCTACCCCTACTTTGTTGTTTGTACGGTATGTGTCCGGCCGCACACACCGTGATAATTAGATTTACTTTGTACACTTAAAACACCTGAAAAATACAAGGTTAATCTGTGCCACAGTGAATACTTCTTCCTTTTTAAGCACTTAAATGTTGAGTGCTCTTATCTTGTAGCGATCATTCTTAATAATACTGCTTCTTGAATCTTGGAGGATAGGCTCTTATCGCATTAATCTTAAAAACTTAACCCAGTTTTATTTATTTTAAGGGATCTGTTATGTCGCACGTTACAGTGACGCTCGAAGGATAGAAGTTAGACGGAAAAAAGTGTAACCGCAATGAAATATACTGACCGCTGTATAATATATATGCTTCTTTAGACTGAATAAGAGTGTTTTTTTTTATCATGTTCATTTCTTTCAATCATTTATGTCCCAGCCGTTTTACTCGAATATTACTGATGGCATATAGTTAAAATGTTGCCTTATATCTTCTATGAACTTATAAACAATACGCCAGTGAAATTGCGAAAAATTTAAAATAAGGGTGGCGTAATGCTGATATTAGACTGATCAAAAAAATTAAACCAATTCGGTTGAAAGGCACAGAACTGAAAGGAACCGACGGTATTTTTGTTATTGCATTATTCAGCAGACAGTTAGACGGCCCGCCTGATAAAAACGCGGTTACATTTGTAACAACAAAGGTGCTACCAATGTGCTGCCGCTCTCTAAAAAGAGACTAGAAGGTGGCCACTAATGCCGGAACACAACTCAAGGTTTCTTTTTATTGCTGAAGCACAGCAGACAGCCCAACAGTGATGGGAAGTGGTTACCGTCGCCTATAGACATTAGCAATACCAGAGGTGCTGCCAGCCTTGAAGGCAAAACTGAAACCTGGCCACTGATGCCGGAACATAACTGAAAGTTGTTATGGCGGCGTACTGAAGACAAGGGGTGGTAGCCGTCCAGTCGGGCAAATGCCCTACCAACTGGCTGAGGGTTGTTTTGTCGCCTCTTACGACAGGCCCCCCGGCCGCAGGAATTAGAATTATTTTTCCGTTCCTGCATGGTATAACCGTCTAACATCGGCTTAACACATAAAAGTAACTGTGGAAGGACAAAATGATTCAGTATAGGGACATAAATGAGCTTCTGTGCAATATCATTACAAAACTCATAAAAAAAATTCAATGCGACTTCTTTTCTATTTAAATCATTTTTTTCTCTTTATTTATAGGAGGGTTGGTCAGTATTAGCAATGCCAACCCTCATAGTAATTTAATGAATATGCGCTTCTCAACTCGTAAAAAGCCTCTTCCTTTGCCCATCTTTATAATTGAGGCCAAGATTTTTCTTCAATTTATGTTGTAGAGTACTATTAAACAAAGCTTGATTGATTACCCAGGTGCAAAATTTAAAGGTAACATAACCCAATTTATTATCGGCCCGTCATCTTTTATAACAAGTTTTCTCTTAACGGTTTGTTCTGCGGATAATATTTTATTTATATTCAGCTATTTTGTTATTCACGATACTTTATCAATGTAACGCTGAGTGTAAAGTTTTATAATGTTAAGATGGATGGATCTACTTGACTTATACTACTTTAGAAGTCTATGCGATCACGCTTACGTATAGTTCAAATATTATGTATACCTCGGAAACAAATTCGTATTTCGGTATAAAAAAAATATCCTATATTCATCCCCGGTATCGATAACGTTTAAACAATATGTAGACAATTACTACGCTAACCTGCTAGACAGTCGCTTATACAGCATGGAAATACAGACGGAGCATACGTTAACAATGGAGTCAAAGCAAGTTAAGCATTTTATATGTATGTAAACTTATGTAGTATAGACGTGGTTTGCGTCTGTGTGAATAATAGTAGTGTATCCACTGGAAACTTGTCCACCTTTATCCATACTAATTTGATTATTTAATACTAAATTCTCGCAATGCACTGCGGAGCGATCAGCTTCCTATTCCAATATCGGTTTCCTTTAGTCGACTTCACTCTGAGAGCTCGGAGCTCGGTCTACCTATTTTGGTAGTCTGAGCTTAATAATCACATAACTATAACAAATTAAACAAGCTCTACAAAAATATCCACTTGCCAAGTATGGAGTAAAAACTGCGATTTATAAAAATCTGCAATCGCTTAAACATGGAGCCAATGAAGCCTTGTCAAATAGAACTTAAAACTCTTATTTATTTATGCAATCCGTAATTCAACCTGCTTTCTTTCTTACTTTCTTCTGCGCGCACACACAAACATGCAAACTACTTAATTACAAGAAAAAATCTCATTATTTCGCGTGAGGAATCTCTGATTACGGGTCTAAGTATGTCTAGTTTAAGAGTTAGAGACAACGTTTAGCGTTAAGCTTTTAACCTGAATAATGAACCTTTTAATTTTTACTATTATTTTCTACATACAAGCATATACATATATACCAACTTTCATAATAATTGGCCCTTTATCAATGCCGTTAAGAAATAACAAACAAAAATACGAACATCCAAACGACGGCATTTTCACATTTCCATATTAGTGTGGATTATTTGAAAACGATTTCCATTTCGTATAAATCAAGATGAATCTGTTTCGAGTGGAACCAAATTGTAACGAAAGGGTACATTATATTATGAGCATGGTATAAACCTGGACTGAGACAGGCTTAACTGCCACAAGCAACAAGTGCCTCATAAAACCTCCGGCCATTGTGCCTCTGTCTGAGTAGCATTCTAATATAATAGATAAATAAAGTGAGAATTTAAGGGTGCTTCACGATGGAAAATGGTTTGACACTGATAAATTTATACATCGATTACATCAATATATTTTGTTTATTTTTAAATAGTTACATGACTATTTGGAACTATTTTTCTACGCCAGTAAAATTGAAGTGTCTTATGTGTCATTTCAAAATAAAAGCTAGTTTCGATAAAAAGTACTTTTTATACGATTCCTAAATTATAAATGACAATTTTTAATTTTTTATCTTTCATTGGATCTGAAAGTTTTTCTCGCATAGGGTTTGAAACAGCAACAGATTTCAATGAAATGTTTAGGAACATACATATTATCATGCCTGTTATCCATAGCGGTAGGCAGGAACGATGAATTTCCACTTACTATATAAACTTGACAAACGTCTTTTGCTACATCTACATTTATTAATCTTTATAGATACACGTTTATTACAGGTGTTTTTCCTGGGTAAAAATAATGTTAAGTTAATGTTAGGAATTATAGTAATTAATTAAATTTTAAGGAGACGGACACTTTTGGCCAAAGAAATGTAATGAGTTGAGATTTGGCTTAAAAAAGCGTTATATTTTTCTATTACAAAATGGAAAACATCAGCCCTAAATTCTATATGGAAGATGAGAAAACTTAAAAATCAGGTTAAAAATAAAATAAGTTATTGATTACCATAATCGATTGTTGAGAATAAATTTCAACAATTAATAATATGAAAACACTTACACCACACGATTAATTCATTCAAAATAACTAAAACCACTACAATTATATAAACAATCAACATAATAAAACGAAATCTTAAAACCACTTTCATCTTTATACAATCTGGGCCCAAGAATGTATGAAAGCATGTCCTTTTCGTATCATTTTATTCCGATATGTTATGTGGTTCTGAAGATATCAATACCGGTACTGCTAGTTGTTAATAAGATTTAAAGAAGAAATTACAATTTTGAAAAAAGATAATTCTTTATAATCTGGATCGATGGACAAAAACTTCAAGCTCCTGGAAATTACCGTCATAAGAGAACAGAGACGAATGTTTATAATACATTTATCATTTATGTACACCTATAATTCTCAAGCCTACACGAAATTATATCACATATAGTTCAGCAATTCTATATGCAGAGTATGCATAAAATCTATATTGACGCAATTTCGGTATTAAGAGTATGCCTGATACGGGCCCATAAAAGCATTTTAAATTTTATGATACGAGGAACGTTTAAGAGTAGGTTTATGCGACAGTTACTTTATTTCCAGGCGAGCTGTGTACACGACGTGACTCTGATGGATGGGGCACCGCACCCTGGGGCGTGTGGATTAACAAACACATGCACATTAATATACGAAGCTGTTCCTACCAAGCTTTTGTATGTTGACACTAAGAAAAAGCAAATGGATATATTATAATAGAACAATCAGAACACTGCTGTCTAATTATTACCTGAAGTGATATATTAAAAGTACGAATAAATAATACTTAAAGTTGAAATTTCAATGGAATTTTCTCCTGCCTTCTAAAAATATAGAATTTTTTTGTATCTACCTCTTTTATGAATCTTTATGTTCTTTATGATTAATTCAGAAGGAAGATTTTCTATTCTATTACACGTGTATATGTAAAATGCTTAAGTGGGAATAAATAATCAAAATTAAAGTTGGATTTTATTTATAAATCGTCGTGAAAATTTAAACTTCAGTTAAGTTAATAATCGATTCTTTAAAAATATCTTAATGAATTTTTTTTTTAAATATACTTATTATAATATACTTTTGTCATATCTTATGATGTAAGAATAAACTTTAAGTTGGATTAGGTACCTACACGAGACAAGTATGTAGTCATATTCGGGACATAAATAGATTGATTATTTTTTATAATAAGACTGTTGCTGTTAGGCTTGAGTATTTCATAAAACAAAGCAATAAATTATTCAAAAATAAACAGGCATAAATTGAGCATACATATTGAAAACGTAGCGAGAGTGTTCGATTTTATGCCAAAAGATAAAGGCGTTCGCCAAGTTCTCTAATGGAGGACCACTTAAGGTACCGCTTTATGTATAAAAGTAGCAACCACGTTGTAATACGTTACTGACTCTCACTTCGTACAGAATGACACAACGAGTGAGTTCTTGGCATCCGCCCGTTCTCATTCGCATGGAAGTTTTCGAATCAAGCGTGAAATTAAAAAAGTTTCATATTCCGTATTTTTATTACGTAACCACCCATAATCTATGACAGTCGTACTCCCGCAGATTCTATGTTTCAGGCTCTAAACTGAAAACACGGAGATTTTCAGTAAAAATGTGTATAAGAGTTGTTGATAAAACATTATATTCTATCGGACTGTAAAGTGTAACGTACCTAGGGAAAAAAATTCTCTCGGTCTTATATTTTTTAAGGTTCATTTTTCTTAATCAATTTGTAATGACTCAATTAGAAAGGCGTTCATTAAAATGTAATATTAACTGTAATAAAAATACATTGCTTTTTAATAGATTTTATGGATATTATATATATGACGCACGAACGGATTTTTGTAAATATTGACAGCGATCTTCCTCAAGATTCAATCATAGGAAATATCAAACAATACACATTTTATTTTATACCGTATTATGAAAACAGTACATTTATAATATTATAAAAGTCTAAACATGCTGTGTCTGTTCGTTGTTCGGATGCATAAAAATCAGCTTATTCAGATAGTTTCCACTAAAACGATAGCTTACATTTTGTTTACGCGCTGCGATATTTTATGTCCCGGGAATTCCAAATCAAGCGTGGACGAAGTCGCGGGAATATCCTTATTTATTTGAATTTATTATAAAAATTAAGCGATTCCCAATATAATTTCAATGCTCAAATTAATATTTAAAGCCGCAGGGAAGGTCAAGTATTACTTTATATTTCTTATATTATACTTATAAATAATAAAAGAATGGAAACCTCGGTTTTGAATTTGTTAGGGTAAGGAAAATGTTAAGAGTCATCGTTAACCTTTTTCTTTCACAAACTTTACCTTTCAATAAACTCACTTTCCCTGGACACGACTCTCAAGACGTACTCGTAGGTATAGGGCATATTGTATTTGCTGTAGGTAAAAAATCATTGTTCTTGTTCACGTTTTATTACTTCATTCATAATTTTTGGGTCAAGTCGGTCAAACGAAGTAAATTAAATTATTAAAACTTTAAACTTTTGATTAATTTGATTTAAACTGTGTTTTAAATAATGAAAAATAAAAAATGAGAGTAGAATGATCTGTATTGATTTTAGTAAGTACAGTTACAGTTTTTTTTTATTATGGTATAGGTTCGCATTTGACAGCTATCTCACCAGATGTGAAGTGAATATGCAATTAGGATGGAGCACGCTTACCTAGCAGATACCATTCGTGACTTCAAGACCACTGGTGTACATGAATCGGGGAACACAGACTCTGGCAAATTGTTCCACTCGACAGCGGTGCACAAATGAAAGATGGGAGGCAAAAAGTTTATTTCTAATTAATGGTATGACCACCATGTAACGATGGCGCAAAGTGGTGCGTCTAGTTGTCCGACGATAGAAAGTGGATGACGGAACTAAGTTGTGAAGTTCCATAGCACAGTCTCCAAAGCGTATCCGATAGAAAAGGCAAAGATCTGCAAATTGCGGCGATGTTCAAGGCTTTGTAGCCAAGGAAGTCAAATCAATTGAGACACTTTTTATCATGTTGTAAACCGTCGCAGCTTCATAAATTTTATACGAGTGTACCGAATCATGACGTCATAATTTTGTACAAGTAAAAGGAGTCAAATAGCGTATTAATAAGTTAGCTTCTACTTTAATTTTACATTATAATTCGTATGTTAGATCTGTATTGGAATATGCGTCCACAATTTGTAATCCACAGTATCACATTTACATTAAAAGTATCGAGTCAATACAAAATAAGTTTTTAAAGCACTTAAATTACAAATGCACACGTTTAAAGCAACCACTACCTGACATTACTCCACTATCAATTCGTCGAACTGAAAGGGACCAAGTTTATCTCTACAAAATTATAAATAATTGCGTTGATTCCCCTTTTCTTATCAATAATTTACTCCTGAAGTGTCCCCGTTTGAGCTCACGTGATAAATCCTTATTCTTAGTACCACTTATAAAAACTAACTATACTAAAAACACGTTTTTATACCGGACTTGTCAGCAATACAATGCACTATTTACTTGTATTGATCCTTTCATAGGTAACTTATATCAATTTAAGACCCAAATTAAAAAATGTTGTAATTTAGAATGATCCAATGACTTTTAGAATAATGACATAAACTTTGTTTTAATACTTTTTGTTTTAATCTCTATTTTATTAGTAATTATGGTGACATTTTTTTCAATTTTATTCAATATTGACCTAATGTAAATTAAATTGACATTTTATTTATGTAATTTTCGTATAATTGTATATTTATTTTTTTGTAATTAACTATTTGAGCCAATTTTTATTTTTATTATATAAATTATTTTTTACTGGAAACTTGATTGATATATGTATTAATTTTGTGTTTTATATTTAAGAATATTAATTACTGTATGTTTCCCAAACAAATTAAATAAATAAATTAATTCATTAATTAATGATTATTTAAACAGTAATTACTTTTAATTATAAACGATGATAATATTGTATTGTAAAGCCTGTTTTTTATATGTGAATAATATCATATAATGTTTCTTATGCCATTTACACATTGGGGAATATGCATGTAATTGAAATACGAGTAAATTTTTTATATGACGTCCTTATTGCTGTAGAATTACATGTCTGCGGTTATTTTTTTATTAAATTCCTTTAATTTTCCTTTAATTTAAAGATTTTAATTAATAAAAAGTGTTAAAAATGCGCGGAATCCTAAAATCGTAAAACGCAACGCTATTGATCAAATAGAAACATTACGTCATTTTCGGTTTTGACAGTTTCAGATGTCAATAAAGGCGAACTTACTGCGTAGTGCTTTTAGTTTTGTGATTGTGTTTCTCGTAATTTATTAATGTAGTTTCGAGACATATTGTATTATTGTGAGAGAAAATTATTTATACAATAATGACAGACATAAAATTAATAAAATACTTTATTCGGTGTACTTTTAATGCTGTTTTCACAGATTGGCACGATACTATATCTGTAATATGGTTTTTTAGCTTTTTCCATGGCATATTAAATCTAGTTTAAAATTGGAAACACTGAGAAAAATGAATATGTAAACATACACTGAGAATGAACTATGACGTCATCAAAGGCCCGCGAAAATAGTGGCGTTTAAATAGCTGAAATTAATTCGAGATTTTAAATAATTATTAAAAAACTAATTTGGGCATTTCCAACAGTATTTATATTTTTACTGTGATAAATCAAACGTACACAATTATTTTAAAAAATACTATAAAAAACTTGCATATGGGGAATATGCAAGTTTTTTATTGTCCTAGTATTTTTAATTTTTTTTTTCATTATATTACTCAAAACAGACTATTTCTAGAATCTGGAAGCAATTTAAGGATCGCTACATTCTCTATTTTGTTTTAATAAAACTCTCATCAAAGTGAAAGAACTTATCAAAGAAGGTTCGTTACAAACGAAAAAATATTCTATATTGTACTTTATTTTTAAACCCTTAGTAAAATAAGTTTACGCTTGTAAATAATTTAGAATTACTTTTAGTCTACTGGTCTTTAACAAAAGAAGAATGTTCTTTAACCCTTAACAAAAATGTCGAACTTTCGTAAAACATTCCAAAACTCTGTAATAACTTCAGATTTCGCAATGTTAAATAAAGCTACCTGAGGGCTGACTCACAGGCATCCATTTTGAATATTATTTGTTTATGTTATAGTAATAACACTAAATGCCATAAAAAAGGTTTGTTGCGTGTAAAATAAGCATTGCATTAGTGCTGTTTGTCTTATTTACGAATACTTTTGTATTTATAATTGTTATCAATTGAAGTATTTACTGGCGATTCTTAACGAATGACGTGTTTATTTATTCTCTACACGATTTATATGAATTTTTGTTTACTAGTACTTTGAACGTTTTTTTAATCTTTCGCTAATCTATACCAATAAATAAAATTAATACGTATCAGTAATTTCAAAGTCAAAGTATGAGAAAAAACCGCTATTTATACTACACCTGATCATACTTCAGTATTTGTAAATTTTTTATCTATCTGCATTTCTGATTGTCTCGAATAGGATCCGAAATGACTTAAGGAATTTCCATGAAAAATGTAGACGTGAATTTTATCTTTAAATTTGTTTTTCCATTTCCATCTCATGACCACTCCAAAAAATCCGCGCAAATTCTGATATTATATGAAAAAGAACCTTTTGCTGATGCCTGAAGTGGAACCGATCTGTTGATAACTTTTTCATTATTAACAGATAGCTTCACTTTTGCGGCTGCGAAATTGGACGCATACTACAATACCGTTTAAAGCGCGATTTTACAGATGGACGAACGAATATGACGATTTAACATATTTTCCGATTCGGGCATAATGTCTATGGAATCCTATTGTCCTATATCCTATTTTCCCCGTGTAGAAAGGGAAAAAGAATACTAATTCCTGCGGCCGGAAGTTTTGTCGTAAGAGGCGACAAAACAACGCACAGCCAGGTGGTAAGGGATTTGCCCGACTGAATGGCTACCACCCCTGGTCTAAAGTATGCCGCCATAACAACTTTTGAATTGCGTCCCGGCACCAGTGGCCAGGTTCCAGTTTCTCCTTCAAGGCCGGCAGCACATGTGCAGCACCTTTGGTAGTGCTAATGTCCAAAGGCGACGGTAACAACTTTGCATCACAGTTGGGCCGTCATCCTGTCTGCTGAGCTCCAACAATATTTAAAAAAAAATACAACGTAGAAATATCGTAACAGGATTGTTCCATTTTTGTTCTTCGGTCACAAAGCCTGAGCACTTTTGAAAATAATATGCATTGACAGAGCAGAAAGGTATCTTTATAAATCAGTGAACTAGAGCACTCTAGTTATTATTGGATTCGCTTCGTACTCGCAACGAACTTCCTACTATACTATAGTCTTATTTTGGTTTTGTTGATATAAATATTTTCACACATTCATGATTTGCTGTGAGATTAAATTGGCTACAGCTTAGCAGCTGCACCCTATTTATAGATTACTCGTACTAATCCATCCTAATACATGAATATTAAAATAACTTTATTTGGAATTTTCTGTTTATTCTTAAGAACTCAACAACCAGCTAACATAAAATTTAGCATATACTTAAAAATGTTTAATGGAATTCATTATAATTGTAAATATGGAAAAATGACATTCCCGTTTTCCCAAAAGTTACAAGTTGAAATTTTTTACGAAATCAATAGCATTCCCACGATATTCAATGAAAAATTATTTAATTTTAGAATTAATTAGAGTTTTGAAAATATCTGTATAATAAAAGTTTATATCGTTCTATATAGCCAATTCAATTTGCAGAATTTAGGCAAAAAATTATAAGATTTAATACATAACTGAAAGCTCGTATGAATAACTACCCTGAATGCATTCGGGCGGCGAATGTTGAAGGTATCTCGTAATCTTTGTAACTTAATGGTTTATAAAAATGCTAAATTTATTTGTAAAGTAACACTGTATGAGGCTCTTAATACATGTATTTTTACATGAACTCTCAATGCTCGAATCCGTCTCGCTTACGGCCAGTTGTTTCACAGGAAAGTGAGAGTTTCCGCGCGATAAAGATAAAACTCACCCAAAAATTCACGTGGCAAGCACTAGTACCATATACAGATTAAAATGATTTATGTTTGTTCACTGCTATTCTACAGAACGTAAATAATGTAACTCATAATTTAAGTCTACAATAATATGTATGAATGTATAATGCCACAATAAATTTAAAAACTATATATTTATAAATTTTTATGACGGCTTGGATTATTCTGCTGAAACCTAACCGGTAAGTATGCGCCACTCATGCAACTTTTCTGACATAATGTCCATTTTGTTGCAATTACCAAGTTCTGACTGCTTCTGAGCCCCATATATAATGTTCTAATGTCCGTAATGTTGTTAATAATTCCGTTCCAATAGAAATGAGGTGCCCTGTTCCCGATAATAGGACGTATACAGGCTATTGTTGTATAATTGTTTGTAGCTTTTAACATGCAGGCAATACTCGTTATCCTATTTATTAAACAATATAGCAGAGTAAAGCATGCTAGCAAATAATTAATACGGTAAATAGATTTCTTTATTGAGGAAGTGGTTATGTTTATTATCTTTGTATCCCAGAAACAAAATAGTGACGCACAGAGTTTCCGATTTAAACGTGACTGGGCGGTATTGTGTGGAAATTATTCTTGTATCGAGAAAAGATTAAAAATATAGATTACACAAAAGACGCTCTGTTTACATTACAACATGTGACTTGTGTGCGAATGAATTAGACAAAGTTATATATTATAGTTTTTACTACTATTTTATTTAAAGTCTATGTTATAGCAAGTTTGATATTAAATATAACTAGTGGCCGCCCGTGGTCGAAATTCGACGATAATAATTAATTTAAATTATAAGTTTGAACATTATTAAGATTCTGCTGTCAAAGACTATGTGCTTCCATAATCAAAGATTTCGCCAAGGCTACACTGTTAATTTGACTTTAACAATAAACAACAGAGTGTATATACGTATGTGTCAAATACATGGTAGTGTAACATTTTTCTTTATTGATTTATTATATTTGTATTTGTAATGTATTTAATATTTTTTCAAATTATGCATACATAATTTTTTTTAAATATTAGCATCTGCACTCCTCTACGTAAACTATAAGTGTGCGAAATTTCATACTCCTCTGTCCGCGCAAGTTTCGTAAAAAGGGGTACAAAGTTTTTGCTGTGTATTTGCTTCACGTATTCATGTAGAGATATGTTGTATGTGTAACATTTAAATGTAACTCGTAGCAACGACTTTGATTCAAACAAATAATAAAAGATATTTAATAGTCACAAAGTTTCAATATAATAAGTATATTAGTCCATGAGCATCCTACTTATGCTTTTGGACTTTCCAATTTTAGGGGAATGGTATACAGGGTACCCGTATCACTTGTCTAAGGAGGATTATGGCATCATTAATTTCGATGTACCAATTTCCTCTCAATGTTTACCAGAATCGCTTAGTGAAATTGACACGTATATATATATAGACTTAGATGTACTTAGTGTAAGACAAACCATAAAGTTTCAAACTATTTTGATACTTGTCATATTCGTAACACGTATCTAATAACCTAGCTTTAGGCTTCTTGCTGAATATTTGTACTTCGCGTTTTTTTTTGTATTATTAGAACACGTTATTTCAATGATAAATAATAATAAGTCACGGCTACATTAGTATCTCTACTACAAGAAATTAACTATTACGAATAATTATAATAGTTGGAAAATGAAAATACTTTATTGTTCACACATGCACATTTTAAGACTGGAACAATAGGCAGTCTTATCGCGTATGAACCATTTCGTCTACAGAATTCAGGTTACAGACTAAATGTAAGGAATCGTAGTAGAATTATATGACGGTGGTCTGAAAATTAAATAAAAATAAAAAAGATTTTGTTAATATTTTGCTAAGATTGGGTTTCTTTAAGAAGGGCGTCATAAAGTTTCTTCGAGGCCGGTAACGTGTTGGCATCGCCTTTAGTATTGCAAACATCAAAAGGCAACGGTCCACCACTTTCTATCAGACGAGCCGTTTGCCTATTTACCAGCTTCAATAAATAAAAAACATTTACTTTGCATAACACATATGCCGTGGTAGCTCAGTCGCTAAAGCACCTGTGTTTTATCCTAATAGGAAGGATGCGAATCCTTACCGAACATAAAATACTTAGACAGTTTTCCTGCCTTATATAGATATTTATGTAATACTAGCTGCGCCCGCGGTTTCACCCGCGTGGTGATGGAAAATCGTTATATTTTGGATAATTCACACTATGTCTTTATAAATTATAGCCTATGTGTTATTCTGATGTGTAAGCTATATTATTGTAAAGTTTCATCAAAATCCATTCCGTAGTTTTTGAGTTAAGAGTAACAAACATACATCCATCCATTCTTACAAACTTTCGTGTTTATAATATTTATAGGATGAAAGAGAACATCGTGAACAAACCTGCACATCGAGGTCATCGATCTGTGAAACCCTCCAGTCTATTTTGGACAAAGAGGCAGATATACTAGTCCTTACCATGAAATGAGGAGGTCCTAGCGCACTGGGTCGTTTGCCGACTACATACTTGTATTTTTATTGTATGAAATGTAGTAACATACGGTCTTATTCAGACTGAGTTAGAGGAAGGTTGTAGGCTTCTTTAAGGTTGTTAATGAAGCCTTATAAACTTACTCAACTCAATATGAATCAGACCGATAATCATTAGGAAGTACGTAGAATATATATACAAGTCCCACACTACAAGTGACACTAAATAGATATTATATAGATCAGTTAATTAAGATCGTCTGTGTACATTCAGACAACAATCTTGTGAGAACTTATTCTATCATATTATTATATATTAAATTCAACTGAACGTAATATAAGATTAAATTGTAGATCGGCGATAGTACATTATTAAATAATATAGCTTTATAAGATATATAATATTGAACGTGAACGCAAATTAAAACTTTTAATAATTTTCACTATGGGAACTTAATTTTCGACTGATTACCGTGATTTAAAGGACAATTTGGGACAGATTAAAAAAAAATATAGCTAAAAACTGATAACCACGTTTGAAGAAGTAAGCAAAGTGACAGGTTATCAATTTTAATTAAAAACACTGCCAGTCGTAGGACTGCACGTCAGAAGTGAAAACTTTGTATCTGAGCGTGACGGTCAAGCGAGTTCAGTGCTTTTTCCCCAGCCCAAAAGTGCCCAATGCAACGCGCATAAAGAAGTTTTCACTTCAAAAATTAAAGCTAAAACGCAGATAATAAAGTGACGCACATCTTTTTCAATGACGTCAGATCGAATCGTGGCAGTAAAGCGTTCTGTAATGTATACATACCTATAATGTGACAATAATGACGTTGATGAAAACGTCATGAAACCTCTACATTGGGATCTCGATGTGTGAAACCCGACATTGCGCTTCGGATAGTGGTATCGTGCAGTCTGTTTTCTTGAAATGGAGAAGCCTGGACCGTGCAGCGGAGTGTTTATAGGCTTATAGTCTACAGAAATATATTACTACTATATTCGCGCGACTTTGTCCACGCTGGACCTTTGGCAAAGATCACAGAGAAAATACTATAGAGTTTAAATTAGAAAATTTTAATTCTATCTGTTGTTACAGCATTCAAATCGGCCGTGCAGCATTTACATAAATTACTAACAAAGCAATGTAGTTCTCCGCGCCGCTGCCGGTCTATAACGATAGATGCGCGGCGATTTTCTTTGCCACAGAGCAAACTGAAATGTTTCTAAACAGCCGGTTAAGTGCGTGTCAATTCACGTGCAAAGAAGAGTTTTATAAATTCAATCTATTTTCAGTTTAACAAATCATTTAATAGAAAATAGATTTAGTTCAACCAATTTTTATTAAAAATATAAGAATACTTAACATGAGGTTTTCAACCCATTGTTCAACAGATAGTAAGGACATATACTTTGTACAACTCTGGAAGCGAATTTTCTCAATTGTTGACTTAAATAAAAAACCTACTAAGAAACATTGTTATGATTTTGAAGACGAAGAAATAAATGTTGGTGTACTCGGTCTCTGCAAGATCGGGAACCGTTCGTCTGATTAATGTGAAACTTGTGCACTTGCGTGAAGCATCCTGACATAGTATCCTAACACACAATTGCAACAGATTACCCTGAAGTAGCATTGTATAATGCTGATATTAAACAGATCAACCAAATTGAATCAATTTGGTTAAGACACGAAACCGGACACACACCACGGTATTCTAACATTGAATGATTCAAATTTATACGAATTACTTTGGGTAAATTCATCCAAATTGAGAGGCAGAAATGAATCAACTCACATGTCACCATAGCATAACTTCGAAAAAATGAAAAAAAGGGATTAGAACACATGCCTGACATCGCTAGTTTAATATAAAGTAGAATCGCCCTATCAAATTTTTTCATAATCCTGCTGTCTGCATGATATGACAAATATCCTTACAAGACTTTAGTATAAAGCCTTTCAGCATCGTTCTTTCCACATTTATGAAAGGATACTCTTGTTTCCGCTGGCGAAGAAAATCAAAAAGTAATAAGGAAAATGACGATGTTGTCAAGATGGGGATAGTAAATAAGATTAGTATAAGCCCACAGTTTACGCAACAAGCGTAATGTCTATGGAGATACTCGGTGGTATTATTGGTTTAATATTTGCTTTTGAGGATTGTATTGACGTAAACCTGCCTTGTTATTACGCTACAACAATATCGATAACGAAAATTGTTTGATTTTCATCGTCAAAGCAGAACCGCACCGCGGGGGCGGTATTGTTTGTTATTTCTATATTGAAAGTCTTTTATGTATACTAGGCGTATTAAAGCTACTGAAATATATTTTAATTCACTAATTTATTGTAATATAATGGTTTTTCCTTACGTGATATTCAATATACTGTCCTTTTGGCGAATAGTTCGTCCTTACTTATTGCCGAAGACCATATATTATAATAATATATGTAGTATAACACGCACCTTCATTCGACTTGAATAATTTTATAAATAATAAGAAGTATAGTACATGTGCTGTACCACAGAACCACAAAATACTGTAATTCCTTGGCACAAACAAAAACGTTATTTGTTGAATATTAAATATTGCAGTCATTGTTTATAACTTGCGTAATTTTACTTTACTGTTGTAGTCGACATTTTTATTATGAACAATCAGTTAAGTAATATCATTACGAAACACGTTACATCTATATGTACAGTAACAAAGACATGCAGAAAGGGGGTTGCGAACGTTCGTGGCTTATGTGGCCTCCGTAGCCTCTAATTTGACAAAGGCTTGACAATATCGTTCAAATGCATCAAATCCTTTATGATCGCAAGATTCAAAGCTTTTTATAAGCCTTTGACAATCCTTTAAGTTACGAATTCCGGAATTTCAAATGACTGCAAGGGGTTGACTATTAGCGATTATCTTGTTAGACTTAGGCTGGTGTGCATAGACACTAACCGACGGTCAAAATAAAATAGTCCTTGTTTAGCCATATAATTTTTGCGACTATTTTATTTTAACCGTCGGTTAAATGTCTATACACACCAGCCTTAGTACTAATAGACCCCAGCAATGCATATGACTGAGTACAGATTTATATACCGCGTGTGTCGGCGGTGATGGGCAGATGTTTCAGCGCGGCCACGTTCGCAGCCCCTCACACTCGGGGTCGGAGACAGTCGCATGCGAAGCAGGAGGGGCGACGGTGGGGCAACATGAACGGGGCTCACTGAGAGGATGGAGCGACGGCACGGAGAACGTGTAGTACTTGGCCGTTTGGTTGTGCGCGCGAAGCACAGAGCTGTGGGTCAGCGTCACCACCACCACAAGGACCGACGCCAACGCCAGCGCGAAGAAGGAAGCGGCGACGGCGGCCACCACCCGCCGCCTTCGAACTTCCTTCCCGGCGTCCTCTGGTGGCACCTCGGGCTCCCGTGGGGGTGGTGGCGGCGGCTCAGGCGAACGGCTGCGGACGCTCGGCCCCCTGCTGTTGGGTAACTCGAGCGTGTGTCGCCGAGAACGGCGCGCGCGCTCGCACTCCGCAGCCGAGGAGTGGTGCCTGCGCAGACGGTGCGGTGCTCCTGGTGCCACGCGACATGATGACGATCGTAGCGTACGCACTGGTACCATCAAGTCATCGCTGGCCGTTCGCGGCACTCGGGCCGAATGCACCGAACGAAAGGAGTGGTCTCGCGCCGACCCACTCGGAAATTCGAGATCGACGGAAGCGCGGGAAGAGTGTCGCGAAAACCTGTCGCGGTCGCGGTGATCTACACGCACTGACATGGTGCGGGCGGAGCGCGCGGCGGCGGCCGCCCGAGTGACGCGAGCCCTCCCCGCGTGGTCAGGCCGCCGCCGTTGCCGCCGCGCCGTCAGCCGCGTCGCGCACCCGTCGCCGTGTTTACCTCGTCCCCAATCACACAAAGAACTCTCACTAAATATTCCTCCACATCACGAGGTAACGCTCACATGACGGCTCACTCGAACGTCGTAGAATTCGTATTTACACGATTAGGATGTTTGGACATCCCTTTTCACGCTTAACTTGGAGTAAATGTTTATCCATTTGTACATATTACAAAATCCACATTTAAAAAGGTTATTCAATATAGAAGTCTATTTTTGTAACATTAAGCATGATTACCCTAGGCATTATAATAGACTGTTAATATCTATTTGCCAACAAAATAATATAGTGTCTCACATCCTACCTAGAAAAATGGTAATTTGTCATGTACTGTAGTTTTGGTAATTATCCGGATTTCACCAAGTCAGTGTTAAGCGATGAAGTGGTGACATTAAACGGGATGTGACGGAATCTTTTCGTACCGTAGTAACTCCTGTTTGAGACTTACACAAAAAATTCGGTATAACTACAAAACAAGTCACTGCAGTTTTTACTTATAGTGTTTAGTATGCGGCCGCTCCATTGGCGAAGGCTGTGCGCTAAATAGAGCGAGCGGCCTTTGTTGTGGAGTCCACGTTGTCAAGTTAAATTGTCTCGTAGGCGGGAAACGAAATAGATAGTAGAAGTTGTCGCGAGGCCTCTACATCGACAGTATTCAATAGCCACACGGCATACACAAACGGCGTACCGATCCAGCCACATCAGAATGCTGAACATAACAGACGGAGCTGCGACTACTCAAACTGTTGCCTCGATATCAATCTTACACACGTCGCTATAATTTCAAATGAAATGGCTTCTAATTAAAACGAAATTTTATTATCCACGTAACATACATCGTAAACGTTTTTATTGCCAACAACCTGAAAACGAAATTGATGATACTAGATATATTTCAAGTTATTTTGGTGTTCCAGTCTTGTTGTTCTGTGTAAGAAGGATGAACATTTTACTTCAAATATCCTTAAAAGGCTCTTCCATAAAGACGAACGAGCCCTACGCTCGTTCGTATTGTGTTTGTATTTCAAGTACATAAAGAGTCTATAGCCTCTTTATATACTTGACATGTCAAACGGTAAAGCTGCTCTTAAAAAGTCACATACACGAATCAAACTTGAGGTTCTACGCAAAATATTGCACCATATCCGTAATGAACCGCAACAGTCAAGCACTCACTGCATGACACAAGCAGATTGGCCGATTTCACACATGGGCAATCTCGGCGTATAGTTTTACTCACAAAATTATCCTTTACTATTAGGTCTACAAAAAATATCAATCGATATATGTAAGGATTTGGATACACTTTTTAGAATCAGACGAATTTCTTTAGCCGTTGAGCAACCAAGATAATATAATACAGATAATATAGATAGGTATAATAGATTTTTTGCGTGTCTATCTGAAATGCAGTTTTCGTACAGTCCCCTACTGTACGGCACCTGCAGTGGGATTACGTGGGGCTCCTCAGCTACGCTGGTTGGTATACCCACTAAAACACCCAGGTCTTTAAGTGGGTGCCACAATGCCATTCATGGGCCAAAGTTCTAAAGGCATTAGCAACACTGCGAAATAGATATGATAGACAACCACCCCATTAATGACGTTTATTTCTTATTTTTAATAGTTCTTGATATATATTCTTGTAATATTGTATTTGTGCTAAAATTAATGTGTAGTTGTGAGAAATAGTACAAAGCTATATTAAATCACATATAATCGAATACAATGCAAGAAAACTTAACTTACTTATATTGTATTCTACTCATAGTCCCTCAAGACTATAAGTAGAACACTGAGCCTAGATCACCGTCTTCTATGGGTAAGGTGCCCAGAAGGCTGGCTACGTTTCCTCGCTGGATCGCCATACTGATCCTTTGGCCGAGGTAAGCACCAGCCCTCTGATCACCCGAAGAGTCAATGAGTCGTTTCGATTTTTACAATTTTAATTTATTAATTAATTAATAATATAATTTATTCATAACAATTTTTCAAAGAATGTAGGCAGTGGAATAACAAATAAACTTTAGAAAACAAAACGAAGAAAAGCAAGTCATAAGTTTTCACTGTTCTATTTCTGAGCGCATGATTGAAACGCAACTGACGTACAATGCCTTTACCACAATGATGGCGACATTCTATCGGACATCCCTAAGATAAGATACGGATGCCTCGTTTCCAACCTTTGATGTATAGAAACTTGTATTTGCTTCGACGGCTTCATTACAGGTATACTACATACGTTTACTCAACTCAATTGTACTTAACGAAAAGAGATTGCTTCTAAACCCGAAATGACTAGGTAGCGTCACAGGTGATCTTTAAATGTTATATAGTATTGGAGATGAAAATGAAATTGAATTAATGAAATAAAATAAATGTTTTCTGTATTCATGTATCAAGCCAATATTAGCCGCACCCTTAGATCATATAAACGTCTAGATCACGCATCAATTTCACAAAAACGGCCCAAAAAAAGTGCACCAAAATTGGTGCACTGGCTTCAGGGGCTTCCCACGCCTGTTAGTGTCGTTTCGATTACTTTACTGGTTAGAGCTCTCGCAAAAAAAATCATTGTGCCGGCCTGCGCTATTAAAATGTGTCGGAACTATTTTAGAACAGGAAAGGAAAAGGGTAAGATGTCATTTAATCGGAAAGCTTAACACTTTTCTCATGATTTCTTTGTAAAAACATGAAATTTAATTTCGCCATTTTAAAGGTTATCAAATTGATTGATGTTGTCAGGTGAGAAGTGTGACTTATTTTCCGAAATTTGGGGACTTTTGACACGATTTTTTTTTTATGAAATATGAATAATTGAAAAAATCTATAGAAAACAGACATGTAATGTTTGTGTGTCCGGTTTTCTTCAACTAGTTTTTATTACAATTTAGGCTTCCTACGGATCCAATTGTAACATATTATTGGACAAAGAGATGGATTGTGAAAGAAAATATTTGGAATCATTTTCGGAGATATTTTTACACTGTTTTTTATAATTTCTTATCAACGGCACAGTTGTATTGAAATAAAGTACCTAAAATAATTATATATGATCGTGACCGATAAGATATAAGGTCTGTGGAGGATAATTAGAAAATTTAAGAATACTTAACCACCATATAAAATTATTTCTAATCTAACCTTAGCGCTTTGGACAATATAAACTTTTTAATGTAACCTTATGACGTTTGACATAGAATTGACAGAATTCGTGCTGCAAATATCGTCAGAGAGGATGTAAAAAAACTGAATATCGTTTAAAGCAGATGTTTCGGTCGGAGTTATCTGTACTAATATTATAAAGAGGTAAAGTTTGTAAGTTTGTGACGTTGTAGGGGGTAATCTCGGGATTGACTAAACCGATTTAAAAAATTCTTTTACTGTTGTAAAGCTACGTTAACAGGGAGTGTCACAGGCATATATAACATGACGCTTTATACCACGGGAGCGGGACAGATCTCTGGTGAATCCGCGCCGGGCCGCTAGTAATATTATAGATAACTCTTTATTGTCATAATTAAGATATTAATTTTGTCTATATTCTGTTAGCTACATCTCCATTAATTCCTTATAAAAAAAATATTTAATATATTAATATGATAAAAAACAAATTTTAGTTCATAAAATAATCAAACTGAACTAGTTTGAATAAAAACTTTTGGGTATGAATATTTTTATTTTTATAATAGCCCTTTTCAAGTAGTTTAGTTGCTCTTAAGTCCCTGCACTAAACTATCCCGTTTACCTACCCCGTAGTTCCAACTACTGATCTAAGTTTGGATTACACATAAAGCCTACTACCCAATATGAGCCCATCGAATCGTTCCAAGTCCACTATTACAACTTATTTCACTGATTTTTAGCGCAGGATAATCTTTGGGTTATAAATAGTCGTCTAATAACCTTAGTGAACATGTTGTGTAACACAAAAATAATTTGCCATTATGAATAGTTTTTTTTAGAATTATTACATTAGTATTAGTAATTAACAGACTTATAAATATGTACTAATATCTGTAATGGCATTTTATTGCGAATTAAAATTACTACATGTACTAAAATATGTTATGAATTCATTTGTGCGTGTATTTTTTATGGTTCGTTCCAAGGCACACAACTTTTGTTGTTAATAGTTTATTTAAAAAAAAAACTAAAACCTCTGAATAATATTAAATTATAACATAAAGCAAATAAACCATAACGATCATTTAAACTTTTCACTTACATAAAAAAATATTTAATTAATAAAAGTGGGGTAATATTTTTTCCTGATATCCCGAAATCGCAGAGTGAATTTAGCAACGCTTCGCGTATTTTGATGCCGTTTTTGGCGGTGTTGTTTGTTAGCAATGCTCTCTCTAGAGATGTTATAACTCAATGGCCGCACCATTTTTCTTTCAATTTGCATGAAACAACCAAAATGATCCATGTCAACAAACTTGAATCATTCAATGTCATTGAAGACGGTCTTCCCCATTCAGCTCTGTGCCTTTCAACCACATTGACTCAATTTAGTTGATCCGTCCAATATCAGTATTATTGTGAATGAATTTTCTCTAAACATATTTAAATATTTAAAACATTGGAATTAAAATTAAAAAAAGCATTTTTATTATACACATACACTATATACTAAATGGGCCTAAACCCTACATGACTATTCATGTAGGGTTTAGGCCTATTTAGGATCGGCTAGTAGAAACGTAACTCCGAAAAGCTCTTAAAGGGACGTTCTTAAAGCACTGTCTTTGCCTGGGGGCGCAAGGGGTGCGTCGTGGCATCCAGATTAACTTAAATAAAAAAGAAATTAAAGAACATCGTCGCGGGTTTTCAACATTTGTACAGCGATAACTCACACGTCCATGTTACATAAAAAAAATCTCACATAAATATATCTACTACATTCAATGTGTAGCGCCATATAGAGTACGTCTACCTGTCAAACCCAGTAATTTCTAAGAAAAATGACTGTGATGTACAAAAACGGACGGATGGATATGACAAAAGCATAAGGACTTACTTTTTACCAAAATAGCTAGGAAATCTTAAAAATTAACCATAAAAATTAAATGCTATTTTAATTGTTGGTAAATGGGGAGCTAACTCGATAGCGAAATGGCTAGCACACGCGTCCCATGCTCGAAAGGTGCGGGTTCGATCCTGGCTGGAACGCATGCACCACTTAGTCAGTTTTCTGATCCAATGTGCATATTGTCACAATTACCACGTGCTAACAACGGTGAAGGAAAACAATCGAGATAACCGATGTGTCAAACCTGCCAAGCCGCCTTGGACAAGCGTGGCGGGTATACTGTGCGTTCTCCCTATAATCGGAGGCCCGAGCGCAGCAGTGGGTCATTTATGGGCTGATATTATTATATTATTTTTATATGGGAAGCTAGCTGATTTTTGCACCCCGGCACCTAATATGCTTAAGACGCGCCTACATGGGGCTAGGTGTATTTATAGGTTGGTAGATGTTTGAAGTCTCGATGAGGTAGGCAACGGCTACGCCTTCCTTAGTGTTGTAGATGTCTGTGGGTGACGATAACATCAGATCGACGAGTTAGTCAGGTTGCCTACAAGCAAACATAAAAAGGGAAGTCGTTTTCAACTATTTCATAATTTACTATATAAAATATGTTTTTATGTGATTATGATACTTGCCTTGAAATAAATAAAATTAGATAATATTAAAATAAATAATAAAAATAACAGTCGGGTCATAAGTTCGGTCATAAACACTTCGTTAAAAAATGATATGTCTTTTGTTTTTGTATAAAATATATAGATGTAAATAAAATTATAAGTATCTACCCAAAGTAAAGCAGCAATACAGAAAAGAACCCATTAAATGCTTCCCTCTAATCTGCTACGAGAAAAATTTGCATGATCTCTGACCCTAATACGTTAGTCCTTTGATTGTTTAACAACGTCTGTTTGCACAGCTACACTTATTGGAATCCTCGACAATGGCCTACATGAATAATACAGAAGGCAAATTGGACTTTTCTGTAAAGGATTTCTCAACATCTTAGCGATAGCAGCCAAAACGAGCTATCGTAAATACTAATTATTAACAAAATAAATTCAAATCGAATGTATTAACCACAAACATATTAGTTTAAAACTGCTGCTAAAAGCTTTGTATAAATAAAAACCCACATTGCTTACGTTACATTATAATTATAGATTTTGGCGGAAATCTGGTCAGAATCATTTAGTTGCGTACGTATTTAAGTCTAATGAGGACTGTTTATTACGAACATTGTACTGAATCCACTTTAGTCTACATGTTTAATATCGCTGCAAGCTTATACCTACTACAATAATTCTGATGGCAACCCTGTGACTGTCATAATTAGAAAATAAGGAAAATTATATATGTATTTTGTACCCTTGACCTTACTAAGATATAAACATTAAGACGCTTGAACTATGTGGAGGAAAACATGATTTATTTTATTTGATCATCTTAGCGTTATATCCCGATTGCGTTCCAAGCTTTCACATTGGGGTTTCTGATCCGATCTCTTTTCTTTCCTCTCCACTTACCACGGTGTTCGTCATTCTACATCGTCCCTCAAGATTTTATGGTACCATTTTTGGGCCTATCTATTCTACCAGAAGCGAAGACGGTGATGTAGACATGTGTTCCCCAAATAACTAGGCAATTTCCGTAAAATGTGGCCGTTTGAGCATAGCTTCTCTTGCAGTGTTATTGCAATGTCGCGGACATGAAGACCGTCAGGGGTGCGGGAGTTCGTAATATGATTCATCATGACCCCATACATCCACCTCAGATATTCATCTTTGTGACATGAAAATCTTTCTTGTACTTTAGAAATGTGTTAAAACTCTCTTTCTTGATTCCGTGTAAGGTAAAAT
The DNA here is from genome assembly GCA_019925095.2 of Dendrolimus kikuchii. NCBI lineage: Eukaryota > Metazoa > Arthropoda > Insecta > Lepidoptera > Lasiocampidae > Dendrolimus > Dendrolimus kikuchii. The sequence goes on from CM034395.1 coordinate 14,392,026, forward strand.
GTGCCCATCAAGGTAAACCGTCTGCCCGTTTCTCAATTTTAGACAAGATAAAATAAAAAGTATTTCAGAATAATTATATTCGAATAAAACCGAAACTTTTGAAAGATGCCAGAACACAAAAGAATAACAGATAATCGTATCAAGGCTCTTAGTGAGATTCAAATAATCTGGTATGGAAATACTTGATAAAGAAAAATAGTAGATATATACGAGTACCTACATATATTTATCAGAAAGTCCGCCAGAACTCAATTATGTAAATTGAGAGCGCTCCCTTGGGAATATACACCTGTTCGTTTTCGTGGGATTATAATAAGCAGTCAATCGGTTAGAACCAAAAGTCGAACTTTAGAAAACTTAGATCGAACTCATTCTAAGTGAATTCATTCAAATCATTATATCAGAACTTGTTAAATATATTTATTACAGTGGAAGCTGAGAATTATTGTAATATTCATTACCATCTGTTGATAAAAGTTTGAAAAAATTATACTTTTATAGTTAAAACAAAACGCGTACAAATTTATCTATATAAATAAAAATGAATCGTAGAAGTGTATCGCGCATAACCTGAGTAGAACTTTATCGATTTTGATGGTTTTTTGGGTGTGTGCGTGGATTTTTTCCCCGCATGGTTTAGATTCGCAATTGTAACCGGTAAGAGGCACTAAAATCGGGTCCTAAATTTTTATTATTTCAGGACAGGACAACGTTTTTTTTTCCTTTATTAGCTATTTACATAGTTATGTCTGAAATCGTAAGTTTTGCTCCAAAATACTTTCTGCATCGCGACCGCGACTGAAAAAAATATGGTAGTCGCCTGTAGAAAACTACCGATCCAGTAAAGGATATAATGCTTGTATTAAAAAAAAATTAAACAAAACAACTGGCTTCAATCAACAATAACTGACACGAAACAACTCAATTCTTATCAGCTTTCCATTCGAAATGTGTCAAATGTGATTAGGAATAAACAAATGAATTGCTATTGCAACACTTTTGTTAACTTTAACACATTACACAAACACATGTTTCGTTTGGTGGATATCATCCTTCATTTTGTAGTATAGGCATAAAGTTGTGATTATTAATTTTATCAAATGGCTGCGATAGTAAATAAAAAACATTAAAACTTGAGAGGTGTCAAGGGACACCCGGATGGAACGAAGTTCCTTTCGATTAATTAGTGAAGGAATTGTAATTGGAATTGAGAGAGAGAGACAGACAGACAGACAGAGAAACATGCGACGCCGCACAGCTTACAATAGCTTACTATAGCAAAAAGTGTCGTGACAACTTTTCGTAAGAATTTTTTCCGTCTAGCCCCCTTTCACAACGCGCGATAAGGAACTTCGTTCCAATAATATAAAAATTACTCATGACAGTGAATTTATTTGTTTGTTGCTTTTCATAGCCATGAAAATAAGCCGATTATTATAAAAGTTATGATCATTCTTATTTTTATACCACAGACTATAAGAAAATCATTGTGATATCTGTTGACGACACAAAAACCATTAGCAGTCCGGTGGAGACATTTATTGACTCCCTTTAGAATATATATCGACAAATTAATAATTACTGTAAGAAGTAAAATGCCCGTAATTGTTATTCTAATAGTGCCTAAAAATCAGTCTATTTTTCGTCTAGCAGCAGAACCTACATTTATCTAATTGAGAAACGATATATCGCCAGTTACTTTGCCCAAATTGATTGATTGCTGCTAAAGTATCATTTTCTATTTCAATATAGGTACCAGTAATAATATAAAGAAATCCAAATACCGTAACGTTCCCATCTCGGTTATGAGCATTGACGTACGTTAAAATAAATAGGTATAGCGAGTGTTTATCTTCTTTGATTAGATCTTGAGGTCAATATGAGATTACGTCTAAAGGGCATCTACAATAATAAATTATATTAGAATTGATTATATAAGAATAATCAATTATATAAGAGTACTCTGCCAGCAAGGTGATGTGAAAATTGAGTGCGTGTCAGACCACATACAATGAAAGGTTCCTTAGAGATGACTGATTATTTTTATCATTCGGCTATACAACTTTTTAAAAAGTATTTAAACGTAAACAGCCCATATCACAAAAACTTCTCAAATGAATCTTGTTCGAGCTAATTTTTATGCAATGTGTCGTTTTTACTTCTACCTTGATTATATCAAAATTATTTACAGAATAGTTTAAATTTAACGAGGACACTTTACGAATTTGGAAGCGAATATTTCATCACCTAAACATTTAAGTAAAAAAATTCAATCCTATAGTTACTGGTATAGTCAAGGTGGAGAAGTCTGTCAATGGGCTAAGTTCATACACCGCTGGTTTTTTAACTTTTTTAAACGGAATTTAACTCCAACTACAATTTGAAGACAGAATTCAATGGTGTCTTAGCTTCACTGACTGATTTATTGTCGTCGTAACTATTCAAACACGGAAATAATGAGAGGTGTATGGAGTTCCCCCACTGACGGACTTCGCCACCTTGACTATATGACGGATTCAATTTTAGTTTGTTGCAATTTTACTACAATATTTTATAGACCATAAATGTTGGGCTCGGGATTCCACGTATCATAGAGAATGAACAGAGTACCTCGTCTAAAGCAGATAACAAACAAATTGTTATTTAACTTCGATGGTCAGATATCCTCCCGATATTCCCATCACTAGCGCATAGTAATTGTAACAATATGCACATAAGGACAGAATAGTGCGGTCGAAGAATAAAATGCTCTTGCATCAGATATTGAGCCGCCTTCGAAGGCTTGGTTACCCCAGCTCATGATGAGGCAGCCGAACCGTCGCCATGCCAAGGTGCGTCCGCTTAGTGTCCCTGGTATAAGATTTAAAAAAAAAACACAAAAATACTACCCAGCGGCGCGCTGATACCACCTTTTAAATCTGTATACACCCAGAAAATCATAATAATCTCAAATCATTTTATGCTGTTTATTCTTTTATATTCGAACAATAGAAAATCTCTGTTCTTCTAACTCTGTTAACAACAAACTTTCACAATTACGCATAAAATAAATTAGGTTAACATCGTGCTCCGGTAACTAAGAGAACGTTAAAAGCTTTTAAGGATTCCTTAAAAACATAAAAACATTGGCGTAATGGCTAAATGAAAGACCAACTCAAAACGATCCCCTTTTAAAACTAAGGTGTTACTTTAGCGGAATGTAAAGAGAATTTTTAAAATGGATATAATTAAAATAGAAGAAAGGAAATATACAGATGACTTTAATAAATGGGGTAAGACGTACCAACAAGTTTACTTAATAATCCATCTTGAGAATGGTCGCTTCGCTTTTTGATGTGCAGTTAATTGAAGCTAATATTTATACAAACCGTCAGCAGAAGGATTTGTTTTGGCAGCAAGCCTGTAGTAAAATTACAAATTAAATCGTTATAACATAACTGCCTCCAGACAACATAATTATAACTAATAATAAAATAGTATTTGATTATTTTCCTTTCTAAATATGACTACACAGGGACTGTGAATCCAACCAGTGTCTTCAAGTAAATATCTACGTATGTAATTCACTCGGCACATGAATGAGACAAAGAAAACGGAATCTTGAAAAATCCAGCAGAATAACACGTGTCATAGAGTGACAATATAATAAACGCATACACATAACAGATTCACTATAATAGTGACAACACTATGGTTCAGGAGATAGTTAATCTATCGCACCTTTTATAGTCATGAACATACATTACCTGTAAGTGATACTTATTAGCTTAATATATTTATGAATAAATTATTGCTGATTTGTGAACTGTAACTGACGTCAAACATTGGAGTACATGTATACTCGAAAACTGAGATTTTACTAAACAATAATTGTTTTCCTTCTTCTTGCTTTAAAACAATGGTTAGTATATTAGCAGTTACCCGCGGCTTCATCAGCGTTTTTATGACATGGTGTATGATCTAGTAACTTAAAAGATTTATTAGCTAAACACAAAATTTTTCAGTTCAAGACTATTTTTAAGATACAATTTGTTAAGATGTTCAACTGTTCAGTCCTTTACTCATAAAAAGATAGTAAACAGAGCTTATCGCATTTATAATGTAAATATTAAGTTATTTTCTTAAGTTTCGCGACTAGGACACAATAAAGGCTACGTTTTACGGTTTTAAGTGAGGCAGTTAATTTAATTTTCGTTTATTTACACCATTTTTCAAAAACCTTCCGTGAGCACGGCTACTGAAAAGTGGACGAAACGTCAAAAATGCCTTGAAACCATTAAATTATAGTTTAATTACACAAGAGCTACTTTATCCCAGAAAATACAATAATTCCCGCGGGAGCTAAAATGTACGCAGGTAAAGTAGCGTGGAAAACTCTTGTTGTGTATAATTATATAGTTAGAAAACTCTTTGCTGCCCATCACATAGGTACCTATACAATAAATTATTTAAGATAATTACATTATAACATGCCGCTAACTGACTGTCAACAAATATAAAAATAATACGGTGGTTCAGAGGTCCATTTCTAACTTCATAAATAAAGGATGTAACCTACTGGGCTGCTCTGAAACTTCGCACTCGGCCAGTTAACTTCGTTTTCGATTAGGATAAATGTCACTTTCGTTTATATAAATCCGTCACTTTGAAGTTACTAAAAGATCTCATTTTGTTTCATTTGACCTCATAGGCTTTACGGTGTGTCGCCGCGACAGTATTAGGATTTATTAGCTTTAACTTGAAACTTACGGTGGGTCTATCTAGCATTTATGAGTTTCACTACATGTAAAAGAATATTGTTATTTCCAGGAAGTAAAGGAATGACTTTTTGTGAGCAATTTTATTTTAAATAATCACAGTAGATACTTTCATAGAAGACCAAGATCCGTTGTTTTTCTCATATGGTATAAAGCCTTACACATTTTATATATAGCTTATTTTTTCTTACAAGATAAATTTTTGGATAAAATTTTAGTTAGATTGAGTTTTTAGATGATTAATATAAAACATTTTCTCTTGTAATACTTAACTTTACATGTAGCTTAAGTCGTCTAAGACTTTAAACATCATTAAATAATGTAATTCACTGCAAAAATCCTGTTTGTAATGAACGAAAATGATCCATTAGGTAAAACAATGTATAGATTCGTAAACTAAGCAAGTTGCGCTAGTCTTATAGCTAATATACAGAGAACTAATAATAATTCTAGGGCCGTCTCAGACACTCAGACTGTGTAAATAACTGAAAGTTATTTTACGAAAATCCTGCCTACAATCTACGGTCCTATGCGTTCCAATGAACTAAGCGGGCCAATAATTAGACCACAAGAACAAAAGTAAGTAATATAAAGGAATTATATTAAAACTTAGCTCTAACAAACTTATCAGTCAAAGAGAGGTGAATTAAATTTAAAAAACATTTAAACCACTAAATCACTAACACCAACTGAAAATTTATCAACAACAATTCCCAATAAACACATTGTCACAACAATTAAATAATAAATTATAACACCACACAAAGTCACAACCAACAACAAAACTTACACATATTCACACCAACGCACACTACCACCGCATTGCATTACACGCACACTTCACAAACAAACCAAGACACACAAAAAGCCTAAAAATTAATAACGCAGACACAGAAACAAAAAAACAACACACATCGCACTGGTTAAGATAATATACATAAGGCACACATTGCACATACACTTCCTCACAACACCAGCATGTAACAGATACTCTCTACATTAGTATAAGTTTAGTAATAAAACTAGAATAAATTAATATAATAAGTTATTCGGTAGGTACACCACAACACAAACATCATTGAATAAATGTCACACACAATAACAAAAATAACCAATAAGCGTGTATAAATTCTAAAAACTTTCTTCTAAATTAAGTTGTATTAAAAAAGGGTACGGAACTCGAGTTCGCAGATTTCTTAAAAAAACACTAAATCACAGAAGCTGTGTTTATGTTGTATGATGAATGAATGAATTTTGAAATAGATGTAAATATTTAACACTTAGTGCAATAGTAGCATATGTAGACAGTTTTAAAATAACACTCGGAATTTACGCGGTAAAAAGAAGCTTCACTCGCACTAGCGGTATGCGGACAACGGCGAGGTATTTCATTATTAGATCAATGTTCACTTGAGCCCGAACGGCGCAAATTGCTTTTAACAATACGGTTTACTCTTTCAACTATAAGGAATTTTACTACGTAAAGGAACAATTTCTAATGTCCATTTGTCTTGATCAAGTTAATGGACCATGTTGACCTAAAAACGAGGCTTTGACATCATTCTGATGTGTTATCCTTATTTTTAAGCTATACAAAAAAGACAACAATATTTTTCTTTTATGTGTTATACCCGAAGTTCTTGTAATACTTTTAAAAATCCGTTTTTAATTACATGCAAAAAGTAATAATTTTAAGAGGATTGCACCATGACGGGTTCAAAAATAACAAGTTGAAGTTGAAGAATATTTGTGAGATTAAGAAGCTTACGCGAGAAACTTGGCTGTCTCTAAAATAAATGAAAATCGAAGTTTATATCAATGCGCATTCATTCATTTTAAGCTTATAAGGTTGTGTACTATATAGCGCTGAAAGCAATTTTCTTTAATCACATTTTTTTTAATATTGCGCTTAATTTAAAATTTTAATTGTTTAGATAGCATCTGACCTAAGATTGACTTAAGTTTGATTGAAGATTGTTTTGGAATTGTTAAATTAGTATAGGATTCCCAGGATAGCCTATATATGGAAACTATTATTTAAATTTAAATAGAAATCTTGTTTCATATCCTCATTTTTTATTTACGCTCACTTTCAAATAACATGTTATGTAATTGGATTATGTCTAGGATATTGGTAAAGATAAATAGGTACCATAATTCTCATTGTTTACCATACCTATACTATATACATAAAGTAGGTCAATTATTTATAATAATTTAATGTAAAGTCACAATGGGAGGCCTCATTGCTTTGAGCGATCTCTCGCAGAAAACTTCGGTTATGGATTGAATAAAGAGAATCGCAGTGTATGAAAAGAATGTAAGCTATCGTTTTGTGAAAACTGTGTTGGAATAAGCAAATTTTTAATGCACCCGAACAACTTCAAACCACTTCCGGGATTCTTGGGACAAAAACTATCACACATTTTATTAAATAAAGTTTGCTATCGATCAATAAAAATAACCGCATTGGAATTCGATAAATATTGCAATCTGGCCATTTCAAATCATTCACAGGAAAATTCTCACCGGATTCCCGGGATAAAAAGTAGCTCAGACATTAAGTCTAAAAATTTGCTCTACATCAGCGAAAACCGCATCGAAGTTGGTCCGGAAGTTTTTACGTGAATCCCAAACAAACAAACAAGTAATCTAAAAAAACTGCACCGTTTTTTCCATCATTTATATAGTCTATTCCAGTTGGTTTTTTTTAATAGCTTCAATGTACAGACACGACATGTTTAGAATTTTATAATATTATAGACTATTTATTCTACGAAAACAATAAATTCACAGTGTCTCTACCCTTACTTTTTGACTGTTAAAGTCTCAGAGTAACTAACACGAAAAATTACTACAAAACTGTATAATCGTTATAAAATTGATATCAAAAGAACAACAATCATGAATATATTATTATGACCACAAGTTATGTTATTGTTTTGTTTTGTTGACATGTAAAATGCAACCTAGTTTTTGATTAAAACCATGGTATTGTGTTCCCTCCCACAAGGGATGAGGAAAACGAAAGCAACGTAAATCAAATTGATTCCTTGTTACTTTATACCAATAGTATTATTAAACATTGTTATCTCGGAATTTTACAACATAATAATGTAGACGTATGTATACATTTTCGGGGTTGTTGGAAACCAAAAATCAAATTTAAATCGCGATAAACACGAGAACTTCATTTAAAACAAGTACTTAGACTTCTTTTGTTTTTTTCATAAATAAATCAAGACTGACATATTTTATATATTTATTTTAATGTTTTCTATAGCACTCATTACTGTTATTAATAGAAAATATTTTAAACATGATTTGTGCTATTTGCAGAAATCGCATAACAGATGTCTTTTTAGAGTTGAGAGGTATAGAAACATTATAACCGGCATACATTGCTAGTCTGGTGCCTAAAACAAGGATATATCTACTTATTGGCAGTGGCGGCTGGTTGCTACCTAGTATAATTTAAAAATATATGCAAAATAATATTTAACAATATTATCTGTTGAATTTTTTCAAATATTCCAGGAGTTCAGTAGACAGGCAGACGGCCCACTTGATGGAAAGCGGTTACCATCGCCTATGGACATTTGTAGCACCAAAAGTGCTACAAATGCGCTGCTGCACTCTTAAGAGAGACTGGAACCTGGTCACTAATGCCGGAACACAACTCAAAGTTGTTATGGCAGCATATTCTAGACCAGGGGTGGTAGCCATCCAGTCGAGCGAATACCCTACCACCTGGCTGTGGGTTGTTTTGTCGCCTCTTACAACAATTAACTCATCCTAACATACAATACGATCTACAAGAACATCGTCGAGAAAGTCCTTCCTTTGCAGTTTGACAAAGCTTGTTTAAACATAGCAATAGAACATAAATCTAGTTAATAAAAGTCAGTCCATATATCTATGAGTCAGTCGCATCTTACAAACCTGGACTTGTAATTTTTCTGTTCTTTCTTCATTGCTTTACATTATTTAACATTTATTATCCTATTAATATAACAACTAAAATAGCTGACAATATAATTACCTATGTAAAATTAAGGTAATTATATAAATCAATATTCATCGCTTTATGGTTAATAGATCATTATCTAATTCTGAGTACAAGTTTTCACTATCATATCATATCAAATATAAAAGACGAGTTTTAAAAGTTGAAGAGTTTCAAGTATAAAATAAATTTGAGGATATTCAGTAGGTATAGGTTTCTAGAATGGAATTAGAACTAAGAAGCATTTCCAGTGTTAGCACCAAACGTGGTGACCCATTAAAATGTGCTGACTTCGGTTTGTACCTCACTCGGGCCTGGAGGAGGATAAGCACGCTCTTGAGTATATTTACATATATGTATGCAAATCGGTTAGGCGAACGAGGGAGCCATTAAAAAGTTTAATTATTTAGGTTACTCATTATGAATATACATGAGCATCTTATGAAACTGCAATTTATGTTCGATGACTTGTTATAGTTGACAGTTTAATTGCATTGTTGGACGAAAGCCTCCACAAATTTACGCCATATATCCTGGTCCGCGGGTTTCCTCATCCAGCTTCGAGTAACATATAGATGATGTATGTAGCTAGATGCTTATCTACCGGGCCGAACGGAATCCCTATACTATATTTACAACGACGTGGTCTCTATTCCAGGACTCGTCGGCTCCATCGGTCCTCCTCTATCGGTCTCCATATGTAACCGGCCCAGCACCACCACTTCAGCTTGCAAATTTTGGCAGACAACAACAACGACGACCACAGAACCGAAACGAGAATGTATGCAAGAGAACATCTCTTGAAGACATTTTCCTTGCACGTTTAACAACAAAAACACCTAATATTAATTCATTTCAGAGTCCACTGAACGACCTAAGTATGTATCTTATAATTGAAGTGACTTCAAAATCTAAAGAAGAGGCTCTTGATTTAGATAGATAGATAACACTTTATTGCTCACCAAAATAAACAAATACAAAAACAAAATGCATAATTACAATACTTCTTGGCAAAACAACAGGCGGCCTTATCGCTAAAAACGATCTCTTCCAAGCAACCTAGCTTAAAATAAATTCTTAACTAATCCGGCGATGTTGTTGGAGCAGAAAAAAGACAGGACTGTACAATTTAAATATACATACTTACAGTAATTTATAAATTTAATACATACATAAATCCAGACAGATTTATAGAATACTAATATATACGTATATACAAAATAATCTAAATAAATATATTTGTTAACACTATATATGACAAGCATATTATATTAACATATATTACTATAGATAAATAAGTAAATGTTTAATATTTATATATATAAAAATCAATTGTTGTGCTAAAACTCGACAACGGCGGGACTTATTGGGCTAATTTTGGTCTTGAATTATTTGTGGAAGTCCAGGGAAAGTTTAAAAGGTGAATAAATATGAAAAAAAGCTTGGAATATAGTAAAAACAACAATTTTACTTTCCCTTAGAAACTATTCCTACCTGTCTAACATTTGATGTACGTGTAAATTTAAGTGTTTTTTTTTCATTTTTTTTTGGTTTTGGATGTCAAACGTTTGATGTTCGTTCGGGTTAAGTTTTGACTACATTTTTAATAAAGTTGAAACATTCTGCAATTATCATTCGGCTTTCTCATTTTTTTATTTTTTATTGCAGGAGTTCAGCAGACAGGCAGACGGCCCACTTGATGGAAAGCGGTTACCATCGCCTATGGACATTTGCAACACCAAAGGTGCTTCAAATCCGCTGCTGCTCTCTTAAAGAAGACTGGAACCTGGTCACTAATGCCGGAACACAACTCAAGGTTGTTATGGCGACATACATTAGACCAGGGGTGGTAGCCATCCAGTCGGGCAAATACCCTACCACCTGGCTGTGAGTTGTTTTGTCTCCTCTTACGACAGGCCGCCCGGCCGCAGGAAATTGTATTCTTTCTCCGTCCCTGCACGGATAAAATTCGGATTCTGAGGCGGTACGAAGTTTGCCGGGTCACCTAGTTATATACTTATATATATATGTCATTAATTCTCCATACCTACTGCATAAGGCGCATGTTCATATTGAATTTTAGATAACAATAATAATGTATCGACAACGTATGAAACCGTATGCCCGTTACAATAGCTGCATAACAGTGCTATTTAACTATGCCTGTGTAATAGAACATGTTCCTAGTACAACTTAATCAAGTATCGAGTAAAGGCCTTTCAGTACTATAGTGAGGTGGCGACCTTTTGGCTTCACCCCGTCATGTATAAATTACTAGACCACGTGAAACTCCGAATTGATTACACTTAGACTGCTCTCAACAGGTTTTCACGACACGTGAAGCCATGTTTTATTCATGAAAGCGGGCACAACTGTCGGGCTTCAACGCATACTGCAGACAGACAATGTGCTGTAATTCACTGGTGAAATCACTTTGCGGAAACCCAACGCGTTTAGAGCTGGGACTTGACTTGGAAACATCGTGACGAGAGGATTATTTTTTTATTCAACGATAACACGCCGAATAGTCATGTACCTTTCATTAGAAACAGCGTGGTACATTTAACTTATAATGTCAAGTATTTATTTGAATTAGACTAGAATGTACTCATTTTGCTAATACAATACATACAATTGGATAAGTGCTTGGCTGTCTATGCATAATGAAGAGTCCTTTAGAAGTGATAAACGTCAAATGGGCATTTTCACAAAAATGTATACCCCCCTTGTTTTTGACTGTCCCTCGAAATCAATTATAATTATTTAGAAAATAGTTGTCTCAATCATTTATTTTTTATTAAAGAGTAAATGAACATATATGATATTTTTGGTCTCACAACAAATTTTAAGAAAAACTACAATATTTGACCGTAAATTAGTAAAATAACTATTTAGAAATGGGTCATTTTTTGCTGTCCCCTACTGGACCTCAAGCACAAAAAATGATATTCTTTAAAACTTTTTCAAGAAGCTTAACACATTTATGGTTTATACAATCAAAGTACACGATTTCCCGTGATATCTTAAAAAAACATTTAATAAAACTAAAAGAGAAATTGGTGTAAAAACAAAATAAAGAAATTCACAAAATATTGGTCATACCGGAACATTCCATTGTGTGACCGGATTTTTCGACCAAATTTGTTTTACAGTAAAAAAAAAATTCCTATATTGGCAACACCTCCGTTAACGCGTTTCAACGAAATAAAATTTAAGCCGTCAGTGTTAATTTCTGCCGCGAAAAGAAGACACGTATCTTACAAGCCGGTGCGTAACGAATTTTTGATCCAGGTATGTGACCATAATTTGTCTTGTTTCCAAATACTTTATCTTGTTGTTTTTAGGCGATTACTTTGAAAATGTTATTGTATCTAAGTAAATCATAAGTTTTTATTAATAAGTATAGGAGTTATCTTTTTAACGATTTTGATATGACAGAGGACATTCAAATGTGACTACTGTTGTGTGACTTTTTCCGTAGTCACATATAAGCGGAACGGAAAGTCACAATATGTCGGAACTCATAAAGAACGGTTTACATAGCGAATTTCTTAAACATTTTTTAAGGTTTTTTTAACGATTAAATTTTTCGATATCTTGCTGGAACTATTATAATAGTTAGAAGATTAAAAATAAAATAGAATTAACATAACTGTAAAATATATTTTCTTTATTCTGCTACTGTATTTATGGTATGTTATGAGCATGTATTAAAATTTGTTTTAGGTATAGTTATTCTTTAGTATAGAAATGCCTCTTACTGGAGCCGAAAAAACTAGGCGATATAGAGAAAAATTAAAACAAGAACGTCCGGAAGAGTATAAAGCTCAGTGTAAAAGAAATTCAGAGCGACTAAAATGCAAGAAAAAGAAAATATCTGAAATGACACCAGATGAAGCTGAAGAACAACGTAAAAAGTGGAGGAAAGAAAAACAAAGAAGCAAAATGGAGAAAAAAAAGAAACATGTTGAACAAAGTGAATTAAAAAATGTGGATAACGTACCTTGTGAAACTTCGAAAGATAAAAACGAAATCAAATTCAGGAAAAAATATAAGCAATTACTAAAAAAATACAACATTTTAGCGTTGCAGGTTCAAAAAATTAAGAGTCTGAAAGAAGCTTACAAAAAACGATACCAGCGTCTTAACCAAAGTACTGCAAAAAAGATAAATGATTTAGAAAATCAACTGACTAAACAAAAATCAAGAGAAGAAGTGCTGGAGTTTACATTAAAAAAGACATACAAAATGGCCAAAACTCATACAGAGAAAACTATTTTAAGAAAGTTGGTGACAAACACTATAAACAAAAAATATGTGCGCAAAATGATGGGATTGAAAGGAAAAGAAAGAAAAAAAAGGGTTAAAAGAATAAGAATCGAAATTGAAGAAATAACAATTTTTTTTTTAAGAGATGACGTAAGTAGAAATACAGCAGGTAAAAAACAAGTTAAAACAAGGAACAAGATACAAAAGCAGATTAGATTTTTGACAGACAATCTTTGTAATCTTTACAAAAAGTACAGAAGCGAAGGTGGGCGCTATGGTTTTACAACATTCTTCAAGCATAAACCTTTTTATGTTCTAACACCTTACTTGAATGCAAGAGATACATGTCTATGTGTTAGACATAGTAACTTGGAATTTCAACATGCATCATTGAAAAAACATGTATTACTTAAAATTGGAGTTAAAGAAATTTTAAATCAAATTTCGTGTGATACTAAAAACTACTCTTGCATGTATAGTAATTGCGAAGATTGTAAAGATCGAAAACCTCTTTATTGCATAGAAAACGAAGAAGTGGATGATAATGCTATAAATGTTTCATGGCTACGTTGGGAAAGAAGAGATCACTTATATATGAAAAAAGAAGGGTCTGAAACGAAAGAAATGAAAACAAAGAAAACAGAAAAGGTAATAAAAACTGGAAGTTTGGCAAAATTGAAAAATGATTTTGAACAAGATCTTAAAGATTTTAAACGACATAATTTTAATATGGAACACCAACATAGCCAATATCGAACAGTGGTTTCAAATTTAAAAGAAAATGAAGTAGTCATAGTGGTCGACTTCTCAGAAAACTACGAGGCAAAGTTAGGTGAGGAGATACAAGCGATGCACTTTGGTGCATCAAAAAATCAGATCTCCTTACATACCGGAATGGTTTATTGGGCCGATAGAACACAGTCTTTCTGTACCATATCGGAACAAAACAACCACCAGCCTCCCGCTATTTGGGCTCACATGGTACCAATATTAGATCTTATAAAAAAAGAGTCTCCGAACATATCTGTCGTTCACTTTTTTTCAGATGGACCATCATCGCAGTACCGCCAAAAAAACAACTTTTTTTTGTTATCACATTTCAGAAAAGCTCTTGGTTTCAATTATGCAACCTGGTCTTATTTTGAATCTGGGCATGGTAAGAGTGTTGCAGATGGCATAGGTGGCTGTGTTAAACGTACATTAGATAGAAAAGTCGGCCAAGGAATGGACGTAGCGGATGCAAAAGATGCCTATGAAATTCTCACACATAGCCTTAAAACCATTAAAGTGTTCCTTATTCAAGAGAGTTCCATCAGCGATATAAGTAAAATATTGTCTTCAAATATACAAGCGTTAAAAGGCACTCTCCGTGTACATCAAATTATCACAATAAATGAAAATGCTATAAAGTTTAGGGATGTTAGTTGTTTTTGTGGACCGTATCCAGGACAATGTGATTGTTTTTCCCCGCAAATTCATCATCTTGTTCCGTACCAAATTCAGACCCGACCACAAGCCAAAGGAAAAAGAAAGAATATTTCCGTCTCGTTTCCCGAAGAGTCAGTTCCTTCAACTTCCAAAGACAAGCTATTATTACCACAATCATCAAATCAAGATTTTAAGATGCAAAATATTCTTATCGGGCCACCATCCAAGAAACCCGAAAATGTGCCAATGCCTATTTTACCTGGAAATGGCATAGAAAAAGAAACAATACCAAATGACGAGAGTATAAATATTATATACTTAGAAGACGATTTGCAAAAGATTGAGACTTTTAGTACTTCAGAGTTACAAAGCTTAGACAATGCTTTAATTGGATTAGATGACCATGAACTATTAGATACGTTGCCAGTGATATTATGCTCCCATAATGAATCCATAGACGTCGAGGTACCGCAATCTGTAGAGCTAATCGAACATGTTAAATCATCCAGTGTAAGTGAAAATAAAGTAAAAAAGATAATTAAAAGCTTTCTTGAGTGCCACAAATGTTCATGTTCTATCTTAGGGAGAAAAGCCAAATGTCTTGCATGTTCGAAATGGTATTGCGAAGAATGTGTTGATGGAAGCCCAATGGAATTTGATTATATCTGTGACCAATGCTTCCAGGGTTGATGTGGTAATAATTTATTTACAGTTTAGTTAGTAATATTTATATCATCTAAGATTCTCTAACGCCGTATTTCATTTGCCTTTGTTTGTTTACAGATTAATTAATCCAAGCATTTTGAAGAATATACAAATATGGTCATATTCGCCGATATTGACAAATTCCTGGCTTACAAAGACTTCGTCGAATTCTATAACTGTGATTTGACTTGGCCTTGGGATGAAACGCATTTCCTTTTTACCGAAAATTGCTACGGATGTGGCAACAGCAATATACCTAATGGACCTCTACATTTTATAATCATTAATATGAATCGTTCCCATTTCAATACTTTTTTGAAAAGTTCCTCTTTCTGGTGTAATTTTTGTTCTATAAGTGTTTACGATCATTATGTAACTGAGGAATGTATGCATTGTTATAATTAATTTTTTTTTAATACTAGCTAGCTATTTTCATACTATAGACACAGTAATCTAAGAACAGTACGCCATCTTCATAGAAATGTGCCGCTACGGTTTGAATGTGTGCGTGCGCATTCTTAGATTACTGTGCTATAGATCTCAAAAACAGTGGTTAATATTATGGTAAGCTATAAATTAATAACATTGATATTTTGTGATTTTGATTTGTGTAGGGACTGGAAGTTCTTTTAAGTAAATTCTACTAATAATTAATGTTATGAAGACTGTTAAGATTAAACATTAAAAGAAAAAGTAATCTATATCTTAGCTTAAAAGAAACATGTTTTAGTGATCTTTTGACTGGTTGTGATTATTTAGTTACTTATTACCTACAATTAAAAATTATGTGGTAAAAGATGTCGACTGTTAAGTTCAAATTTATTCATGTTGTAGTGTAAAAGCAGAAAGACTGATTGTTTTTAGTAATTATAGTGAATGAGCCATAAAGACTGGTGTAAGTGCTAAGATTAAACATTAACGTTTATTAATAGTAATCTAATCTACCTCTTACCTTTTTATGGAGCTTTGACTGATTGTAATTATTTAGTTACAGGTAACTAAATAATTACAATCAGTCAAAGCTCCATAAAAAGGTTTCAAAATTTAATTTAAGATGGCAAGTGTTATATATTTAAACAATGTGTTGCAAAAACCCTGTCTGACCAAACTCACAAAATTTTATGTACACTCCACAAAATGTATGGAACAGCTTATTTTTTTCTCGATATCAGGGATGGGCCCATAGGGAAAGTTTTTCATAATCGAATACTGAAAAACCTTCTTTTTGGTCTAACAGGGTTTTTAACATATTGTGTATAATATATGTGTGTATATAGCTATATACATATATATATTATAGTTAATGTTTAAAAACATATAAAGATATTTCAATTATTGTAATAGTCTAAAACTAGAACTGATTGTTTTGAATATAATTAATATTTTACAAAAAAAATATTTGAGTATTTTTACCTACCTAACCTAACTAAATCATTTCATTTCGCGTTGAATTAGTTCAGCAGATCTTTTTTTGTTACAATGTCATAAATTAGTTTGTAGCATCAGGGTCAGCATTTCATAATTATTTTTTCATTAGAAAATAAATTTATGTGCCTTAGGTATACTATTTACGCGCCATGTAAATGCATCCTTACCGTTTTTAGGTATTCGGTTTTGTGACTGTCCCTTAAATTTATGGAGCTATATATGTTTTTATTGGAGGCAATTTTACATTTTAAGCCAGTTAAATAACTCTATGTAACGCAAAATGATTTCTTTGTATAATATTAGTAGCTCTTTCTTTGGCATATAATTAGTATAAAACTAATAATATAAATAATATGATAGACAAAGTACCAAGAGTCACACAACTGAATTGTTTATTGGATTCTTGATGAAAGCAAATACAAAAAGGGATTTTTTTACTGTTATTCTTAGTTAAATGCTTATTTATAGGTGTTTATATAAAAAATATCATCATAATATGATAGATTTTAAAATTTTTTCAACTCCGGAATATAGTCACACAACTGATATTAATTTGCGAGACTTTCCATTATGTTTTAGTATATCTTATACTATTTGCCTTTTAAACTCATAATATTTTAGTTCTTCCGAAAATATATAGATTTTCCATCTTAAAAAGACCAGACACAACCTTAAAAATAATACTTTTAAAAAATAATGTTAAAATTTCATTAAAGGACATAATGCCGAGATTCCAAGATTTGACTAACGATACCATAGACGACTCTGGCCACACCTAACTGTTAATCGTTTCCGGTTTTACCACAATAATTTATATCAACATAGTAACTATAGAGTAAACTTCTATATCAAATTTCATCCATATAGACTTAGTACTTTTTGAGTAAAATGGCTGTGATATACAATCACAGCCTCAAAATATTTTGAATTTATGACGTCATTTTGGTCGTTAGTTACAAATTTCCTGAAAAAAGGACTGTGTTCAAGTTGACAGGTTCGGCCTAGAAGTAATTAGGTGAAAACTTCTGTGTAATATATGTTTATAATTTTGTGTGCTAATTGTCTCTAGAACTTACTAATTGCCTATTTATGCCAACTCTGTTAATTAGTCCCTTGATAGTTTTGTTAAAACGTTATTCATGTCATCAGCGACACGATGTATGACAAATTTTGTGTAAATAGTAAATAAGTATGTCTTATATATTATTTTACTGTATAGTCTACAAAGAGCCATGTAAAAATGTTAAAACATTTTCCTTAACATTCTCATGTCATGTGTAAAACTGACAAGCAAAGTTGACTAGTCACTGATAACATATTTCAAAGGTGAATAACTCAAAGAGCTACGATGTGATTAGTTTTCGAAATTTGTCTGCAAAAAATTACCCATCTTCTTCGTTGCGTGAAATTGCTTTGGCAAACCACGATTTTCTTCATAAAATTGAGTTACTTATTCGTTATGATTTAGTTAGAATGACAGAAAGCATGATTGGATTGCAAGCAGATAAATATTTGTTCTGATCGTAAATACATTTAGGGATATCTTCTACAGATATTTTTAGCCCTTATGAAATCGTCTAAACTAAAAACTAAGAGACAGTGCAATTTATGTATTTGTCTACACAGTTCTGTGCCCTATATTACGATTAAAATAAAAATTACCGGTGGCCCTCATTAGTAACTGATGGTCAAATAAATTTTTTCGTTGTACATTGTTGGTACGGAATACCGAGAAAATTAGTTCATTCGTATGGCTAAAATAAATTAGACAGGAATATACAAGTTTCGAAACAAAATGACGTTCACATTATTTAGATATAAGCGTTTTATTCCACTGACTTGGGAGCATGGACCAATTTATTATAGATAATTTTTCGCCTTAAGATGCATACATATTGAGACAATTAACACTGAAGGTAAATATCTCGAGGAATATACAAGTAACTATATATATATATATATATATATATATATATATATATATATACATATAACGGCGACCGAGAGTAGAACTTTTTGGCAGCGTAAGTCGATCTCAAGACAATAAATACATTTTAGAAAGGGATGGATGATGAACAAAAGAATAACGAAAAGAAGATCGAAATTATGGATTCCAAAAGATTCCTCTGGGTATATAAGCAGCGTAAGGCGCACCTACGAGTAGTTCAGTTAACGACAGCAAAGCGACAAGTGCGATACGAGAGAGTTGGAAGAGAAGTTAAATAGAAGATAATGATGAGTTTAGAGAGTTGGAAGAAGAGTTTAGTAGACGACAGTGACGAGTTTAGTGAAAAGTTTAGTGGACAGTTCAGTGAAGGGGGAGTTTAGCGTAATTTAAGAGGAGATCCAGAAGCGAGCTACGCGCGGCCAACTCAGAGGTGGGCACCGCAGCAGCAGGAGGTGGTGTACGCAATATCGGCGACGGTATTGTGAGTGACACATCTTATTGTCGGGACAGTGCATCGTTAGTTGTGCGTGTGAAGATCACGTACGGCTGTAATATATATATATATATATATATATATATATATATATATATATATATATATATATATATATGTGTGTGTGTGTGTGTGTGTGTGTGTGTGTGTGTATATATATATATCTCTCTCTTTTTCTCTCTCTCTCTCTCTCTTGATGGAAATAAAACTACAACATTTTGAGCGGGTTAACGTGAACTTTTTATTCAGCCAATTCACTGGACTTTGGTTTGTTTACTCTTCAATTTTCGATGCGGCTACGCTTCATTTAAAACAACCGCAAACACTATAAATAACGTGATTACTAATTTATTTATTACAAATATATATTAACTTTCCATTAATGAAATAAAGTGCTTTTATTATTTAGATATTTTACTAGATGTAGTATATAAAATTAATGGATACTGTTGTTTAAAACTTTAGCTATAAGAAAGCCTACTTTATTAAACTTGCATTTCTGTGACAGACTCTCAATTTATCATAACATGACTGTCACTCATTTTATTATAGATTCCCTCAGTAATATATTAAAATTATACTCTTTGATTTCTCAATCCTTTATTACAATTTTATAACTGGCTTCCCTTACTTGAGGTAGAATATATAATAAAATGAAAAATATAACTACATATTTTTTCATAATAAACATTTCCAGTATCAGAAATATATCAACTATCTTTTTCTTAATCGGCAAACAAACACACACTGTACATTCCCAATGTAAAGACCCCCATGAATGACTGACTGGTCTCACTTAGGTGAGGACTAGTGGGTGGAATATTTGTGGAATCCATAAGGATGTTGTATATAATAAATATACACACATATAACAACGGAGAGTATATGTATACTCTAAAAAAAATTGCCCTTGTAATTATTATAATAAAGAAATCTATTATAGAATTTCCTTTGTTTATTTTGGGTGTGATAATATGTAGTGATATGTATCCTACGTTGTGTGTATAAAGATTGTAATAATAACCCAGTTCTATGGAGGTTTGTCTGGACAAGTAAATCATCGAAAAGTTTAAAGGTTGTTGTATCATAACCAGTATAATTAACGATTTGTGATTACCTTTTCATTTACCTAACGATTTGTCTGTTTTGAGTTGTCTGCAATCATAATAGAGTAAACCGACTAACCAGTTTCCTACTACTATCTACTACTACTACCTACGTATTTAAAATATATAATTATAATAAACCACAAGCAATAAGAAATTATTTAATTAGATTTTATCCATAGAATATTATGTAAGTATATAATATGCATGTAGTGACGTGTATCTATGTATTATATATGTATATGTATAACTTACGTGTGTAGTGCATGTATAAGCATATATGTACTAACTCTCAAATAATATGCTTTATTTACCGTTTGACCTATCGGTAAGAATTCCGAGTGCACAACACCGCGATAGTCAAAGAAAACAGTCAATATGATTTTACTTTAGATCGACTTTGGCGTGATTTTTTCGGTTTCGGTTCAGTTGGAAGGAAGGAAGCTTGTTGACTAGTTTGCATGTCAAACTCGTAAACCACGTCTCGTCACCAGTAACAACGCATTTCATGAATGTTGGGTCGGACTTAACTCGTTCTAGCATGTCCTAAGCGACTCTTATGCGATTGCATTTTTGGAGAAAATTCTGGTTTTTTGGGCCTAGCCGAGCGGCAACATGTGTCATACCCAAGTTATTATTTAAAATGATACGGATCGACTCGTGCGACACATAAAGTTCAACGGCTATTTCTCTCAAACTTGAATGAGGATTATAAGTCATTATTTCCTTCACTTTTGCGATGTTAATTTCAGTTGAAGACGTTGATGGCCTACCAGGGTGAGTCAAATCTTTCAGCATATCTCGACCGCTTTTGAACGCTTTGTACTACTCATAAGCACGTGTTTTTTATAAAGTAGATACGTAGGCCGCCCATTGTACTACCTTTTAGTATTTAAGTTTATTCTGATTTTTCTCTGCAATGTTGGTGTACAATAAAGTGTATTGTTGTTGTTGTTGTTGTTGTAAGCCTTCTGTAACATTTTCAGTGTCTCCGAACACGAAATTCCATTGGCGATGCAAAATTTAAGACAAAGTCTTTGTTCGATGTTTTTGTCCATTATGAAATTCTCAATATTCACTAAATATGATCTAACTAAAAACAGCAGTATTATATACTACTATATGTAATCTAAATGACCGATGCAAATCAAACTCCGCGTCAAAATAAAAATAGTTATGCCAATCTAACAATAAAGACAAAACCAAAATTTGAATTTGGAACCATAAACAAATCATCCATTTTCGATTCTTTTTTGATAGAATGTATATAATTTCGATGCCGGGGATGAACATAGGATACATTTTGTCCTGAAAATGGGATAATTTCCGGGATAAAAATATATTTATTTCTTGTCATGCTTTTACGGAAAAAGTATTGTACCGATTTGGCTGAAATTTGGCTATATATGTATTTATAATACCGAGGCTGGATAAGGGGTACTTTTAATCACGGATAGTGGGATAGATGTAAGTAAAGGTTATACCAGGTTTTTTTTATTTGCCATTGTCGTCATTTTGGTTATTTTGGTAATTTTGGTGATTTTGGTCATAATGGTAATTTTAGTCATTTTGTTCATTTTGGTGATTTGGTCAATTTGATCATTTTAGTCATTTTGGTCATGTTGATCATTGTAGTAATTGAATGAATGAATAACTTTATTGCACATACATTAAAGTACAATGGGCGGTCTTATCGCCAAAGGCGATCTCCTCCAGACTACCCTATACAATTATTATCGACACCGACTACATTATTTACTGACTTCATAATTATTAAATGGAAGATTACAGTGTGTACATTTATTTGCATTCGTCATAATTATATTATTAAATTGAGTAGAATGTCATCTTTGCCAAGTAGTCAAATAACTTAATCCTATAAATTTTTATTGATATCACAAATATGCTCCGTGAAAATAATGTCGTGTGAAAGTTTTTATTAAATGTTAATGTGTCGCATCGACGTGTGCTTCGAATATTTTCATAGTGCTCAGGGTGTTTCCTTACAAAGACTGCTATTTCAAAAATGTATAAGCACGGTAAGGTTAATAATTTGAGGCTTTTAAGAATGGTCTACAACTATCTCGCTATTTTATCCCACGCGTGGCTCTTATACATCTTTTTTGCGCAATAAATAGCCGTTCTATGTTGGTCGCGTTTCCCCAAAAAATGATTTTGATTTGACACTCGCTGTCAAATCGAATATTCCATTCCATTCTTTTGGGCTCAGTCTGTAGGAAAGTCTCCCTAAAGAATCCGCGTATCTTCGTTCCGTGTCCCAGTCTTTTATTGCAAAATCTCCCTGCCACCTCCCTAACTAATTAATGATTGTTCTTTCATTATCTGGACTGCCCTTTCCAGTGATCCTTGATATGATATATTGCCTACACATTATTAAAACAGATCTAATTAACCTTAGTTTGAGGATGTTAATTGAATATAATTGAGAATTTATCAATCAATCGATCTATACTGCAAGCGTAAATATGTCTTTTAACTATGTATAAGAGTCAAATTAACTTATTATCAATAATGATTAAATCCCTGGAACTTGTAGATTCCTCTTGTCATTTGTCTATGTATTGACTATATTTAAAGTATATACAATTATAAAATAATTTCCAATACAATCAGACAGATTATTAATTTTTATTTTTAAACTAATGTTTCTTACTGGTTTTCTTTATAGGGCAAAATTTATTCATTAAATAATTAATGAAAAAATCAAATATGTTAATGAATTCAAAGTATAAAATAAAATTCATAAGTATAGTAGATCGGTTACAACAAGCTAGCCAGCTTGGTTGTCTTTTACCCATAACACAAGCGATATTGCTTGTGTTATGAGTAAAATACAACGGACCACTCTGGACCCGATGCTAGACACTCAGACCACAGCAAATAACGGAAAGTTCGTTTACGAAATTTACTTGCCAGGAATCGAACCTGGACGCATCTCATTACAATGCAGAGGGCATTATAACGAGGTTGGCCAGCAAAGACTTAGCTCGCTCAACCACAGGCCGTTAAAAAGAAGTATCTGTCCGTAATTTCAAAATAAATAAAGAAAATATATATATAATACTAACACATAATTATATTATTATATACCTAAATATATGATGAATGTTATTCAACCCATCTGTTGGTGGCTGGCTTCTCTGCGGGTAAGGCGACACGGTGTCGCCTGTCGTAATGGATTCGCGTGCCTTGACTCGGAAAACTATCATTAACGAGAAAAGGATCACCCAGGCGCCAACATTCCTACTTTAAAATTCTGTTTAGACTAAAGATTGACATAATAAGACAATAAAGATCCTATATTTATTAACTTCTTAATTTCGTCATAATAAATTTAAAAAAATTCAAACTAAGTTCTAATGAAAATTATTTCTGAAGTTATACGTAAAATTATACTGATTAAAATAAGATAATGAAAATTTTCGGAATACTTAACTTTTTATTTTGATCATATTATTTTTTTTATTCAAATTCATTTCTGATACGAAAATAAGGTTATACGTTAAAATTATATTTATATCCTACTCTATGTATAATAAAATATTCCGCATGCTACATGTCATCACTGTTTTAGGGAGAAAAAGCGGCACAAAACTTGTCAGCAACAGATTTTTTAGTTTCTTTTTGACATTTTTAAGTTCTTTTGCAAAACTTAACTGAGATATTATTCTAACATATTCTTTACTTTGATACTTACATAAAATGATATATATATACATTTTTTTTTTTATAACACAAGTTTTTCTGTAATGGTGTACAATAAAGTGTTATCTATCTATCTATCTATATATATATATATACATAATGACAAATATAGGTAAAGTTACCATTATCCGATTCCGAGTACGGTCATTGTTTATATTTTATAAGTCAGAACAGTCACGTATCAATCCCAAAAAAATAACTGATATATAGTACCCGTTACATTGATTAATTATTATCCAAAGAGAAAACTGATATTTTTACAACTGTTAATATTACACCTTACATGTATCCAATATTTTGTTGATAAAAACGGATATTAAAACTCTGGTATCTTTTTAATTAACAATTTTTGTGTAAACATATATTCGTGAACACATCGTTTATACAATAAATGTGATATCGAATCGATTGTTTATACAATAAAAGTTATATCGAATATTAAATCTTTCATTTCCAAATAGGAAATTAAACTTCCAGCATCTTAACTTTTAAATAAATAAAATGTTTACAGAGCTATTCAATTATTTCTAGAATTTTCTATATTCACTCTTTCAGTGTATTTGTAACAGGTTTCACATGACTAAAAGACATGACTGCACCTTGAAATAAAGCATTGATGTTATCAAATAATGCAGTCAGGTGTACAGAGCACACTATGAGCAACAATAACGCGCAATTTTAACAATTTATAATCAATTTTTATCTATCTATTTTTTAATATCTCGGGTTAATTAAATATATTATAATTTCTTTTACATAATTCATTAAACTAAGATATTATAAACTAATACAAGAAGAAAGAAAACTTAAATTAGTTGTATTGTTTTCTACCTATAATCCCTCAAGAGTATAACTAGAATACTAAGTCTAGGTCCCAGATTGGTAAGGGGCCCAGAAGGCTGGCTACATTTCCTCGCTGGTTTGCTATACGGATCCGTTGTCTGAGGTAGCCTTTTGATTACCCGAAGAGTTGATGAATCGTTTTGTTAGCTCTGTATTATATGTAATGTATTATGGTTAAAATAAATAATATCAAACCATAAATGTTTCATTGCTGGGCTCGTACCTCCCCTATTACTACAATAATGATCTGGAGGGAAATACCGTGTCCCTCTGCGTTACGATATGGGGTTGTTTAAGAACGGTACCCGCATTCGATGAATCAATAGTCGCATAGAGAACAAATGAAAAATATTATAACGCGGCGAAAGTTGCTAACAAAATGA
The DNA here is from genome assembly GCA_019925095.2 of Dendrolimus kikuchii. Classification (NCBI taxonomy): domain Eukaryota; kingdom Metazoa; phylum Arthropoda; class Insecta; order Lepidoptera; family Lasiocampidae; genus Dendrolimus; species Dendrolimus kikuchii. The sequence continues at coordinate 14,417,118 of CM034395.1, forward strand.
CAAATTGAATAAATTCGATAAAAGCCGGCTTAGTTCATTTAAAAATATGCTACGATCCTCTTATCCCGAAACTCCGACAGAAGAATTTAAAGTTTTTTATTTGAACGAGACAGTTTTAACTGTCATAATGATGTAGGGATCCGTAAATTTTAAACAAATTTCAATAAAAACTGATGTTTTATGCATATCTCAATACATTTTATTGACATTGGAGTGTATTGGAATACATCTCTCGAGATATAAATTGTTGCCGTTATTACTATGAAAGTTGGCATTTTTCATATCCACTTCGTATTCAATGTCCATGTTGATGTTGGCGTATTCGGGTAATTTGCAAACGACGGAGATAATTCGTTGTTAGTTATGCGTATAAAATGTGTTAGTTTTACCAAGACAGCTTAAGCATACAATATGATAAAGCGTGTGACCTGAGTATTCATTTGAATTCGATGCCTAGGGCTCGAATTCTTACTGGGGAACATACAAATTACTACTTAGTTTTATAAATTTATTATCAATCAGTGTCCACGCGATGTTTTCTTTCACCGTCAACACCTGGTAATGGTAACAGGCCTACAAAATACATAGGCACTGTAACCGCTTTCCACCAGGTGGGCCGTCAGCCTGTTTGCTGTACTCCAGCTATAAAAAAAAATAAAAAAAAGAAGACAGTGCGTACTCTATTACTAGCATCTGAAACCACGTCATTAGATCTAGACGCGAGGTTGTGGGATAAAATGAGACCAGTACGCTAGTGACATTTATGGACCTACTTAGGAAACACTATCTTTCCTAAAACAATTAAGCCTAAACTAGCTGCGCCCGCGGTTTCACCCGCGTGGTGATTGAAAGTCATTATATTTTGGATAATTCACACTATACCTATATATTCACACTATTTATAAATTATAGCTTATGTGTTATTCTGGTGTGTAAGCTATATTATCGTAAAGTTTGATCAAAATCCTACTTATTACACGGATTTTGCGTGAAAGAGTAAATACATTAGAAAAAATTATGAGCGACCTTTTAAAATTCAAATTTTGAATTGAAACTTTCAGAAACGTATTATTTTTTGGTTCTATAAAATTATACCGTAACGAGAAAAAAAATGAATAAAAATGTCAGTTTTTGGCGATTTTTGAAATCATAAACAATTTGGAGCGACCTCTAAAAAAATTTTTTTTGAGCTGTCCTTCGGAGGGAGTTTTTAAAACATCAAATACTATCATTTTCTCACTCGAGAATAAAAAAAGTCGTTTTTTTTGCGCCACCCTAATGTGTATAAATACATATTTTATACACGTATATATAAGTTTATATATTTAAAAAATAATATCATTAAATAGCATCTTAATTTAACCAACACCTACATCTTCAGATTAGCTAAGGATAGGTTGCCTTGTAGTGATTGCTATGACCGATTCTTACATCTTACTATTCGTTCGCTTGCCTTACTATCGGCGAGGGTAACCGCTTCCCATCAAGTGGGCCGTCTGCCTGTCTGCTGAACTTATGCAATAAAAAATAAAAAAATTGATATGAGCTTCATACAAGTAATGTCAAAATTCAACCGATGGTAGGGCAAGTGAATGAATAGTAAGATATAGCAACCGGCCATAAATCATCATGAATAGATAACAAGAGCCTTAGTAATTTTAAGAGCTTATATTATTCTTATCTTTGTTTTTGGTAAGAGCAGCTTCGGTAAACCAAGGTGACGTCGAGTGTGAGTGACATTATCTGGGGTGACTTGCAGGTCTGGACGTGGGCGCAGGCTACGTGCCCCAAATAATTTATCTAACTAAAACCATCTGCTCACAGAAAATTTAATTACGCCTATTTACGCGATTCACTTTTCCCAAATTCATAAAGTATTCAAAAATATTTAAAATATTCACAGACATTTCATAATATAACTACTTTTTGTTTTATCGCCTGAAATTTTATTTGTCTATTGACTAGCTTTCATAACTTCGTAATTTTAAAATTTATATATAGAAGTACTGGAGGAATAAAGAAATTTAAAATAATCCTAACTCTTCAGTGATTGTTAAGAATGCTGTTTTGAATTTCTGTGACAACATGATTTGGTAAAATGTCTAAAAAGCATTTCAAAGCTTCAAGTAGGTATCTATCTACTATTACCATACCAATAAGTATCTAAAAATCTTTAAGCTACAGGTTCCACCAAACCCCAAGAAACAGGGCAAAAATGTGCAATTCTTTTTTGTTTTTAAATCTACGGACTCGGAAACCTTTCAGAGCTTAATTACGGCATGAGTCAATCAGGTTGGTTATTTAACTTTGATTAGCTTTTTAGAAATCAAGATGACCGTTTTTCGCTAAGATATAGGATTTTTAATAAGAAAGTACACTCCCGTCTTTAACCATCGATAGATCAGAAACCAATGATCACGCAGAAAATATAAAAACTGGTTTCAGAAGCTTAAATAAATTATCTACAAAGATTGATAATGGTTATTGGAATAATGTTTTTTCCATCCTTGACAGGAAAAAGAAAGAAAATATGTTTGTTCATGGTCTTTCTTTTAACATAAACAGCCGATATAAATCCGGTTTCTATATCTTAATGACCGATGATTTTTGCCTTACTATAGATTAAAATTTGACATTAACTTCATAGAACTTGTTTATTATTTAATGTAGTCAAGTCATAGTACCGCCATCTCTTGTTCAAACCTCAATACACATTCTTGATATATACAAATTCCTTCTCTATTTATATAACAGTATGTATGTCTATTTATTTCTGTCCCCCTAATTTTGCCTTGGCACTTGTAAGACTTTTTTTTTTTTTTGAGGCGAGGGAAAATGCTTAACCGATTTACGCACAAACTGGGCCGTTGCTAGGGGAACGACACGCGTCGGTCGGGAGCGATAACACTGCAGCAATAGTATGCTCTTGGCAGTGTTCCGTCCGCGATCGACGTCACAGAATAGTGTGGAAGACTCCGAGTGTTGCTACACGAGCGAGCAACCCCAATATCCACTAAAAACCCCCTCCTCCCTGTCGACCCTGCGCTTTTGTTTGTGTTGGAAAGGCTGAGATTTAGAACATAGTTACGCCCAGTCGATCCAGCGCAATAAAGTGCCTGGAGTGTGTCCTGGGAGAACACACCCCACTTCGTTGTGCGGGGGTAGAAGGTCCTTTGCTCTCCTAGCAAGTTAAAGGCCCCCCTCGGTAAACGGAACCTAACTCAGGGAGGGAAGTAATGCGCGTACCTGCCTCTCCGGGTGCCAGCTGAAGGCCGGCGACCTCGAGAAGATGCATTAGCACGCGCTGCGGCACTTGTAAGACGTGGACAACCCCTGTTGACGAGCGTCTACAACGAAGATTGAGATAGCTACCTTTTATACGCATGCCAATATTACAATTTCTACATGCGCTTAATATATTATTTTTAATGCTATTCAAGTATTTGCGCAACTAAAGAGTAAAAATTTTTTTTTAACAAAAACAAAACCGACTTCAAACCAAAAAGCAAAAAATAAATATTTTACCGATTTCTTTCTAACACATCTTAAAGTCATTGCCAAGTAAAACTTTGCTCTTTAATTAATTAATTTTATACATTATAACTTGTCGTGGTAGGGTAATAGCTAGCGCACTCGTCCCAAACTCAGAGGGCGCGGGTTCGATCCTGGCCGGAACGCATCCACCACTTTGTCAGTTTTTCTGATTTAACGTGCATATTGTTACAATTACCACGTGCTAACAACGGTGAAGGAAAACATCGTGATGCAACCTGCACATCGAGATAACCGATGTGTCAAACGTGTGTCAAGCGTGGCGGGTATACTATCCGTTCCCCCTATAATGGGAGGCCCGAGCCCGGCAGTGGGACATTTATGGGCTGATATTATTTATATATTATTATAACTTGATACCTACTAAACATTGGATATATTAAGGAATATATTATCATTTATATATATGGAAACTCAAAACAAATTACTATTTGTTAAAAATGTTTGTGGTAACATCATAGAAAGCTTTAAACAATTAGTTTGTATCATATAACAATTCGGCGACGCGTTATGAGTCACGTAGGGCCTAGACGAAGTACAAGCGTTCAATTAACGATGAAACGCTTGATTTTGTAATATATAGGGTTTCCATATAATTATACCTACTACTACGTCAAATTGAATTTCGGTACATTTCAAACATTACGTGGTGGTATAAGAATTTTATATTATTGTACTTGTATTTTATAGACTTTTACTATTAGTATTTAAAGCTTTACTTAACGTTATAATTAGGTGAAGACAAAATACAGTCGATTTTACGATTCCTATGCCTTTTTTTTACGAGGGGAAATCTGTTTCAGAAATTTCGACCGCGGGACAAACGCGACAGGGAATGTGGGATTCGCCATACTGGGGTGGCACTAGCGCACCGCAAGCAGAAACTGCCATTGCCACGCCGCGATCAGGGATACCCACTAAGACCCCTCGGTGTTGCGTCCTTCGCTCTTATGCCAGGGCCACGGATTTATGGCCATGCCGCTCCACGAAGTCCTGACAGGCGTCGGCCCAACGGCCTCTTCCACTGCCGTAGGGAGACACGCCCCTAGCGACGGCATACTTTCTGTACGTGGGGCTGTTTGAAACCCGCCTCATGGGAGGAGTAATCGCGCGGTACCACCCAGGGACACCGACCGACCGCTCACGGCGGCGGAAGTTCTAAAGACGCCATCCGACGCCGACGCGTCCTGCTTTGGAGGGAGCGGAGCAAGCTGATAGGCTCACGCTGCCGCTCCGCCTCCTCTTTGGCGAGCATAGCACGCTCGCAGAACGAGGAACGATTCCTACGCCTAAAGTAACAATATTGCAGATGTGTGCCAATCCGCACACATCGTAAGGTCCTGTAGAGATGACGAACGTTTACTAGTATTGCCATTTGACTACAGTATCCCAAAGAAGCACAATTGGAAATACTCTAACATATTGATTTGATCTTGATTGTTTTCAATCCACTCCATAGTTTAAAACTTAACAACAACAAAAAACGTTACTCGATGTTTATAGGTAAAAGTCGCTGGAACATATATAGACAGGCGGACAAATACAAACATTATCGTTTATAGTATAGTAATATAAAATTATACGTGAATTTCTTCTTCAATTCGTTAACAAAAAACAATTCAATATAATAAAATCTACATAAAAAAAATTGTGTGTTATTAACGTGAGCTGTTCTTCTAATATCTTTTCTAACTTAGGGCAATGAGTTTTGGCTTAAGGATCTTGTTGTGCTTTCCCTCAAGTAGAAAATTAGGCAACCCTATTCCCAAAGAATATTAGCGGAACAAGTGGCATCTGCTCAAGACACCGAACCAAAACAACCCTCTTATTTGCGATATCTCGGCTTATAACTAGTCCAATGCAGTAAGGGTATTATTATTCTAATTAATAAATTGGCGCAGACAATCACGTATCTGTGATAGAGATTTACATATAGGTGTTATATTAAAATCCCACTAAATATTATGTATAGCCATAGCTGGGCATTAACTCGTTAATCCGTTAATCGTTAATTAACGAAGTTAACATTTCGAGTAACGGATTAACTTTTAAGTTAACTTAAAAACATGTTAACGACCTCGTTAACTTCCGTTAAATTTCCCAAAGTCTATTAATCGTTAATCCAGCAACAAATGTTTAAACAGCAAAGCACAAAGTCTCGTCAAAATGTGGCTAGATATAAAGTCGAAAGACTCGTTAAATGATGCGGCATTCCTCGGGGAACAGATATTCGCAAATCTGTTTATTAAATGTAATACTGCTATACCCTCAAGCGCTACAGTTGAACGTCTTTCGTCCACGGGCAAGGATATACTACAGCCGAAACGAGCCTCGCTTTCAGAAGAGAACTTCAACATATTAAAGTTCATGAAGGGGAATATTCATATTATGCCAGATGACTAAATTGACAGATAAATTGAACGAGTTAGTATCGTTTCGTCTAAGATGTAGATGACTATGTAGAAATTCGTCTAAATAGCAATTGGTCATTATATTACTGTCTACTATCTAATAATTATACCCGTCATTTTTTTATTCTAACCTGTTAACTTCTAGAACCAACAGTTTTTATAAGAAAATGCAATTTTTATCACGTGCTAACGGATTAACGATTAACGTTAACTTGCGTTAAATTTTCTGCAATGTAACGCTTTAACTTTTAACGAAGTTAACTTATTCAGTAACGGATTAGCGATTAACAAAGTTAACTATTTGATTAACGGTGCCCAGCTATGTGTATAGCCTTAGATTACCGTGTTTAATTAATATAGAATTAGAAACCAAAAACATCTTCAATCAGTCCTGATGATAATTTAGAGTAAAATGGGTAAATAATGGGCCGTATGAAAGCAACTGTGACTCAAAGATTGAGAGGAAGAAGGTTAAAGTGGTGCGGGTATTAGGGTGGAGCGAAAACGTATGGAGATTTTTTTTTCGTTCAGATATCAAGTTCTAAAAGATGGAGATTGATGCCTCGTATTAAAGTAAAAATAAATGAAAATTTTCAATTCATTAATTCAACATCTGCTTCCGCACCGAACTTAAAAATCTCAATGTATAGGAATAGTACTATTAGTGTTAACTACACTAATAGTATGGCTTGAAACATTCAATTTAATTTATTAATGATAAACTAATAATAAATTATATGTAATGTGGGTGGGTATACGTGAGATTTTACAATCTTCTAACAAATGAATGTAAAACTGGAACGTTGGAAATATAATAATCACAACAGGTAAAAAAACATGATTGAGTAAATGTTTGTGTGAACAATGACATAAAGATTTACGCTCTTATTCATATTGAATTAGAGTAAGTTTGAAGTCATGGTAGCGTAATGGCTAGCGTACGCGTCCCAATCTCAAAGGGCGCGGGTTTGAATCCTGCCGGAACGCATGCACCACCTAGGCAGTCTTCGGACCTAATGTGCATATTGTTACAATTACCATTTACCACGTGCTAACAACGGTGAAGGAAAACATCGTGAGGAAACCTGCATATCGAGATAACCGATGTGTCAAACGTGTGTCAAGCGTGGCGGATATACTGTCCATTCCCCAATAGTGGGAGGCCCGAGCCGAACAGTGAGACGTTTGTGGGCTATTATTAATTTAAAAAAATTGAAGGCTTCCTATTGGTTCTTAAAGAATACCTAATACAATCTTACTCTAACTCAATATGAATAAAGCCCTTACCGTCTTATTAATAAACATGGAGTAAACCTAGATCAACTTTACTTCTAGTATTATCTCAGTAGCAACCAACATCAGTATTAATAAACGTGGAGTAAACAAGGAGTAGACTAATTCGACTTTAGTCTCCGAGTAAAAGTTACTCCAAGCTGCTGGGTAGTTTTGTGATGGATTAAGCATAGACTAAGCGCCGACAATTGACAATTTGACAAATGAATTGACATTAAAAAATTTAATAACCTAGGAAACGGATTCTATCTGTGCAGGAACGGAGAAAGAATACAATTTCCTGCGGCCGGGCGGCCTGTCGTAAGAGGCGACAAAACAACCCACAGCCAGGTGGTAGGGCATTTGCCCGACTGGATGGCTACCACCCCTGGTTTAAAGTATGTCGCCATAACAACCTTGAGTTGTGTTCCGGCATTAGTGACCAGGTTCCAGACTCCTTTAAGAGAGCAGCAGCGCATTTGTAGTACTTTTGGTGTTGCAAATGTCCATAGGCGATGGTAACCGCTTTCCATCAAGTGGGTCGTCTGCCTGTCTGCTGAACTCCTGCAATAAAAAATTTAAAAAAAAAAATTAATTAATTGATAAAAAGTAATGGATAGGGAATATTTTATAGACAATTTGCGGCTCGTGGCAGTAATAAATGAAAATGCTATTGTTAATATACCTATTACGAGGCGTGTTAAACTTTTTAAAACTCGTAAAAATCCATTGGAGGAACTTGAAGAACAGGATTTTAAATCAAAGTATACACACAACACAGAAGGAAGAAATGTACAACTGGGCACATATAAAAACTCATAATACTATAGAAAGGTGTTTTGGTGTTTGAAAACAACGATTTCCTTGCTTACAGCGTGAATTTAGAACCAAACTAGAGAATACGAAATTATACATTATTGCATTGGCAATATTGCATAATGATAAGTTTTTTTTTCTTTTCGAACCTGGATTTATAATATCCAATAACCATGGACAAAAATTAAATATCAATGTCCCACTTCTCTGAGAGAATAGTATTAAAATTTGTATGGATATCAAGAAAACTTATAAAGCGTTGTTTTCTTGCCAAACCAGACAGACAAGTTATTAATGGTCCCCATCGCCAATAGACGTTTGCTACACTAGGCCCCAATTCTGATATTAAAATTTCGCCAGAATGGTCGAACATTCTGACGATTTTGTAATAGCAAAGTTAGTGCCCAGGGGTGTAGACGACAACGCCTTGCTGGCCTTATAGAAATTTTATGTCGCCCTTTATAAATCCTCCCAAGTCGTAACGTAAAAAGAATACATTAGCGGGCAGTTCCTCCCAAATCGTTTTTGACTGCGAAATACACTTTGTACAGAAGCATTACGTATGTATTTGAACGTGGTAGTTTAAGAAAATGAGGCTGAATATCAAGCCGATGCAAGTGGTGTGTTTGTGAAGTTATGTGTTTGCATAAGTCCTAAAAGTTACTCAGAACACTCCCTGTTACACAAATACGCAGAGACGCAACGCAGACACTTTGATTTCTTGCTTAACTTAGTAGTAGTAGCTGCTTAGTAGTAACTGTAGTAAAATCGCAATACAAAAGCGTAAATAATGTATCCACCTAGTCGTATGTTAATGAATCTCTAATTCACAGCGGTGACCGCATTTCGCATATTGTATAACTCGTGTACCCCAATGCATCGCTCATCGCTGCGAGACCACTCGACGCGGCTTCACCCACAAGTCACAGTAATGAATAGGCAGTAATTATTACACACATGGAAACTTCTAGTACTAAACTAGTCGTTCTAGTGAACTAAAGGAATCGTAGAATACTGAGAAAGACGGCTAAAAAGTTTAGTGTGATAACGTACAATACAGTGTTAAATTTTTGGTTATTGGTTTTCGTTTCCCTGGAAGTTTAAAGAGCTTTAATCTTGTGTTCTAACCGTATTCGAAGAGTATATCATTTTACATTTTTTCTGACATAATATACTATTGTTAAAATTGCACCCCGAGATTAATAATTTATGACATTCACCAATCCGTTTAGACAAGCTTAGCAAATATACCTACTGGTTCTCTGTAATGAAAGATCCGAATTCAGTGGGACTTTTATGAACTGCTTATTTTATTGATAACCATAGCCAGCGTCATGTCAGCGTTATGTTTATATGTGGAAATCTCGCGTTATATAAGTACATTATAAACATCTCTCAAATAGTGTTTACACCCAATTTATTCACTATACTTTAGAAACCTACAATTGTATATTTTGGACATGTTATATAGTTGGATTGGTAAAACGAGATGTTGCATCCTGACATGAAATGTAGCAAGTGGGTTTTTGGTAGTTTGTTCAAACCGCAACATGAATACTCACTTTAAAGTTTTGACAGTTTTAGACAACTATCGTTTGTGTAATGCCCTCGTCTCTATTCTAGCGGTGCGGTGTGATCCTCCTTGATTTAACTGAGCCTAGACGAACCTAATGTGATTGCCGGTAGGATAAACATCGAAAAGAACTCTCCGATATCAACTCTGGTCTGGATGTTATTTGAATTGGGTCCAAGTGAAATATAAAATACTACAGCTTTCGACGAGGCTTGATAAATTTAGATCCGTATCTCATTTAAAACTGTAAAAAAAATTCCTTCTTGCATTATTGTTATATACATAATTAGGATATGCCCGTAACTTCGTCCACGTTTAACTTGAAATTACTATGGGATTCGCGGGACACAAAGTACCGCAGCATTTTAAAAAGAACGTACTTGACTTGAAATTCCTCCGCGATTCCCGGGACACAAGATACAACAGAATTTCAAAAAGAATGTAAGCTATTGTTTTAGTGAACACTGTGTCAGAATTTTATGCACCCAAACAACTACAAACCACTTACGGAAAAATTCCCGCGGGATTCACGGGGTAAAAAAATCTTACATTTTATTATACAACATTTGCTATCGATCAGTAAAAAAATCACATTGGAATTCAACTTTTTTTATCTGACCATTTTAAATAATCCCCAGAAAAATAAAAAGTATCGCAGATTTCAAGTCTAAGAATTTGCCGTGGATCAGCGAAAACCGCATCGAAATCGGCCTAGTAGTTTTTACGTGAATCCCGAACAAACAGACAAACCGAAAAGAAATCTTAAAAAAATGTATCGTGTTCTCTATGGTTTATATAGTGTATTCCAGTTGTGTTTTTGAATAGCTTAAATGTACAGACACGGTATTTTTAGAACTTTATAATGTTACAGATATGTAAATAATTAGTGTTACAGTTTGTTTATTTAGTTTTTCTTGATATTTATGGATTTACGAAATATATTTCTTTATTGTACACAAAACAGTTACATACAAATATATTAAATAGTGGTTATATACAAAAGCGATGTTAAGCCTAAAAAGAGTTTTCTTGCAGCAAACCTATGCCTCTAGTAAGAGAAGAAAACAAAAAGCAGGGTTGTACACAAAAGTTATTGATAAAAGTTTCCTGTATTATTTTGTAAATTTTCGTCATATAGTCGCTTATAATATAATTGGAAAAGAACTTTTTTTTATATATCTACACCTTTAGTTATTTACCCATACACAGCATAAAATAAACACATTTTATTTTAAGTCGAAGTTAATTTAACCAGACCAAAACAGCGTTTGAAATTTAAACATGTTATGTGTATGAAACATCAAAACGAAACCTTTCCCGACTTTCCCCTTCGTAATTGAAAATTTAATAAAGTCTTACTTTACAGCGACGTCTCACAATATAAGGGAGCGAACGTTTACAGAGTATATTAACAAATAAATGTTGCAACGCGCAATTTGTAAGATTAAGCATAACTCATTAATAATACGCGTAATTTTGCACACATTATTGTAAGAGGCAAGATTTGTTACCACACTCAAGCTTAAAAGAGAATTAACTTAAGATTGATTAATTTATAAGAGAATAATGTCGATGACGAGACGCCGCAATGTATTTCACATATTCATTGAAAAATGAGACGATTGTGTCATATCGTTTAAAACTGACCTATCACATCCTTCACACCGAGAATGTGTATCGAAGTATGAACGAGAGATAGGGGTACTATGACTCAAAGACCATTGTTCATCATTAAATAATAAACAAGTACGAGCATGTATGTAACACTGCTTTTGCTTTTGGTAGGGTTCAGTAAAATATCAACTCGAAGCACTATCAACGTATAAGAGGAGAGCCAGGTTGTTTTTGTTAACGGGCAATGACCAGTTGTTAGATAAGTTGCCAGACTATCGGTTTTGTCTCGAATGCATTTTTTTAGTATCTTAATCCTGCGGTCTCCATCATTAGATAACCAAATTCAGTAGTCTATTGCACCGCTATATGGTTGACGTCCACTACCACCTGTGCGAAACAAATGCCAATCTACATTCATCATACTCATTGCCGGAATCTGTTTTTCCAGGTACCTATAAACTTGATGTCTTCAAATCCCGTATAAATTTAAACCTGTCATCAGACGTTCAAGTTTGATCGTATTCAAACGCAAACTTAAAGCATAATTAAAAATTTTACAACTCTTTTATGCAAATATAATGTCATAACAGTACTCAACTAAAGCGACAATATGTACATACCCTACGTATTTCATCTTAATAGTTGAGTAATAAACTTAAGTCAGGGTTGGGCAGTATTTGAAATACTTGTAATTGAAATACGTAATTGAAATACAAATACGTATTTTGTATTTGTATTTCAATAATTTCTTAAAAATGTAATTTGTAATTAGTATTTCAAATAACTGACGCTGAGGTATTTTGTAATTAGTATTTCAAATACTTATGGTTGCAAAATACATTTCATAAAATACATTTAGCTACCTTATTAATGGGTGTGTTCTTCAGAAAATAGCGCTCGATAGCTTTCATAAGCAAAATGGTGACCGCTAAATATTAGGTACGTTCTGCAGTACTGGCCATTTAAAATAAATATTTTTGTTTGGCTAAGATAAATAATTTCAAATTAATTTTACTTTAAAAACATGAAATTCTCTTTTTAAAATTAGTCATTTATTTATTGATAAGCGTTATGTTTTCTTCGCATTTGAATCTTTTTCGTCATCATGGATAGTTAAAAATTCGAGTAATTATGGAATAAGAGTACCGTCGTGGCAGCAACGCGGCAAGAGCGACAAGCAACATCAACGACCTTTATGAGCGAACACTACAATGAACGCAGCACTTGTTATTGGTTTGCCCGCTTCCATTCTGGAAATTTCTACCTTTTTTTTATAGCTGGAGTACAGCAGACAGGCTGACGGCCCACCTGATGGAAAGGGGTTACTGTCGCTTGTGGACATTTGCAACACCAGAGATTTCATCAAGCCGCGGCCAGCCTCGAAGAAATTTTATGACACCCTTTTTGAAAAACTCCATATCGTAGCGCTGTGGAAAAACCTCAGCTGGGAGCTCATTCCAAATCCCCACGGTATGCAAGAAAAAGGTTCTACAGAACCGTTGCGTACATGAGCGAAGCGGCTTAAGGAAGTGGGGGTGAAATCCCAACACATGGCGAGCAGTTCTATGGTAAAAAGAGGACGAATACACCATTCTATACAGTTCTTCCGAATACTCCCCGTTATACAGTCAGTAGAATACGTAGAAAGAAGCGAAGTCTCTCATAAGGCCAAGCGTATCTAGACCGCCTGTGAGTATGGGATCATCAACAACGTGAACGGCTCGACGTTGAATACAGTCTAGGGGATCAAGTTGGTAGCCAGGTGCTCCAGCCCAAAAGTGTGAGCAGTACTCCATATGCGGGCTCACCTGGGCTGACCGGTTTAACATTCCCAGCTTCTTAGAGGCAAGTTTTGCCTTACCTTCAAGATGGCCCCTGAACATCGTTCGCGATGTCAACACTGAGGATCCCAATACTCTTGGAGGTGGTGGTAAGGGGAGTTCCTTGGAACTGAAGCGATTGCTCGAATGGATTTCTTTTGGCAGAGAATACGTAGACCTATGTCTTCTTCGGGTTGAAATGTACAAGGTTTTGTCTCCCCCATTCAGAGACTCTCTCTAAGGAATACTCTACTTCAGATACAAGTCTAACCCAACTTTCCTCCACAAATGATCGAGGGACGTTTGCACGACCAGAGTACTGCGCATCGCCTGTGCTGTCATCCGCATTGGAATCAATGTTGCGAATAGACAACATATCATTGATATGTAAGATGACCGACGTTGGCGATAGCACACAACCCTGGGGCACACCAGCGTTGATGAGCTTGAAACTTGAGCAATAACCGTCGACAACGACTTGAATGCTGCGCTCATCAAGAAAGCTGGATACCCAGGTGCAAGGCCCTTCGGGTATCCCATACGATGGCCGCTCCGATAGAAGAGCCCTGTGCCAGACCCGGTCGAAGGCCTTAGCAATATCTAGAATTCTAGACTAACTGCCAGTGCTTCCTTTGCTGTCAATGGCTAAAGCCTAACGGTGGGTTAGGTAAACCAAGAGATCCCTAGCTGAGCGACCGTGTCAGAAGCCGTATTGCCGATCGTTTAGCAGATGGAAAGCTTCGAGGTAACACAGAAGCTGCGCGTTGATAATACGCTCCATCACCATTGAGAGCAAAAAGATTATTGCTATAGGCCTATTCGACGTGTCTGTTACGTCCCCTTTTTTGGGGACAAGGTGCACATGGGCAATCTTCCACGAAGCGAGGACACAACCCTTGTAGTAAGAGAGATTGAAAAGTCGGGCAAGGACTGGCTAGGGACAGCTCAGCTAAACATGTCTGCAGCACAATGGCAGAAATGCCATCAGGGTCAGAAGACTTTTTGACGTCGAGGGAGAGGAGAGTACATCGGACTGCTTTTTGAGTAAAGCGCACCTCCGACATTCTAAACTCACACTCAGGGATTGTAGGTGGAGTTTCTCCTATGTCTCAAGAGTTGAATTGGCCGCAAAGATTGCACCCAGAAGATTGACTTTATCTTTGGCGGCGTGTACCAGACGGTCGTCCACTGTGCGTAGAGGTGGAAGAGACGCCCGACAAAAGTTTCCTTCGACAGCTTTGGTGAGGGCCCAAAAAGTTCTAGTCCCAGAAGAGTAGCTAAAGAGGCGCTCACCAATTCTGCCGATGTGGTCGAATTTTGCTCTCGCGAGCTATTTTTTGGGGGACCTGGGAACGGCATTGTATCTCTTTTTCAGGTCAGAGGAACTTGGATCCTGACAAACCTGCGCTGCAGGCCAGGCTCGATAAGCCTGTTACTTTAGCTTTACAGCCTCACTGCTGGACTTATCGAACCATGGTGGTTTACTCGTACCACCGATAGGTACAGTTGAGTTTGGAATTAAACATTCTATTCCCTGCAGTACTACATCGGCGATCGAGTCTATGCTCGGATCAGAATCTTCCGACGAGAAACATAACTGCCTCCATGGGTAGGATGCATAGAATTCACGGAGTCCATCCCAATCTGTTGACCTGTATCGCGACACCGTCTGTCGTCCAGCGGGACGAGTCCGATCGGGAATTGGAAAGGGCACCACCGAAGATACCAGACAATAATCAGAGGTTCCCAGTGGAGTACTGATGGAGATCTGGTAGTTCTCCGGGTGTGTGGTCAGCAGAAAATCCAGCAAAGAAGGCTCATGATCCACTCTATCCGGTATTCGGGTAAACTCCGTAATCACCTGAGTGAATCCATGGGCGAGAGCAAAATCTTAGGCAGCAGTCCCTGGCAGATCAGTTCTCGGGGAACCCAACCACTCAGCGTAATGAGCATTAAAATTCTCGAGTATGACTACCTCTGCTAAAGGATACAGCCCAAAAATGTTGTCGGTCACCCCATGAACGTGTTCAAAAAAGCGAGCTGTTTCGGTCCTTGTGCATTCCCTGCCATGGGACCAATATAAGTACGCATAGACCGGGGTAGAACCACCAAAATCTACGCGTACCTACAAGATGGAAATATTCCTATCTTCAAGGCCGTGGAGATTGGAATAAAAAAAAATATAATAAAATTAGGTTAACTTATTTCAGAAAAAAACGGCAATTTCATAGGCAAGGACCTAATAATAATTATTATTTGATTTTTGTGAGTATTTTATTTACATTACCTAACACCTGACGGTATTTTGTATTTTAAATACATATAGTTGAAATGATGTATTTTGTATTTTATATTTCAAATACCCGACTTAAAAGTGTTTTGTATTTAGTATTTTAAATACATGCGAGACAGTATTTTGTAATTTGTATTTCATTTAAAGGAAACCAAGTATTTTGCCCAGCCCTGACTTAAGTGTACTTCTTATGACTTCTCCAAAGGACACGGAAATACATATATCTAAAACTGGAATCTCTGCAAATTTGAGTCTGCGAAAAGTCCTGATTAGAGATACTTGTACTAATTATAGTTACTACGGAACTTTAGAAAAAAGTTACTGTTGTATATAACTTTAGTGTGATACAGTAAAACCTCGGTAAGTCATACTTGAAGGGAGACGCCAAAAAGTTAAGTCGGTTTTCAAAAAATCGAGTAAAGGTTGTAAAATCAATATATGTTCGAGATACAGAGGTCCAATTTATTTTTTCGAGTTATAGAGGGAAAATAAGTACTGAATTTGCTTATAAGGACTCACTAATTACTTCGCTTATAGAGGGTTCAGATTTTGAACAACGGAGGTTTTGGCGCTTGAAGGGAAGGAACACATTTTTTTTTCGAATTTGAGAGGTTTTTGACTTATCGAGGTTCGACTTAAAGAGGTTTTACTGTATAAAAAAATGCTACTCGCCTTTTAGAGACATTCCCTACAAGTCACAGTGATTTAGAACCATTTTTTTTCTATAGTTTATTTATTATGATAGTTTCTTTTCCGTTTCAATTACCATACTCTATCAGTCTCTATCTAATAACTTCATAATACTAAATAAGAATAGAAATTACAATAATAGTACATATCCTGTTTAGTTTTACAATATTGTAGTCTTTTTTTATAGCTGGAGTACAGCAGACAGGCCGACGGCCCACCTAATGGAAAGCAGTTAACTGTTAATGGTATTGGAACTAATCAAAATATGACTAGCACCGCACCTAATGTTTACTTTATAAACAGTCATAAAACAATATTTTATGCAAGTAGGTTATTTATGTACAAGTAGTACAATTTTTCCAACCTTTAAGCGATATAAACCATTCTTCGCCGTAGTAAAATAATTAAAATTATAAAGTCCTCGACCTATCTCGCCCGATGTCGAGATATGATCTTGCTTTGTCCCTTCCATCCCAAAAAAATGTGGAATTGTAAAAAATGCTATGAATAAGATTTTAATCATCGTTCATTTCAATCTACGCAAAAAGTGGACGTAAACAAAAAGTTCTATAAGAAATTTAATTAAAGTAATCCACTGCTACTTTTATTAAAACTAAATTATACAATATACAATCACAATTTCATATTTCTTTTTACTTAATAAGATTTTTCGTACGCCGGAAAGTAAAAGTTTACTAAATTTTAATTTACCACGGATAAATTTTACAGGCTTTTGGCACGATACCGACAATGTAGCATGCTTTCCGTTTGTTCAAGAACATTTTAAGTGACTCTACAGTACGCATATCTACTGAACTTTTGTAACAACGGAGTTCAATAAATGATCTCATCGAGAACGCTCTGCTAAATCAGTCGCCAACTGCACTGCCTTGAAAGTGTGAGCGAATACGAGTTCGTAGCTGTACGCGAACATTACAGCATAGTACGTAGACACGTGTTGCTCGATATTTACTGAAGTGAGTCCATCAATAATAACATTTGTACCGCACACAATGCAACACAATGGCGCATAGTGCGGTACACTGATGAAGGCGCCTTATGATATGGATGATTTATGCTAGACCTTCGCGGGCTTGAGCCGTACGATCAACTATTTGTAGGTGCCCGGACATGGTCGAAGCCCTTAAACTGCACGGTGTAGCAAGAATTGCTTTAGAACATTTTCTTGAAATTTTAAATCCGTTCCTCGTATGGGCCTCGTCAACGCATGGCTCGCACCCAAACGTTCTAAACATATTTATATGATTGTTTATTATCTAATATAGATATAATAAAATCAACCTTTATAAGATTGTATTCAGTAATTTTTGGTGAGAAGGGGTTTTCACAATGCAGTTTTAATTTGAAACAAGTGGCCCAGTTCGAATAGGACTCGCACATTGAGGTTTCCTCTACAAAATGCGGCGCATAAATTACCAAACCATGCTACTTTTTAATCTTTCTATAGTGTTATTAATTAATCGCATTTTTATCCGTGTAGGAACGGAGAAAGAACACAATTTGCTGCGGCCGGGCGGCCTCTCCTAAGAGGCGACAAAACAGCCCACAGCCAAGTGGTAGGGCATTTGCTCGACTGGATGGCTACCACCCCTGGTCTAAAGTATGTCGCAATAAGAACCTTTAGTTGTGTTCTGGCATTAGTGACCAGGTTCCAGTCTCTCTTAAGAGCGCAGCAGCGCATTTGTAACACCTGTGGTGTTGCAAATGTCCATAGGCGATGGTAACCACTTTCCATCAAATGGGCTATCTGCCTGTCTGCTGAACTACTGCAATAAAAAAATCGCATGTAATCAAGCTATTTCTACACATAAACATTTTCTTTCGTTCTTTTCAAAATAAAATTCGTATATTAAAAGTCTTATTCAGTGTATTTTTTATAATTTTTAACGTTTACTACGTAGATTCAACAATTATCCGGTTGCCATCAGTGTAATCCCGTGACCAGCGTGTCTGTAAATAACGAAACGCTTACCCTTACATTTTTAGAATTAGGATGTTATATTTTTACTCTAAATTCCATCAAATGGCCATAAGCATGCCAAAGAATGTAATAATGTGAAAAAAATCGAAATATGTGCTGGGACACATATTAGAAGTGAAACTTCAACGAACAAGTGGAAAAACGAATCGCAACGGACAAGTTGAAAAACGAATGGCAACGGATGAGTAGAAAAACGAATCGCAACGGACAAGTGGAAAAACGAATGGCAACGGAAAAGTGGCAAAACGAATCGCAACGACAAGTGGAAAAACGAATGGCAACGGATAAGTGGAAAAACGAATCACAACGGACAAGTGGAAAAATAAATCGCAACGGACAAGTGGAAAAACTTCAACTGACAAGTGACAAAATGAATCGCAACAAAATTTTAACTTGAAGTTTTACGGGCAGGTTTTCAAATTGGACAAGTACATTAACAATCTTTTTTATTTAAACATATTTTGTTTTATCAAACAAAAAACTGAATTTGATCCAGAACTAAAAAAACATCCATAGTCTACTCTAAAATTATTTATTAATATTTTTTTACAGAGATCACAAATAGAGGCAGTGATGCCCAGCCACGTGGACAGCAGAGGTATAGTTCGATGCAAACTTAAGTTTTCCTCTATTAAGGGCGGCTCGGAACATCGCACTTTCCGATGCGCAGAACGTGATTTTAGGTAATCGACTTAGAGGGACGAGGTCGTCGGAGGACGAGGTCGTCGGAGGACGAGGTTGTCGGAGGACGAGGTCGTCGGAGGACGAGGTATATCCTCGCTCGCTACCGCGGGGGGCCTTTAGCTTGCTAGGAAGAGCAAAGGACCTTCTACCCCCGCACAACGAAGTGGGGTGTGTTCTCCCAGGGCACACTCCAGGCACTTTATTGCGCTGGATCGGCTGGGCGTAACTATGTTCTAAATCTCAGCCTTTCCAACACATTCAAAGCGCAGGGTCGTCAGGGAGGAGGGGGTTTTTAGTGGGTATTGGGGTTGCTCGCCCGTGCAGCAACGCTCGGAGTCTTCCACACTATTCTGTGACGTCGATCGCGGACGGAGCGCTGCCAAGAGCATACTATTGCTGCAGTGTTATCGCCCCCGACCGACGCGTGTCGTTCCCCTAGCAACGACCCAGTTTGTGCGTAAATCGGTTAAGCATTTTCCCTCGCCTCAAAACCAAAAAAAAAAAAAAAAAATCCTCGCTCGCTGTCTCGCTCGCTTTCTCGTTTACAGGACTTTCCCGGCGCTCGGCTCATCAGGGCTGCTAATTTAGCGCTTTCGAAGCTAAATATAGCGCTTTTTAGGGTAACCCAGCTCCCAATTTTATTAAACAACTTCCAGCACAAAATCTTGCGCTTTTTATAATTATCTAATTCATTTTATAATAAATATATATGAATATCTATACTAATATTATAAAGAGGAAAGATTAGATTGTTTGTTTGCATTGAAGAGGCTCCGAAAACACTGAACCGATTTGGAAAATTCTTTCACTGTTGGCAATCTACATTATCCCCAGGTGACAGGCTATATTATATTTACAATAAAATTAGGGATCCTTACTAAAACTCCAATAATGTAACCCAAGGAGTAAAAAAAATACAAAAATCGCGTGCGCTGCGAAAACTATTGATGATAGAATAAAATAATGTACGACGACTTTACAGAACACATGATTATTTATAAAAAGTGTCGCGACAGCATATGTCTGACTATTATAGTTATGCCACAATAAGTGTTCTTTTATTTTTTTAAATTATTAAAATGGCGCCGCTAGAAAAGGCTCTTTATTTGTATCTTAGTATTTATTCATCCTTATCAAAATAAATTACTTCATATTCAAGACTGCTTCAATACCTTTATATAACTTTTTGAATTATTCAATTCGGACATTCCATTCGAAAGATATCACGAGTTTAAAAATGTAAGTATTAGAACACGCGGCCGTGACGCTTTTTCGTGAGCGAAAAATCGTAAGACCCCGTCTATATAGAAGTTTCACTTCAATATAATTATTCATATATAAAACACACTTACATTAAATCGGTCCAATTATTGAGGTTAACCATATTTATCCGGTTTTCTCGACAATTTTAAATATTTCAGAAATTATTTTATTTTTCTTTCAAAGTATAGATTCATATTTTAATACATATTGACGTTTTTAATACAGATTGAAAAGCATGAAAATAAATTTGAAATTTCCAAAAGGAATTAAGAGTTTATCTTATTTATTTACTTTTCTAACTGATTTTGAATATAGAAACAACAACTTACAAGGTGGCTGGCTCCAAGTTGCTCTCGGCGGACAATCAATATCACCAAAGTTCATCAGAAATTCTTCGAAACTTCACATTTATCGCAAGTGTTAAATTAATACTGAGGAACCACAAAACTAGTGTCTAACCAAAAATATCTTACATCCCAAAAACTACTTGACATATGTATATCTTGTTCAAAGCAATTTCGATATACTTGAAAATTAAAGGGTGGGGAGAATAGCTTTTACTTACTTTACTTTAAAAGCAGATACCTCACAAACTGTTGACTTAAATAAAAAAAAGTCACCATGTAACACCAACATTACGATTTAAAAAAACTATATCTAATGGTAACACGTCGATCGAAACTGACACCTAATTATTTGCAATTTTAGTTCAGTTGACAGAAACCTATTCCTTGCAAATTGTATCTAAATAAACATTTAATCTAAAATCGAACTAAATATACTCGTAGTGAAGAACCCTAAGAACTTGCTATTAAACATCGTCAATATTTACAAAATGTAGCTAACGTTTATGCGTTTATGTTATATTTATATTGGAGTTCCTATTTACTCCCTCAGTTACGTGTGTGCTAAAATAATCTTTATCTTTAAATTTCCTTCGTACTTCCTACTCCGTGATTATATTGGTTCATAGAAGATCGCTCCCTTCCAAATATTATCTGTAATAATATTTAAGTAAGGGCCGATTTTTAATCACCCGATAAAAGTTATTTATAGAATAAAATATAACATAAAAAATCAAAAATGTCAATTTCATGTGTGAAACAGTTGAATGGTTTCACTTTTGAATTCACTCAGGTTATAAATTTACAGTAAAAACTCCTTATTCGCGCTTCCTTCATTCGCGTTTTCACTATTCGCGGATTAAAAAAATGCGACCCAATTCCTATATTCGCGGCTAAAAATTTCTCTATTCGCGGATCTAATACGTACATACATAATAATAAAAGGATTCCAATAGGTATCCAACCCAAAATCCTTTGTAAATGCCGTCAAATAGACTAATAAAAAAAGTAAAATAGATTTTATTACAACTTTACCTAAAGTCTTAGATCATATTAAAGTATGTTGTTAAATGATATCGCCGAGGACTTTGACATAAGCCGCCTGCGCCGCGATCGGTGTTGTTGAGAATGTAAACAAACCGAATGAAAGCAGTACACCATTTTTATGTTAGTGCCATTTGCCCCCGAAAAATTCACTTCATTTTATATCGCAAACTCGATGCTTGATATATTCTCATGCCGATCTCTTGGCATGAGTATATATGTCCATTTTCGGGATTAAAACTACATTTAAACAAAATTACAATAAAAACGATTCAGTATTCCCAGTGTTTTCCGAAAACTTAACAGAAAGACATATCGAGTTACTATCGCATTTTTATAGACGATGCATTTTTATATCTATGAACTTGAGAAATGATTGGTCTCATCCAAACTTTCATCCTCTATTACAAACAGTCCTAGTTTTATTTATCTATCCCCCGTCAATGAAAACTACAAAAATGTCAAAAGGGACAACATCAGCAAAAAGGACAAAAAGAGCAACATGGACAAAAAGGACAAAAAAGAGTCGAAGAGCAAAAGAGCAAAAGAGCAAAAGAGCAAAAGGGCAAAAGGGCAAAAGGGCAAAAGGGCAAAAGGACAAAAAGAGCAAAAGAGCAAAAGGGCAAAAGGGCAAAAGGGCAAAAGGGCAAAAGGGCAAAAGGGCAAAAGGGCAAAAGGGCAAAAGGGCAAAAGGGCAAAAGGGCAAAAGGGCAAAAGGGCAAAAGGGCAAAAGGGCAAAAGGGCAAAAGGGCAGAAGGCAAAAGGGCAAAAGGGTGAAATGGCGAAAGGGCAAAAGGGCAAAAGGGCAAGAGCGCAAAAGGGCTTAAGGGCTTAAGAGCAGAAGGGCAGAAGGGCAGAAGGGCAAAAGGGCAGAAGAGCAAAAGGGAAAAAGGGCGAAAGGGCGAAAGGGCGAAAGGGCGAAAGGGCGAAAGGGCGAAAGGGCGAAAGGGCGAAAGGGCGAAAGGGCGAAAGGGCGAAAGGGCGAAAGGGCGAAAGGGCGAAAGGGCGAAAGGGCGAAAGGGCGAAAGGGCGAAAGGGCGAAAGGTCGAAAGGTCGAAAGGTCGAAAGGGCAAAAGGGCAAAAGGGCAAAAGGGCAAAAGGGCAAAAGAGCAAAGAGCAAAAGGGCAAAAGTTAAAAGGGCAAAAGGGCAAACGGGCCCAAGGGCAAAAGGGCAAAAGGTCAAAAGGGCAAAAGGGCAAACGGGTCCAAGGGCAAAAGGGCAAAAGGTCAAAATGGCAAAAGGGAAAAAGGGCAAAGGGGCAAAAGGTCAAAAGGGCAAAAAGGACAAAATAACTAAAATGATGAAAATGGCAAATCACAAAACCAACCAAAGCCTGTCCCACTTTTGGGATAATCTTTACATAAATCTATCCCAAAATCTATCCCATTATCCGGGATGAAAAATATCCCATGTCCACCCTCGGTATTCAAATTACATATGTACCGAGTATCAGCCAAATCGGTCCAAAAGTCTTTCCGTAAAAGGATAACAAACAGAGAGACAAATATACTTTTATCCCGGAAACTATCCCATTTTCCGGGATAAAAAGTATCCTATGTTCATTCTCGGCATCGAAAATATATATATACTGAGTTTCAGCCAAATCGGTCCAGTAGTTTATACGTGAAAACGGAACAGACAGACAGACAGACAGACAGACAGACAGACAGACAGACAGACAGAGTTACTTTCGCATTTATAATATTAATAGGGATGTATTTGTTTTTTTTTTGTAACCTAGGAACGTATCCCATATAAATTACCATTCCGTATTCACGGTTTCGGTATTTTGGCATATTTATGGAACATATACCCCGCGAATAAAGAGCTTTTACTGTATTCGATTGATAACTTTTATTCGACGATTGAAAAATTGGCGCTAAAACGACTAACACATGAACAGAATAAAATTATAAAAGAACTATAAAACTGCTATCAAGGCTTGTAAGATACCTATTACAGATACTTACCCATATCGTCGATAAGTGGTGCCATTCGTAGAGTAACTCCAACCAGCAAAAGACACAAGAACAGCAATAAACAGGCAGTCACCATAATTGTATAACGAGCGCGCCTTGGCAACTCGTCGGGGTCTAATACCTGTAACAAAAGACGCATAGTATAAGTAGACCTGCTTACCAAAAATATATAAAACGAAATGTAATTTTTCGCCAAGTGAGTGTCAATCGACGTGTAGAAAAAGGTTCTATAGAGAGTAGTAGTAGTACAATTCGCTACAATGGCAGGCAAGGGACTTGGTCTGTACAGCCCATTCTAAGTATAAATCTTCATATAGCTCAGACGACTTGCAGATCTTCAACTGACGCCAAACAAAGGTCTAGTAAAAACTCGAAAGCCCGCCCACGTTGGACTACACAGTTCACATATCTCACAAAACACACATAATCACTACTGAAAAACTATTAATATCATACAACTATTATTCATTTTAAAGCAATTTTACACACTTTTAGAAAATAAAACTGCCCAGTACAACGTCTCCTTTCTGTTCCCGCCAAAAAGTCTGAGTTTCCATAGAGACAAAGAACGCACACTTTGTAATCATTTGGTTATAAAACTCAAATAAAATAATTTAATGGGAAATACCCAATATTTATTAATGAACATTTGGAAGTAATGGAGCAAAGAAATCTTCTTCCATCCGTGTAGGCATGGAAGAAGATTTCCTTGTTCAGTCAGTCACTGCAGAACAGTATTATTAAACAAATACGAGGCGCATGGCCGGCCATTAAGTTTATTATGTATGTTAAATAATTAAATTTGTGTAAGTCACAAAATGTTTAAAATAAATTTTGAATTTACAACAAAAGCTTTGGTTTTTTTAAATGCCATTATTTTAAAAGATAGTCCACATTCTCGCGATAACTTGGTCGCAACACGGGAAAAACACGAGAAACGAGAATGTAAAACATAGACTCGTATCATTTCTCGCGGCTTCTCGTGATGTTCTCGCGAGAATATAGTGCTTATCAAAATACACCCTCTTTTGAAATAGAGAAAAAGCTGGCTAAATGCAGGGATACAGCGCCATCTAGTAATTAAAAATAATGAGTAAGAAAATTTTATGGAGTTCAGAAACCATAATTTAAGAAGCCGAACTACGAGATGGCGCTTTTCCAACATGACATGATAAAGGAGAATTTATTTTATTTAATAAACAATATTTTCAAGTAAAATTAATTTATTAATATTTCTATTGCCTGGAGCACACAAACAAACCTTGTATCTGTATGGACTTAAAAATAATTTAAGAGCCCTTCTGAGAATCAAGCTCATACTTATATAGGGCAAAGGAAAACCTCAGCAGAAAGTTCCTTCCAGATGGTTATATACGTGGAATAAACTTTCTAGATAACCGTTGCGCAGTTGAATGTGGTAGTTCATGAAAATGAGTCTGAGCATTCTGCCGATGGTTACCAGTTCGATTGCAAACAGGAGATGTTGGCACTAGATCAATCTATTCCTCCGAACACTCCTCACTTTATAAAGGGTAGAACAGGCAGATTCTTCGAAAACTAACCGATTTTAAACAGTCTGTTATTACGGGAATATCAATGTAAGGTCAATATACGAATAGGTGCGAATAAGAATTTACTCCAAACCTCGGGGAATAAATATATGCGTCCCGGCAGAGTCGACTCTCTCAGGACGCATATATTTCCCCACCATCTTCAGCACCTGCAAAGGTACTATACTTTATCCTTTTCATTTGTTCTTTCTCCTGTCACCATGTTTTGAAAACAAATAAATAATTTCAATTTAAATGGAATCAAGGCACAGCCTGGCAAGTAGATGCCATCGTTCCATATTTCTGAGCACCATTGTTGTAGGGTGAATAACTGCATAGACTAATTGTCAACAGCTTTCATACTTAAAATTCAGTGCAGCAATTCTTAATTACTTACAGTGTATCAAAAATGTAGTAATTTTTTTATACATATTGGCTAAATGTTTTTATATCAAACTAATTAAGATTTAGTTTAATATAAACAGTTACTGATCGCAACGTAACCTTGTTGACGAAGATGCTCCTCGGATGTAATGTGACTTACGTGTATCACTTTAGCCTGTTCGTCGATAGCGGACACGAGCAAGGTACGATGTTTCCTTGGCTTGTGAGCATGGTTGTGCGGACTACGCCGACGTCTGCGCCGTCGTCTCTCGAGCTCCAATTGCTCTGGACTGTGGAGATCCCTATAAAAACATTATAAAGCTGAAATTTTGATACCAATTATCATACTAAGTCTCGTCAACAAATCATGAAAACAAACTTCTTAATATACAATTTTTTTGTACAAACGTCCCTATACTATATGACGGTAGTTGAGAATATTAGTTTTTATATAAGACTAGAGTTTTATATATATATAACATTCAATCAAAATTTATGTAACTGATGGTGAAAATCGCTTAAAAATCATAGTTATACTATTATAGAAATATACGTTATCTGTAAATATTTAACGTCATTAACAATTAATAACAATATTGTTTGTTACGAGTTGCAGGACTCGAATTAAAATGCCATTAGAATTACTATAGAATTTATTAGAACTATACAAACACGTATAACACAGGTACAAATATAACTGAACACAATCAGACCTAACGTAATGCGCGATTCAATAACACGCGCAAACTCCGTCACTAAATAGATTATCGAAAGTACACAAGTCTTGCCTCGCGGCTGGTTATCGCTCGACTGACGATCTCTTCATTGGACCATTGCTATATACTGCACCGACACAATATGTCCGATGAAGTATCCTCTCAGTGAGGTTGCCAGGAAGAGATCGCTTTAAGCGATAAGGCCGCCTTGTGTTTTGCCGTTAAATTGTTGTAATTATTTATTTTAAACTGTAATTGTTTTATTTGGTGTACAATAAAGTGTTTTCTATTCTATTTTAATATGTCTGCCCGACCGCGTGGAGCGAATTTCTTAGAATCAGTTGGATACACCTGGCTAATGACTGCCATAAAAGATTACAATACACAACGGACTGTTTTTCTAATTACAAATTTTAAGCACAAAGTAAACAAAAGAAGTCCACATGCGGAAAAGTAATAAAGTGTGCTTTTCTGGTATGCAGGTGTTAATCCACTTTTGTCGGTCGTAACAGTATCAATCACAAATAATGCAATAAACTTCGCTACATCTGTGTGACATGGTCAATAAAAAGTGGCATAGCTAAAATCCCATGAACTAAACTGACATTTTTATGTTTTAAAGAACGTATAATAACAGACAAAGGAACTATAAATAACTATAGAAGGTAAACTAAAAAAAAACTAATGAAATATGAATGATGATTTCTAATGAGATTTTATTAGTTACTATAAATAACATATTTGATTAAAGGAGAATATATTCTGTAATTTTTTTAGACCTGAAACTGTACTGTTGCTTGTACAATAGCAAAGAATTTAAATCCATATAGTCCACACAAATGCCAAGCAAAACATAGATGCGACTCAAAGCCAACCTGATTTGAAATAATACAAAGAATGACATGTAGTTTATGACAACGTAGGTATAAATTCTCTTAGGCTATGTTACATTAGAGACTCACAACGACCACGTTCACGACAGCGATTTTCCCCGTTTCACTTGCTTGCTGGTGTTACAATCGTAAACCCAAGTGGAACGGTTATTCGACCCACCTCTTGACATGGGTCATTGTAAGTGTTGTGTGATCACCCCCAGGGGGTGCCGCCCTGGACTCGTCTCCGTCCAGGAAGCGATACATGGAGATGCGTCCCCGAGGCCCTTAGCGGCCACTGTCACATTCCCCCTTCACCCCGTGACAGTGGTGTCCCACCTATCTACTCCAAATCCTTGTATTCCTTCCCCTTCCTCCCAAACCTCCACCCCAAACACCCCTCCCTTCCGACGACGACCGCCAGCGTCGAGCTCTGCTCCGCCCAGCGCGGTTCTGCTAATCTTGGTCAGTAGAGTTGGAAAACCCTGTGGCCGGCGGCGACTCGACCGCAGCTGTTGCGATGGCTCTGGCAGAAACGTGGGACTCTGACCTTCAGATTGCGGGCTGTCAGCCTTCATCCCAATGCCACCAGTGTGGCGCGCTTGACACGGCGTTCCATATGCAAGTCGAGTGCGCAGCCTGGGCACCACAGTGGTTTGAACTCGAGACAATAGTAGGTCCGATTGATTCGTTCTAAGTCTTATGCCTTTTCTGCCATAAGCGCGGGGCATCGGAGGAGGTTTTAGTGGTTATTAGCCATTTGGGCTCGAGTCTCCACACAAGCCGGTTGATTATTGTTTAGATTGCCCCTGATGGGAATGCCTCCATGATCGACTATGATCTAATCCCTTGCAAAGGACCCGGTATTGTGCGTAAATAGCATTTCCCCCGCTTGAAAAAAAAAAGTGTTGTGTGATCGAAAATAATGACGTCATAAGTGACGTTCTCGCCACGACCACAATGACCGCGGTCGCCTTGTGGGACGACTAACGGAGCATTTTGGGCGTTATGAGCTAATAATGGAACGCGCTGCTAATGAATCGAAAATAACTTGATTGCAGCGCCATCTATTTTGCTAATCCGTCTGTACTAAGGAAACGACTTCATATATCGGAGTAAAATGTATCTTAAGTGTTAAGTCGGGTTATAAGCCAGCCTGCCAGGGCCAGCGGTGGGTTAATCGAAGAGCCGGAGAGGCCCAGATCTCCGGCTAATTGATGGTGAAGCCAACCCGCAAGGCCGGCCGTCATCCGTCCGGGCTGGCGGTGAATGCACGAGCGAGCCCACAGCTCAGACGAAGGACGCTAGAGGATCGGACAGGGGTTTTAGTGGGTATCCCTAAACGTCGCGTGGCAATAGCACTTTACACGTGAGGTGCTAGGGGCACTCCGACCTGGCGAATCCCAAACACGGGCCACGACCTTTCCCCCTCGCACGGCTTATGTTCCTCAAACGGATTTCCCTAATATAAAATAAAAAAGGGCTAGTTGACGGACTGTCCATATACCCGTAGCCCTAGCATAAAGGGCGAAGGACGGAATACCGAGGGGTTTTAGTGAGTAGCAATAGCATTTTTAGTTCTGCCTAGAAGTGCTAGCACCACCTCGACCTGGCGAATCCTAACACATCAGCCGCGATTTTACCCCTACGCTCGCCTGATGATCCTCAATCGGGTTTCCCCTTATTATAAAAAAGGGGTTATAAGCCAGCCCATGTCAAGTTTCATTCATATACGTTCAATAGTTTCCAAAAAATTGTCAGGTGGTAGGGTATTTGCTCGACTGGATGGCGACCACCCCTGGTCTAGAGTATGCCGCCATAAGAACCTTGTGTTGTGTTCCGGCATTAGTGACCAGGTTCCAGTCTCCCTTAAGAGAGCAGCAGCGCATTTGTAGCACCTTTGTTGTTGCAAATGTCCATAGGCGATGGTAACCGCTTTTCATCAAGTGGGCCGTCTGCCTGTCTGCTGAACTTCTGCAATAAAAAATAAAAAAAAAGACGCGATCACAGCGCTATCTTTTTCGCTATTTTCGTCTATCCCACGTAAACAATGTCAATTATCGGGATAAAAACTAACCTAAATTACGCCCTGGGATATAAGCTAACTCTACATCGAGTTTTATTTAAATCTGTTGCGTAGTTTTCACGTGATGCTCTAACAGAAAGACACAAAAATTCTAAAAATTGTATTTTCGGAATCTGCTTGTCCGAATTAGCCCCCCTGATTTTTTCACATCATTTACAAATTTATCATAATATAGAATATAGATAGATAGGAGATATACTTGAAAGTAGGCTCATCATTAATCGATAGGCCAGTGTCTGAGCAGTAAAAAACAAAAAATACGCAATCGCAACGTCTTACAGGTAGCAAAGCACATTGTACTACTGACATCTTAAAGATTATGTATGTACGTACATACAGTAGGTACAGTTCCTCTGTTAAGCTCAGAGCTCCCAAAAAGAAAGGTAGATAGTACAAGATAGTGTATTCTCAACGCTTATCCTGGTTTGTCGGGTTTGACACGTCGGTGATCTGGACGTGCAAATTTCCCCGCGGTATTTTCCTTTTCCATGAGCATCTGGTAGTTGTCCCAATATGAAAACAGAAAGCAAAAGCACGCTTTCCGACTAGAAAACGAACCTATCCTAGTGTAATGAAACGAAACCTGCCTTACCTATAGTGCGTTCCATTAGTAGCTCACAACGCCCAAAATGCTCGGTTAGCCGTTCCACAAGGCGACCGCGGTCGTTGTGGTCGTGGCGAAAACGTCACTAATGACGTCATAATTTTCAATCACACAATGCTCACAACGACCCATGTTACGAGGTCGAATAGTCGTTACTTGGGTTTACGATTGCAACGCCGGCAAGCAAATAGAACGAGAAACTTCGCGGCCGTGAACATGGACGCTGTGAGTCCCTAATAGAATGTAGCCCTAGTAAACTGCCACAAACTGTTATCCATCTAAATAACTATTTTGCAATCATTGTCATTGTGTACATATAACTAAAGGTAAGTTTGTTTGAGTTTTAGTTTGTTTCTTCTTCACGGAATCGGGAATAAGTCGATTATCGTGATATATCTTACAAATGTACCTTAAAAATGGAGAGGAATTCACTACGGGAATTAAGACAGATTTTTTACGATCTGTAAATTTTAAGCAAGCAAAATAACGGAAAATACCAGCAAACTAGTAATTTCGTGCTCTTTTGTGTTTCCGTATTTTCCTTACTTTCGATGTGTTTGTAGTTTAAGCTTCTTGCGCTTATGCCTGGCGATCTCGTGTTCGCACCAGTGCGAAGGCAACTCCTCGCCAGGACTGCCGATAATTGACGCTTCCTCTGAAAATATTAATAATAACATAATTAGTTTATGGTGTATTTACAACAAATAATCTAATAGAATTAAAGAAAACTTAACTTATTTATATTGTATTCTACCCATAGTCCCTCAAGAGTAAAAGTAGAATACCGAACCTAGATCACCGTCTTCTATGGGTAAGGTGCCCAGAAGGCTGGCTACGTTTCCTCACTGGATCACCATACTGATCCGTTGCCCGAGGTAAGCACCAGCCTTCTAATCCCCTGAAGAGTCTTAAATATTAATATTAAATATAATTTTCAATGATATTTTTAATTTCAAGTTTAGAAGTCCTGTAAGTATACAAATACTACTACAAACGCAAAAACGTCTCGAAACTAATTTACCTGTACCATGTTTCAAGGAAATAAATGAATTTGAAAATTAAAATAATAATAATTTAAAAATAATACCGTCGGGCACGTGAGTTCTTAGGAACAGGAGCAGCGGGTGGGTGCGCGCGCGCCGCCGCGCCTGCTCGGCGTGTAACGCGCGCGCCTTGCGCTCCACCAGCGCGACCAACACCGCCTCCAGCCGCGCCGCGCCGCTCTCCTCCGTACACACTGCTTTGTCCACTGTCTGAAATTAATGTTTACACGAGATTGTAACTAACATTTGTTTTCTTTTAAGCTATACAGCTACGATGGGTTCCGAGGAATTTATTTTAATAACACATCGTGAACAACAATTAGAATCAGATCAGATCAGATTTATATAGAATCAGATCAAGTTGGTGACAACCAGGATAATTTATTTGTTGACACTCTTATGGTCACAACTACATTTTCTCCATATAAATTGAGAGTCAACTAAGTTAAAGAAAAATAAATAATTATGACTAAATACTTAAAAAAGGGTTACTGTCTAATAACGAGTTGGCTCTAGTTAATAATAAATTCCTAAATTTAATAGAGGTTTGAGCTTAGGTGTCTAGTTACGTCTTATTTATTAAGATTGAAATTAGTTTTCAGTTTAGGCATCGAGTTTTAAAAAGAATTACGGCAATATCAATATTCACAAAATTGTTTCAATGAAACGTAATTCTATTAATTTACGTTATAATATTGAAAGATAGAAATATTAAAAGTAAAAGACAACATTGGCGAACACAACAATTCGGAGAATTTTTCTGATTTTATTTTTCTTTATAGACGCGTGTTAAACTGCTGTCATCAACTCTAAGAAGCACCTTCTTGAAAAGTTCTTTATATTTCGCCTTCACAAATATCTAACTAATCTAATAAGTTAACACACAGAACAATTGAAAATATGCTAAGCGCGTGTCAGACTACAATGGTGAAGACGACTACCTCCAAATTATAATTTTATCGCGATTTTACACGATTGTGTAGCGGCATATACACAGCATTCTGCCAGGAGC
Organism: Dendrolimus kikuchii; assembly: GCA_019925095.2. NCBI lineage: Eukaryota > Metazoa > Arthropoda > Insecta > Lepidoptera > Lasiocampidae > Dendrolimus > Dendrolimus kikuchii. The sequence continues at coordinate 14,448,743 of CM034395.1, forward strand.
ATTAAGAAGAAGTACTAGGCAACCCCAAAAAGTGGTAGCTTAGTAGTTAGAGTACTCGTCCCAAACACAAAGCCGCGGGTTGGAATCCTAGCCAGAAGGCATGCACCGCTTAGACAGTTTTCTAGATGACCCGAGGTGCATATTGTTATGATTATAACGATTAACGATGAAGGGAAACATCATAATGAAACCTGCACACTGGAATAGCCGATGTGTCTAACATGCCAATCCGCCTTGGACAAGCGTGGCGGGTATACAGTCCGTTCCCCTATACAATGGGAAACCCGAGTACAGTAATGGAACGTTTATGAGCTGTTATTATAATAAGATAATTGTAAGCGATGTTTGGCGGTATACAGTATTCAAAATAATCTTGTATGTATCAAATACTCACATCGGTGGAGGGCTGCCGCATGTTGAGCTTGCGGCTGGCCCGCGTGGACGATCATCGCCAGGCGCCGGACGCTACCGACCACTCCACACCTGCACGAAACATACACGAGAATTAAGCATATCGTACTGCGGTTTGCATAGCATGAGCATTGCGTGAGAGAATTTGCTCAGTTATTCCTATACAACAATTTTTTTTCATACCTTATACATTTTAGTTACATTTGCTACTTCAAATAATATAATGCCGTATTACTTGGTTCTAACACTTTTCTGTAAATCCCATACTTTTGTACCTGTAAGTTTTGTTGGCGTAAGCCTCAAAGGCTCAACTCGCACTACGATTGTCAATACCAGAGTCATCCTTTCACAGCCCAGGTATTGATAAGTTGTAGTGCACACTTAGCCTTTGAGCCCCTAGGTACGCGAGTAAAACTTATAGCTGTAAGACCGGTCTAGTGTCTATTTACATATTACATCGTATCCTGTATTCCTAACCCTTCTCCAATTTTATTTCCATATCACTATACATCCATTTCTTAACCTCCCAAAATATCTGCAATCATGAAGAACCTCTGAATTGTTATAAATGTCCAAGGGACATCTGTACGTACTAATTAAACTGGGAAAACTGATTTAATCTGAGAGCAGATTTTTCAGTAGATTAAATTAAAATAGCATTTAATTTTTATGGCAACTGTTTAACATAACTACTAAATGGTTTAACCATATTTAAAAAAATCTAATTTAAAACGTATATGGAACAAAGGTTTAGCCCCTTATTGCACATGTAAGTTGATTCGAGTCCCCAATTTCCATGCAAATGAATCGTGTGTACAACTCCGGTAGCACAGATGACTGCTGTTTCAATAGCGGATAAAGTCACGAAACTTCTATTTCTAACAATATTCGGTATCAGAATTTGTTAATCAGTTTTTATGGTATTAAATTTTGTATTCAAAATTCTAATAAAAATTAAATTTATTGATTTAATTATCATTTGCAGGTCGTATTTTATTAATAAATAGTAACCAACCATAAACGTCCCACGACTGGTCTCGGGCCTCCCTAATTTTTAAGGGAAGGTACAGTTAGTCACCACGCTTGCCCAAGGCGGTTTTGACACATCAGTCATTTCAATGTGCAGGTTTCGTCACGACCACATCGTCACGATGTCTTCATACACTATAATCTTGTTACGTAGAAACCAGAATAAATTTGTAACCAATATCTAATTTAATGTGTTTTATACCAATCCACTCATTACCACTCCATTAATTTACCACACTAAGGGTCGATTTTTCAATTACCAGATAAAAGTTATTCATAGAAAAAAGTGTAACATGGAAAATTTAAAAATGTTAGTTCCACGAATAAAACTCACACAATCACCTGTTGCGACATTACAAGATGCAGTCTTAACAATAAACTCGGACTTCGATCACATAGCACAATGGAGTAAATCATATGGACTACAAGTAAATCCCGAGAAAACTTAGCTAATTATCATAGGTAGTTCACGGATGCTGTGTAGAATTGACTGGACCTGCTTACCAAATTTCATATTTAATGGTACACATATCCCGATTAGTGAAAAAGTAAAAAATCTAGGAGTCATATTTAATAGGGAGCTATCTTGGCGACCCCACATAACTGAATTGAGTCGACGTCTCTTCCTCTCTTCGAAATCCCTCGGGAGGTTGAAAAACTACCTGCCCATAACCACCAAAGTTAAGCTTGCAGAGTCCTTACTACTCCCCATTCTTGATTATGCTGACGCCAGCTATATTGATTTGACTCAAGAGCAACTTAATAAGCTTGAGCGCCTCCAAAATTTTTGTATAAGGTTCATATTTGGGTTACGCAAATATGACCACGTCTCTGAATTTCGTAAAAAACTCAAGTGGTTGCCAATTCGTTTTCGCCGGAATACTCATATTCTTTCACTCCTTTACAGTGTGCTGTTTATCCCCACAACCCCGTATTATCTCAAAGAACGCTTTAAATTCGTCTCTTCCTCTCACAATTTACGACCGTCTACGAATCTTAGGCTGGTTTTAGAGTAACGCTGACCATCGGCGCCGACAGGTCAGCGCGTAGCCTGTCAGTGCGGAGGGTGAGCGCGAAACGTTTCAGTATCGTGCTGATCGCCGTAGAGTATAGGCGTAGACAGACAGACGAAAAATGCGGAGAGCAATAATCATTGCTGCTTTGTACTACCTATCGAAAAGAAAGAAAAAACAAAGACGAAGACTTCATGTTCATCCATTGATTGAACAGAGAGCCGTCGCAGGGGAATTTGTTACGTTATATGGCACTTTAAGGGCTAACGAAACAAAATTCTTTAATTACTTTCGAATGTCGACTAGAACTTTCAACGAATTACTAGCAAAGACAGATGATAAACTGGTCCATTCATTCCAGCTTACGACGTGTGCCTATACCTCCGATTGAAAGACTGATGGTGACGTTGATGCATCCCACAAATTCTTTTTCAGGCGTACTTCGTCGATCACACGGCTAGTGTCCACATCGCGATTCGTCATGTCTGTACACGCTGACGGCGTCCGTTCGGTTCGACACTAAAACGCTCACTGAAGACAGAGGCGCGCGAGCAGTGTTGCCGTTTTGTAAATGGAAAAAATGCTAGACTTTGGCGGTGATAATGCTAAAAATGTGCTAGATGAAACTTTAATATGCTAAAAAAAATGCCAAATGCCAAATCTTGTTTAAATGAATTAATAATGAAAATAATTGCAAGTAGGTAGTGTAATTAAAAACGCAGTGCAATTTTTAAGTATATTTAATCATGAAGATAAATCAAATAATGTTTGTAGATCCGTAGTACCATAGTAGTTTGTGTGTAGATCATCAATGTCATCATCGTCGTGAGCTTGTGCTTGTGATGTTGAAGGGCCAACTTCAAAATCAATAGTCATTGGCATCACAATCGACTCTATACTTTGGCTATAATGTTGCACTTACAGTATTTGCAGTAAGCTTTGGTCGAATCTTCTTTAGCTCGTGTTAGCCAGTGTTTAAACTCGCTCATCTTCTCCCACTCTTCTCTATAATGTTGTTCATATTTTGGAGGCATATTATCTCTCCAGAGTCAATCGAAAACTACTTTTCAAGCAAACACACAGGACATAAGAACAAACGTTTATTTTAAAGCTATCACAATACAAGTATCGGTACCCACTTGCAGTTGAAAGTCTTTTAAGATCCGAATCCGAATGTGAACAAAATCTTTTACTGTTCTGTACTCGGGAAAGTCCCTAATTCATAACAGAGTTACCATATCCACTAAATATTTTAAAAATATTGTCTATGGGCTTATCAATCTTTTGCACAGAGTAAATATCTTACAGGGGTGTGAACAATAAGTCAATCAAATAAAAAAATTGCCATCAATAATACTAGAAATTCGAAAGATACAAAAAATTCAGAAAATGCTAAAATATGCAATATGCTAAAGCTCATTTTTTCATGCCAACAGGTTTAAAAATATTCCAAATTTAGCATTAAAAATGCCAAATCGGCAACACTGCGCGCGAGCGATGATCAGCGCCGACCGCTACGCGGCGCCGACGCGCGATGCGTACGGCCGCTGAGCTGTCGGCGCCGACCACCGTCCGCGCTGACAGCTACGCATTATTCAAAAACGCTTCGTAGAATTTCATATATTTTGTCTATCAGCGCTGACCGTCAGCGAGCGGTCGGCGTGACTCTAAAACCAGCCTTAGACTTAATACTCCCAAGCATCATTCATCTTTCTTGAATAATTCTTTTACTGTACAGGCTATTCGACTCTGGAATGAGCTACCTGTTACTGTTAGACAAGCTAAATCACTAACAATATTTAAGAACATGACAAAAAAGCACTACCTACAACATAGTGATATTTGATATTTTTACGTATATTTATGTATATGTATATATTTATGTATGTGATATCAATAGTGCTTTTAGCAGGGATGGAAGGTACACCGCTGATATAGAAAGAAGAGTGAATTTGGGGAATAGTGTAAATGGAGCGTTAGGTAAACTTCTAGGCGCTAAGAACCTCAGCCAGAAGGCCCAGCTCGCCGTACACAACGCGGTGCTGGTACCTACGCTCACGTATGGAAGCGAGAGTTGGGTATGGAAGAAAGAGCATGAAAGTAGAGTAAACGCGGTCGAGATGCGAGCACTGCGCAAAATCTGCGGAGTGACGCTCGCGGACCGCGTTCGTAATACCGAGGTAAGAAAGAGAGTTGGTCTGAAAGAGAGTGTCGGGGTGAAGGTAAGGAAAGGAATGCTCCGGTGGTTCGGGCATGTGGAAAGAATGCATGATGAAAGAATGAATAAACAGATATACAATGCAAAAGTGTCAAAGAAGCAAGTGAGGTGTGTAAGAATAAGCCTAAATGGCGCTCTGTTGTTCGTGCCTACCCCGCAAGGGAACTGGCGTGAAGTTATGTATGTATGTATGTATGATATCAATAGGTGTATTTATGTGTGTCTATTAAGTATAATTCTTACTTATATAATATTTCACATACTTATATGCTCATTAATAAATAAAATATATGTAAGTAACTGCATAACCTCTAATATTTATTTATACCACCTTTGCCAATACAATCTGTTTTATTCCTGCCACGGGTACGTGGAAGAGATCGCTTCTTAGCGATAAGTCCGCCCATTGTGCACATTTAGAATATTTTTAGGCTATAAGATTTTCTGTTTTGTGTAATGGTGTACAATAAAGTGTTATCTATCTATAAAACTTTTGTTATTTATTTATTTAACAAGACATCAAAATGAATACAACTTGTTGAATTATACATAGCATAGAAAACCTCTGGGGTTTATTTTAGTGCTGTGGATATCTACGTTCGTAGCATTTAACAAATTTAACATTACATTTGGTTTAAAAAGTGCATTTTAAGTTTATAAATAAAATTGAATGGTTTCACTTTTGAATTCCCTCAGATTACAATTTATTTGTCTGATAACTATTATCTGATAATAGAAAAATCGGCCCTTAAATCACAAAATCTTTTTTCCTTTCCTTAAAATACGATTAATCGCAATCGCAGCAATCGACCGAAAGTAAAGCCTCGATTCATAAGTAAAATGTAGTAAGCTGAAACGTGCCTGTAATGGTTTCCATTACGCTCGTGTCGCCTACAAAAGGTTTTAATTACAAACAAACGTTCGCGTTCAATGAATGCGGGTGGGATATACAGGTCAAAAACAAGAAGGGAAAATAAAACCCGGTAGTACTGTACTTTCATAGGTTATTTTGAGCTTTTTCCCTCAGTTTTCCTTGTATGCAAATTTTTCTAATCGATCACGTTTTAGTTGCTAAATTTATTTGTTTGGGGGTTTGATAGTAGGTATATCTTTTATTTATTTTTTAATTCATAGAGGAAATCTTGTCTCTCGACAGTTAAAAAGGACGTAAAGCCTAATTTACATTAGCATTAGTTGAGTACTCACTTAACTAGCGAAATCCTGTGCACAGGTATATTTTTCAAGTGGGCCTGCAGGACCAAATCCAACAAACTACACGAAATAGCGGAAAACTCTTAAAGGAGTCTCGAGGCCGATTTTGACGGAGACTAAAGTCATTAGATTTTTGAAAATATAAACACATTCTGTATTATTATACCAAATCGTAGTGTAAGTAAGGTTGTAAGAATCAATTTCCGTGAAGGAATATCAAACGGAAACCAAGGTAAAGTGTTGTTTTTGAATCAAATGTTCTTCTTTCCATACATTAATAAAACTTCACCTCATTTTATTCAATATGGAAATTATGAAAATTATTCTATTTTTAATAGGCATCTATAAATTAATATTTGCGACGGACGTTATTTTACCACAACCAATCAAATCTGGTAATGGGTAAACATTGAATGCGTTCAAATGAGGTGCGGTCAAATGACCAGCGCAATTTGATGTTTAATTAATATATGGAAAATAGAACATTTTCTTCAAAAACAACCTTTTACCCTGGTTTGCCGTTTGACATTCATTCACAGAAATCGATCCTTACAAGCTACACTATGGTTTGGTATAATAATACAGAATGTGTTTATTTTTTCAAAATCAGCCCATTGGATTCCTAACAACGGTAATTGATTTTGTATAAATCTTATGATACCACTTTAGGGTGAAAATCGGACTACTTTGAGTGTTTCTCGCTATTTAGCAGTTTAAGATTTGGCCCTCAAGGCCCACTTGAAAAATTCACCCTGTGTAGATAAAAAAAATGGGGAAGAAATAGCGCGATAACAGAACTCAAGTCTCCGAAGCGGATAATCCTAACGTACCCGGGATTATTAATCCGGGTTAGATTGTATCAAAAAATAATCGTTCTTGAAGTGAAACTGCTATATACACGGAGCCTTAGGATTTTTCTGTCACGAAAAAGCGTTACGGCCGCGTGGAAGAGCGGCATAAATTTAGACTAGACGGGGTGAGAGGCGGCATAATGTTAGAGTAGAATATCGATGTTTTTATTGGTTCCGAATCGAATTCAGATTTTTTGTTTTAGAAAATAAAATATGTTTAAATAAAAAATGCATTAATTAAAATGTACCTTTTTTTTATTGCAGGAGATTAGCAGACAGGCAGACGGCCCACTTGATAGAAAGCGGTTACCATCGCCTATGGACATTTGCAACACCAAAGTTGCTACAAATACGTTGCTGCTCTCTTAAGGGAGACTGGAACCTGGCCACTAATGCCGGAACACAACTCAAGGTTGTTATGGCGACATACTTTAGACCAGGGGTGGTAGCCATCCAGTCGGGCAAACGCCCTACCACCTGGCTGTGGGTTGTTAAGTCGCCTCTTACGACAGGCCGCCCGGCCAGAGGAAATTGTATTCTTTCTCCGTTCCTGCACGGATAAAAACGGATAACCTAACCTAACCAAATCATAATTTGCAGTAAACCTGCGAAAAATCTAAATGTGTGCTGGGACACATAGTAGAAATGAAACTTCAACGGACAAGTGGAAAAACGAATCGCAACAAATGTAGTTGTCCAATTTGAAAAGCTGCGCGTAAAACTTCAAGTTAAAATTTTGTTGCGATTCGTTTTTCCACTTGTCCGTTGAAGTTTCACTTCTACTATGTCTCCCAGCACACATTTCGATTTTTTATTTATCATATTTAATTCAAGTTATAAAGTATGAGAATCAACTGTGACTGTTAAGTCTTAAATCATTGCTACTATCGCTAAGTTGCTCCAAATTTTATATATCTATAAAGAGACGTAGATATCCCGGAGAAGCTATATTGCTAATAATAATAATAACAGCCCATAAACGTCCCACTGCTGGGTTCGGGCCTGCCACTATTGAGGAATGGACAGTATAAACTGCCACGCTTGTCCAAGGCAGGTTTGACACATAGATTATCTTGATATGCAGGTTTTATCACGATGTTTTTCCTTCACTGCTATTAGCCCGTGGTAATTATGGTGCCTAGATAGTGCATGCGCCCCGGCCAGGATTCGAACGCGCGCCTTTTGACTTTGAGACGCGTGCGCTAGCCATTACGCTACCACAACTTACACACATACTGCTAATCCATACATCTAATGTAGGTTATACAGTGTCAAGAGCCTGAATGTAGAACTGATCAATACCATTAATCTAAGTTATTTTTGACTAATTGTACGAAGCCTGCGCCCCAGGTGTCCTCGCGACGCTTATTTACTCATTTTTTACACCACTTTGTTTGTTACAGTAGTAAACTTCTATAACAAATTGACGAAATTTTATAGGTTATTTATTTTTTCTTTAGGTATAAAATTTCGCTGTCATTTGAGCGAAAAATTAACTTTTATAAAATCGAAATTACATTTGGAAGTAAGGTGTCAGCCTATAACTATGTCGCTCGACAATGGTGTAGGGAAATTGCGATAGTGAATCTCGTGGACAACTAGGTATCATACATAAATAAGTGAAAGATGTTTTTTCAATGCACATAGACCCGTAGGGTATCGTTGGTTAAGTCTTAAAAATCATAAGGATGAAAGTCTATTTCCGATCGGACGATATAGATGATACATCCATAAAACGTAACTTGTAGCGTTCCCTAAACTTTCCAACGAAATAAATATCAATTTTAATTACATAAACATATATATTTTATCTTGTTACTATTTATTAATAATCTTATATTTAGTATCACGATTTTTATTTTTCTATTTACGGAATTTCCCCTACACCGTCCTATTTGCAATAGACTGTAGTTACTTTTGTTTCTAAATCAACAATGGTTGGTGAATGAGGGTATATTCGCTTTCAAAGTTATATAAAGTGTGTTTCTACGTTATACCCCGCTGTTTTTTGAAGTAGAATGTATAAAATGAACGCTTTAAAGATAATTGTATGTTCGAATATTAAGGAAGTTGGAAATTACAATTTTTTATTCCTTCTTCACGGCCTTGAATGATACGAAACGAGGATAAATAAGTTTTTTGTTACCCTAAAAGTAACTTCCGCATGATTCGATTCTTATGTTAGGAATAGTATGAAAATCACAAGTTACCATACAATTAAACGTATAATATACCTATACATTTATAATATTCAATCGAGGAACCTAACTGAAAAGTTTTAGAGATTCTAAATGGAAATGAAATGTTAAATGGTAACATTAGACAGTGAACGTCAATTAAGTAGACAAGCGTAGGCGGATCAAACTGCTGTAGCTGAATATAACACAAAGTCCTCTTTGACTTTCTTAGTTTATTAACTGAAAATATTTTCATATTTGGTCATTTTTGTTGCGGTTTTAGATTTTAGCTTTAATAAGTCTTCGAATGGAATACTGAAACACAAAGAACATGGCCGGCCTGTATATCTAAACGTGCGCTGCTTATCTTCCTCGACGAAATAGGTACTGTTACCTTGATATCGTAGGATAATATTAATTTACTAAGATATGCCCGCGACTTCGCAAGCGCTTCACTTAAAATTCCCGCGAGATTTCCGGGATACAAAGTATCGCAGCATTGAAAAAAGAATGTAAGCGATCGTTCTACTGAGAACTGTGGCAGAATTACACATTACATTATGGTACTAGTGTGTAACATTGGTGATTACCGCCGAGGCGCCATTGAGTCTCGAGCCGTAGGCGAGGGTCTTAAGAGAGCCGAGGACGGTAATCATCAATACACACGTGTATCATACGACGTTTTTCAACACACTTGTGAATAAAATAACAACAAAAACTCATTTTATTTAGTAGATAAAAAAAGTTATATATGAGTGAAAGTTTTATTTATTAAACACGTACGAGTTAAAATTATCTATTTAAATAAGAAGTTGCATGAAATGAGCAAGCAATAGGATCATTAATTTATTTGTTCTATAGAACACGATCATTTTTTTTTAATAAAAACTTTTTTAAGAACAAAGCAACTCAACCAATAAAATGTAAAAACCTAATTTTTCAACACACTTGCTCATAAAGTGGCTCTATGGTCACCGCAATTAGGCACAGAATGACACCCATTATCAAACTGTGAGTAAAAAACATTATAACTCACTACTGAGTTATAGATTTTTTTTATAATTTTATTGGTTGAGTTGCTTTGTTCTTAAAAAAGTTTTTATTCAAAAAAAAAGATCGTGTTCTATAGAATAAATAAATTAATGTTCCTATTGCTTGCTCATTTCATGCAACTTCTTATTTAAATAGATAATTTTAACTCGTACGTGTTTAATAAATAAAACTTTCACTCATATATAACTTTTTTTATCTACTAAATAAAATGAGTTTTTGTTGTTATTTTATTCACAAGTGTGTTGAAAAACGTCGTATGATACACGTGTGTATTGATGATTACCGTCCTCGGCTCTCTTAAGACCCTCGCCTACGGCTCGAGTCTCAATGGCGCCTTGGCGGTAATCACCAATGTTACACACTAGTACCATAATGTACTATTATGCTCCTGAAAAACTAAAAACCACTTTCGGGAAAATTCTCATGGGATTCCCGGGATAAAAATGATAACACATTTTATTACATTAAAAATCTCTAGAGATCAGTGAAAAAATCGCATTGGAATTCTATTTTTATTCAGTCTTGCCATGTAAAATCATTCCCAGATTTTTTTCAAAATTCTGCCCTATTCCCGGAATAAAAAGGAGTGCAGATTTTAACTAAGAATTTGCTGTTGATCAGCGAAAACCGCATCGAAATTGACTCAGTAGTTTTTACGTGAATCGTTACGTTTACTTGTTTTGTGCAACGAGTTGCTAAAATCACAAAATTATGGATAAAAGTGAGTAACGTGCGGTGATAATATATCTCAGCTTAAAAAAAATCTACGAAAGAATTTTTTTCGGACATTCAGCAAACATTAGGGGATGATGCTGTACTATTCTACGGTTGCGTACTGGGTGACTGAATTTAAAAGAGGTAGATCAAGCTGTAAAGATAGCCTGCATTTTGGGCGGCCTTCAACCACCCTTGCGGAAGAAAGTCAAAAAGGTTGAGAATCTGGTTTTGGAAGGCGGAAGGGTAAGTATGAAATGTATAGCTGAGATCCTAAAGATATCTTTTGGTAGAGTTAAATCCATTTTAATTGATTCACTGGGGTTCAAAAAAGTGTCGGCAAGATGGGTGCCACGAATGTTAACCGACGAAAATAAAAAGCGACGTTTGGAAATTTCTAAGCGTAATCTCGAAATGTTTCAGTGTGGTTCGAATATTTTTTGCCGTCGCCTTATCACCTTGATGAAACGTGGGTCCACCATTTCGATCCTGAAACTAAGAGACTAAAAATGTCTTGGAAACGATCGTCCTCTCCATCCATTAAGAAATTTCGAATTGCTTCTACCGCTGGCAAAATTATGGCCTCAGTGTTGTGGGATAGTGAATCCTTTATGAAGTGAAACTTCGATATATTAGGATTTTTTCTGTCACGAAAAAGCTACGACCGCGTGGAGGGGGTAGAAGGTATATCGCGTGGTGAGAGGCGGCATAATTTTAGAGTAGACTATGGATGTTTTTTTGGTTCCGGGACGAATTCAGTTTTTTTGTTTGATAAAATAAAATATGTTTAAATAAAAAATGCACCCATTAAAATGTACCTAACCTAACCAAATCATAATTTGCAGTAAGCCTACGAAAAATCGAAATGTGTGCTGGGACACAAAGTAGAAGTGAAAATTCAACGGACTAGTGGAAGAGCGAATGGCAACGGACAAATGGCAAAGCGAATCGCAACAAAATTTTAACTTGAAGTTTTACTTTTTTTCTTGGCTCAAGAAAAACATTTTTTTTCGCAAGGAATAAGGAAATTAGAAACGCATTATTCTAAATGCATTGCATTGGAGAGAGATTATGTAGAAAAATAAAATATTTTTGTTTAAATTTTGCATTATTAAATATTGATTGCAAGAACTTTTTGATTCACCCTCGTATTGTTGTATGTAGGTACTTATATCTGTATTTCAGAGCAAGATTATGTATTTGCTAATTTACAACTTCTCTCGCGAATGCACTTAATTTAGAAATATGGTCATTTTAATGTATGTACTCAACTAAAGCACAGCGTAAAGATAGTTAATAATAATCTAAAATACAGTAAGACATCTTCTGTGCTCAAGGAAACAGTGACTGGACCTTATCCTTAGCTTAAAATATAATAGAACATTGTTAAAGTTTTAGTACTTTCTGATTAGAGTAGCTCTATTAGTAGTACCTCTAGCAATAATTGAAAGTAACTAATAAGCAGACAAAAGGTAATTTGTAGTAAAATTCTTAATGTACGGAATACCATAGAAACATTTGAACAAAGAATCTTCTTTAAGAAAATAATCACTTAATAGATAACAGGGTAGGTTTTATTCGGACTTAAATATTTATAAGACACGGGTGCTATTTTCTGCTTATTCAGATATTCAATTCCGAATACGATACCTTTTCATGGCCGAAACCATTTCACGGAATTTATAATATTGATAAAGTACTCACTGGAAAAATCTTTACTGGCTTGCCTCAGAGTTAGCTGTCTTAAGTACATAACATAATCATCGACTAAATACGGTATATATATAAGTGAACTTATGAGTATTGGTTTTATCTAATACTAATATATAAAGCTGAAGAGTTTGTTTGTTTGATTGAACGCATTAATCTCGGGAACTACTGGTCTGATTTGAAAAATTCTTTCAGTGTTAAATAGCCCATTTATTGAGGAAGGCTATAGACTATATATCATCACGCTAAGACCAATAAGAACGGAGCACCAATGAAGAATGTTTCGAAATCGGGGGTTTTGAAAACAAATTCCACGCGGACGAAGTCGCGGGTACAGCTAGTTTTTATATAAAGCGAGTTCTTTGAAACTCACGAGTTAACTTAGCAGCTAAAAGAAAACTCTTGAATTCACATGCTCATTCAGGAAAGCCTAGCAAATCATCAATCAAAAAAACAGCTGTACTACTTCCTTCTAGTTTCGATTATCTTATATATATTTATAAAACAAAGTCCTGTTTTTGGAATTGTCATCGTCCGGAATAGGATAATAAGTATTCAAATATGATACTCATCGACATGTTATATCTCAATGCTCATCAATAAATAAAAAATCGGCAATGGTGACTGCATTTAAACTCATTTTCATTTGTTTGATTTAGGTGAATTATTTTTGTGTATGTTCATGTGGGCCCCGGGATAGTTTAGATTCAAATTCGAATCAGCTAGTTGGCGCTGCAATCGGTTTCCAGGAATTAGATGAAATTATTTTTGTGTGTGTTCAAGTGGATCCCGGGATGGTTTACTTTTAAAATATCATGATAGAAAAAAATATAAGCAATAATTAATGCGCTATTTAAATCCCTTTACTTGTATAACGTAATTACGTCAAAGTTGGTACACTCATACAAACTCTATGAGGCTACGCCGTTTTATAAAATGATAAAAATATCTTAGTTGATTTCACTGTCCACTACCTTATTACAAATTATGTACCAGGTCAGTGATAGACAGAAGTGTGGGCTACATCAATGCTGGTGGATAATACTAATTTGCTATACAAAATATAAAGCAGCCTTTTAATCACGCGTTTCAATAAGTATGTAGGTAATATAAGTATTTATGATAAACTCCACGTACCTGTGTTACAACTAAAAACAAATGACAAAAGAACTATTTCTAAATTTATTGTAAGTGTTCATCCCATCTATATTTTATGCAAAGGAAATTATATCTCCAATAGAACCAATGTTTCGTAACACACATTGGAATTGGAACAAATCGCATGAACAGCGGAATCAAGTGGATATGTTATCGACGGGTCGTTCCCTTGAGATGAAAAACTCAAGTCATTCGAAAGATTAAGCTCGATAGAAATAGTTGTTATCAAAGAAACTTCTTTGTTAGTAGACATTCTATTAATAATGTATGCGCCTTATTACTTTCCTTTTACTGGTCTGTCTGGAAAAACATCTCTATTATGTCTAACAATCGTTACTGGGGAAAATCGGATAATAACATCAACATGTTACATATTATTAGTAAGTAAACATAATAAAACTACGTTTTAACGGTTTTAATCGCGGTAATGTATTTGATTTTTGTTATTCCGACGTTTCGGCCACTTTTAGCGGCCGTGATCACAAGACAAAAAGAGTATTGTTAAAGTTTTATTTAATACTCGTGGACACTTGACATCATTGTCTTCGTGATCACGGCCACTGAAAATTGGCCGAAACGTCGGAATAACAAAAATCAAATAAATTATCGCGCTTAAAACCATTAAAACGTAGTTTTATTACGTATACAAGTCGCGAAAACTTAAGAAAATGTTATGAATGGAAACACTTTATTGTTCACCAAAAATTAAAACTACGTTCTTAAAAACTAGGTACATACAATGATTGTTGAACAAAGGACGGCCTTATCGCTTAAAGTGATCTTTTTAAGGCAACCCTCTAAACTAAGGAATATATTAAAACATGATAACGGCTGTAAAGACCATAAATAATATAAAACATTCAGAACATAAATAAATAAATAATAGACTTTATCTATACTAATATTATAAAGAGGAAATATTTGTATTTTTGTAACGAATAAACTCCAAAACTACTAAAGCGATTTCAAAAATTCTTTCACCATTACAATGCTACATTATCCCAGATTAGGTTATATTTATAGATAGGTTATATTTATTACTAGAAAAAATTAGGGATCCCTACTAAAACTGCAATAATTTAACCCAATATTTTAAAAAATAGTGTTTGGGTGGGTCCGGGGATGGTTTAGATTCACAAATAGACGCGGTAGATGGCACTGGAATCGGGTTCTAGATTTATTTATTTTTTCAGAGTAGGACAACGTCTGCCGGAACCGCTAGTATAAATACAATACAAACATAAAAATTATGTACTTAATCCAGTTGCTATACTACATTATTGATAAGAAATTTACATAAAGCACCATAGTAATAATTATTTTGCCGGCTAGTAACCATTTTATCCAGGGAATTATTAAAAATATATCAGTAAATACACTTACCATTATTATTTTAACAGAGCCTTGAACGTACGAAGTAAATTAAATCTACAAAGATATCTGTTTGATAAACGAAATGAAATTGAGCTAATTATCCAAGGTTATTAAAGATTTCACGTTTTCAGTGCTACCACTCCTACAGCAAGTTCCGGAATTATTTCGGTAAATTAACCATTAAACTGATGAGAACAAAGGACTACTTTGTGCTTGCGTACATAGCAGCGGTGCCACTTATGTATGTACACATGTACCAACGTATCCATACAGTATACATTTATAATTAGGTTCAGCCTAACGTACCTCCAAAATACTCCAGACATAATCAAAATTACATCAAGAGCAAGTATCTCGTCTTACGACTACGCTATTCGTAGAATGAAAAGTATTACAATTTATTATAAGAAATTTTAATACTTTTGTAAATCTGAAGGGAAAACATATACGTAATATGGTACGGTTCGTCTTTTTATTAGCTATGTGTTTTGGATGAATTAATTGCGTGGTGTAAGTGTTTTCATATTATTAATTGTTGAAATTCGTTTACATAATAATCAATAATTTATTTTATTTGTGACCTTATTTTTAAGATTTCTCACTTTCTAGATATTTAGGACTTTTTTAAATTGTATCTCATTACATTTCTTTGGCCCAAAAGTACCCGTCTCCGCTTTCTGGTTTATCGGTGCAGCAGCGTTGCAATTCTGCATCATATGCTCGGTATATGCGGTACCGAAAGCGAAGCAAAGCGGAGTTACCGCCTTAGCTTTCGTCGGTATGTTTTTATAACCATCCAAATTTCACCCAATTATACAATGATAGACTCCATAAAATCAACATTAAAAATGAAAATCTTTTACGAGGTATTTATTAATAATACCTACCACAATACTTATAGGTACTGAACTGAAACACTAAATATACTAAAAGCCCTGCATATCCTACACGCCCTGCACGCAATTTATTATATTCAAAGGTACTAAGGTTACATTATTAATAACCATTGATAAATGTGATAAATTCCTTAACTTTACCTCGACTATTGGTAATTATTAATAATTTTCAATTAATTACATTTACCATACATACGTTATATCTGTCAATATTTATACTGTTTCCAAGTGTTTATTTTACTTTTGACGTTTGTACGTCTATTAAGTTGTATATTTCTTGACAGTAAAGCCCACATGAAACAAATGACATAATTGTCGTCCTTTATTTTTGTAGGTGACGTAATAGTGATGTTCTGTGAGTCATGTAACGCACAGACTATTAAACAATCGAGACTATACGTAAATAAATCGAAAGTACGATTTGAAATTAAAAAATGTTCTACCTTAAAGAAAAATAATACCACAATTATTATAAGTGCTTATAAAATGATTCATTTAATATATCAAAAGGCCACATTTGACTTTACAGTTCATATTTCTCAGAAGTACATAATTACTACTCAAAAACTATCAATATCCTACAACTATTGTTCATTTTAGGAGTAATTTTACACATTTTTAGAAAATAAAACTGCACAGCACAACATCTCCTTTCAGTTCCCGCCAAGAAACTCCAATTGTACTTCTTGTGGGTGACGTAATAGTGATGTGCTGTGAGTCATTTAATATATGTAAAATATGTTCATTGAAATGTGTGTAAACTTATTACACGATATAATATTTTTAGCAAAAATATAAAGATTGATTAAAACTTATTAATAAATGAAGTCGATTTTTATAACAAATCGAGTCCGTGACGCATTAGGACATTACTAATTGATACGTCATCGAACTTTCAAAAGTAAAATAAATCCTTGGAAAAGGTACAACGTCATTCAAAATAAAAAAATATATCGCACCACAAATAACGCATTACAGCCATCGTCACAACTACGTGAAACGGCCTATAACTGTAACATTATCCCAGATGATGCCTCACCTTGATTTATTTGAAATATGGGCATTTTCGATTAAATTATGTTTTAAAGTTCTGTACTGGAAAGAAAAAGCAGTGGACTTGGGTCATCTCCGACAGAACCATTAATTGTGAGTGGACTGAAAGCACCCGCCGACTGCAGTATATCACGGCTACATCACCTAAAACAACCAAAATGGATACTGCAAATATTTAATGACTTACCGAGGACTCTCGTTTTGACCCGCCGCAATTCTATTTTTTTTTTACTGTGACCTAGGTCAGCTGCGGTCCACTGAGAATTAACGCGTGACCAAATATGCAAACACTGTTAGGTTCACAAAACAGTCTGTCCAATGAAAACTCATTCATATTTTATTTAGTTATAATCGAATTCAATCCAACATTCGAAAACAAAAATCGCATATTCGAATTTTGTAACGAGCTTTTGTTTTTAAAACTATTTTTGTTTCGCTTCTTCTAACTACCTTAATTGAGTATCCAACGCGGTAGTGCTACCAACTTTTTGCGAACGTTTTCAATAAGTGACAGTGCTTTGGGAATAGTTTGTATCTACAGTTTTCGCGAGACACAGAATCAGATATTGTTGGCAACACCAACAAACAATATATGACTTTATCACATAAAATGTTTCTACTAACACGTTATGATGCAAATTTAATCAACTGGTGCAATTTATTCTCTTTCGTTACTAGTTTTGATTTCATCATATGGTCCTTCGAGCCGGAAAGTGAAAGTTCTGAAGTAAATTGTATCGTGATTAGGTACGTATTATATTCTGTTCATTCCCTCTCAACATCTAATGGCAATAAACCACAGTTAATAGCTCTAGATAATAGGGCAATAGCGGTATAACTCGCTAAATGGCTAATTGCCGAAAGGAAATCCCGAATTACGCAGTCAGTAACATTATGCTGCCTTTAACTAACATAATTTTTTATTGGGGATATCTTAGACTAACGCTTTTACAATCGTATAAACTTGATTTTACATACATACATACATAACTTCACGCCAGTTCCCTTGCGGGGTAGGCACGAACAACAGAGTGCCATTTAGGCTTATTCTTACACACCTCACTTGCTACTTGATTTTAAATTTCAATAAAAGAGATAAATTCTGAAGGTTTTAATATTTAAGAATTTGAATGGTGCACTAACATGAATCCGGTGTTTTTGATAAAGAAGCAATTATGCTTCTTTACCGATTGCACAATGCTCCTACGTATCTCACTCAAGCAAGAATTACTCGAGGATACGTAGGAGCATGGTGTCATAAAGTAAAGATGAATATGCTACACTGGCTGCGCAGTAAGGTATATTCGTTAGAACCTCACGTATTAGCGGTAGCTTTCATGTTCGTGAAATGACAGTCATATTATAATAAAGTCTCTGACGCTAGTACAGTCACGGTTTACTAAAATTTACATAACACTTTCAGCGTCTTAGACCAATATTCTCTATCTGTAACAATAGTTTTGTGCAAATTGGCTGTCGAGATAATAATTAGTATAATTGAAGAGCCGCGCAATGTTTATCTCAACACCTTCAGAACATGTTACCTTATATTATTACCTAAATTCTGTAGGGCTTCAGAGATGTTGACAGAAACAAGACTCCTCGATTTTGTGGCACTAATACGACAAAGAGTAGCGAATACAAGAGAAAGATTTTATAACTCCCAAAATTAAATAGTCGCTGCTCTGCTTCAAGTTAATGGACAATTGATAGAACATTGGATGAAACTACATTGTGACGTAATCATATCTTAATATTATAATAGCAATAATGTAAATTGTAATTTATTATGGACCTAGTCTGGATTAAATAAATATTATTATTATTGTGTATGTCTTTGAAGAATACGGGCCATAAAAATTGCCCGGACTTTTGGAGGGCTTGCGTGGGGCCACATAGGGTCTCTATACAAATTTAATGTAAATGTGGCGTAACCCGTTATCCCTATCTACACCATATAATAATACACCCAAGGACATGCGAACAAAAAGTACCGGGCTATTGGAGTAGCAGTGGTACGGATCTGGGAATATGGGGACTATGACGTCTGCCCGTCGCAATGTTCGGGGAACGTGGAAAAAGGGGCAAACGGTGACTCGCCACTCCCTACATGGGCCCCAAAAAATACCATAGAAGACGGGACAACATGGGTTTGAATGGCTAAGGGGTGTAGAGATGTGCTACAGGTTCACTGAAGCTACTTCCGACGTTAGGATAATTTATCACTTCCACCCCTGGAGCTTGAGTCTTAGCGCTAGCGATCTCCACTCCGTGCCGGCTGGCTAAGGCAAACACGGAGGCGGAGGCTTTGCATTGGCCCCCGGAGTCAGATCCGAGGTGTCGCTACTCAACGAAGGCTTCACCATAAAGCCTCACTGCGGGTTATTATTATTATATCTATCATTATAAACTTTTGATTAACTTTACCTTTAACGAGGTAGAGCCAAGCTGGATTTATTATCTTGATTACATTTCTTTGCGCCGGCTTGATCGGCCTGATACCAAGCTCTTAGAAAATATCGGCGCAAAACGTTAAGGCTGCGTTTCCACTAACTCGGAGCTGGGCGCAGTGGAGTGCAGAACAGCAGTGAAAAGTGGCAAGTGTTTCCATTGAAACGGAGCAGAGCTGCATTGAGCCGTGTTCCGGTCAGTTAAATTCAATCTCTTGGAGAAATCATACGTCATGTTGTCAGTAAACAAAAGAGCAGCGCTTTTACATATTTCTCTACTAGAAGATGAAGATTCAGAAGCAAATGAAGTAGAACTGATTGCCGCATATTATTCACGGCGCACGGTCCCGCTACCCTCCACTTTGTGCTCTCTACTTCGCTCAGCTCCGCGTCAGTGGAAACGCAGCCTTAACGTTTCGCCTTCAATTAATCGTGTTTCGTGCGATGAGTGAGGGTTCCCTCCCCCTATTCTATTTTCCCTTTTTTTACGAGGTGTAATTCGTCATGGACACCCTACTCTTCGGGGACTACGGTAGGGTAGTGTTGGACTCCCGATGGCATGCTCGGACCTACCAACTAAGCCACCTCTATGTGCTATCTTGACTCCGTATGTCAAAACCTCGGAAACCAAAGACACATCCGATGGCCGTGACGGCGGTGGCTCTTATAGAGCCCCTCCTTTCAGCAAAAAAAACATTTACACGCGCGTGCGGCAATCCCCATGCAGGGCCATCTCTCGACCGCTATTTGAACGATAAGTACCCCCGAATCTTATCGTTCAAAGCCTATTCTATTTCCCTATCCCATCTTCCTATTTGAATCACATACCCTATCCCCTCTAAACTATTCCACCTATCTAATCTCCCTATTCTATCCTAAAGACTGGCAACACGTTGGCTCTACCCCTAGTGTTACAAATATCTGTAGGCGATGGTAACCACTTACTTACACTTACACATTGTAAATCGATTTACCACCAATATAATCACTCATCTGCTTAAGTAGCGAGATCGCTGCCATAAAACGTCATGGACACAAGTCTGAAGATAACTTATAAACAGAACAATGATTAAGGATACGTTACATAATGTTAGTACTTGATATTAAGTACCTACATTACAAATACCTTATTGCATTGAACCGACAAGTATTTCTAAATTAATTATTTATTTAAATCAATATAAGTTCCCGATTTTTCGATTGATCAAGTGATTTACATAGAGTAATATAAAGATAGCGCCAATTTTGGAGTGGTGGATATACTGCCTGACGTCTTCTACGTAACCAACCTTTGAGAGAACTTGAAGGCTCAAGTGTTATCGTGCAGTTTTATGTTACAAAACAATGAATAATATTTAAAACTTTAAAATGTAGTCAAATAAAAACGTACAAAATTTTCTACTAATTAAAAATACATATGAACAAGATAACTGCCCGTGGGATTAAGCTGACTGCATTGCTACATTATGGTAATGTTTATTCTCTTTGCAAAGTTCAAACAGACTGTTTGATTACATGTAGCACCTTTTTATAACAGATTAAAAAAAATAGATTTTTTTTTCCTAGTTTTACTTGTGATAAGGATTTCGAAGTACCAAATGGGTAAGGTCACCCATATTTATGTGTGAGCTAATATCTTGTAACGAAAAATGAAGGTGTCGAATATTTTAAAATCTCAAAAATACAGTAATCATTAGTAACAATGTTTGTATGTTTATCACAGTCTGGCTGGAAATGTCTGCCTTATTAGTTTGTTCGTTATTGATTTTCCTTGAATACGCCTTTGTTTGAAAGAATAAAGTATTGATATAAATAAATATTACTTTTTAGTAAAATTAAATTTAATAGTAGGTATATTTAAGTCTAGAGTAATTTGTATATATACATAAAATAAGCAAATGCATCCATTTGGAATGGATATATATTTGTGGCTTTCGGGGTTGTGACTTTGGGGCCCTGGGGACGTGAGACTTATCAACTTTATCGAGACCTTTCAAGGCAATTGAAAGAAGTTTCGCCTGACCAAAGGGCTGGCTTATATTTATGGCAACGTTGCCATACATCGACAAATGCAGCCATCATTTTGGGAACGCTCCCCGCCGGCAGTGATCTGGACTATATTTTTTATCTTTAAATATGTTTATAATACTCTTTTATTTTGTTTTATAATATAGTTTAATCTTTAAGGCTAGTTTATCATTTTTTTGTATTAAGTAAATATTGTAAGTAAATGTTAGTACCGAAATAAAATTAAACACTAATATGTATTATATATCCCTATTAATATTATAAATGCGAAAGTAACTCTGTCTGTCTGTCTGTTCCCCTTTCACGGAAAACTACTGGATCGATTTGGTTGAAACTCAGTACATATATATTTTCGATGCCGAGGATGAACATAGAATACTTTTTATCCCGAAAAATGGGATAGTTTCCGGAATAAAAATATATTTGTCTCTCTGTTTGTTATGCTTTTACGGAAAAACTATTGGACCGATTTGGCTGAGATTCGGTATCATTATAATCATATATATATCATTTTAATACCGAGGGTGGACAAGGGATATTTATCATACCGGATAATGGGATAGATATAAATGTATCCCATTATTTCTGGGATAACCTTTACTTATTTACATAAGTAAAAGTTATCCCAGAAAGTGGGATAGGTTTTGGTTGGTTTTGTGATTTGCTCTTTTTGTCCTTTTTGCTCTTTTGGTATTTTACTCTTTTGCTCTTTTTCTCCTTTTTGATCTTTTTGTCTTTTTTGCTATTTTTTGTCCTTTTCGTATTTTTTTGCTCTTTTTGTTCTTTTGCTCTTTTTGTCCTTTTTTATCTGTTTGCCCATTTTGATCCTTTTTGCCTTTTTGCTTGCTGCTTTTTATCTTTTTGCTATTTTTGTCCTTTTGGCTCTTTGTGTCCTTTTTGCTCTTTGTGTCCTTTTTGCTCTTTTTGTCCTTTTGGTTCTTTTTGTCCTTTTTTCTCTTTTTGTCCTTTTTATCTTTTTGCCCTTTTTGATCCTTTTGTCCTTTTTGCTCTTTTTGCTCTTTTTGTCCTTTTGGATCTTTTTCTCTTTTGCTCTTTTTGTTTTTTTTTGTTCTTTTTGCTCTTTTGCTCTTTTGCTCTTTTGCTCTTTTGCTCTTTTGCTCTTTTGTTTTTTGCTCTTTTTGATCTTTTTGCTCTTTTTCTCTTTTTGCTCTTTTTGTCCTTTTTGTTTTTTTGTCCTTTTTTACTCTTTTTGTCCTTTTTTATCATTTTTGTAGTTTTCATAGACGGGGAATAGATAAATAAAACTAGGACGGTTTGAAATAGAGGATGAAAGTTTGGATGAGACCAATCATTTCTCAAGTTTATAGATATGAAAATGCGATAGTAACTCTATATGTCTCTCTTTTAAGTTTTCACGGAAAACTACTGGGAATACTGGATCGGTTTTATTGTAATTTTGTTTAAATGTAATTTTAATGCGGACAATTGACATATATTATATACTCATGCCAGGAGATCGGACAGTTTGCGATATAAAATTAAGTGAATTTTCCGGGTGCAAATAGTACTAACATAAAAATATTGTACAATGTAACCTGTATTAACGCCTGCTCTTTAAACAAGAAGCATGGACCAGACGTTAACCCGCGGCGCAGCCGCGGTGTAAACTTTAGTATATAATAATCTGTGAAAATATAACATATAAATACTCTAGAGGAATGCATTGATTAAAAAGTTCCTTTAAACATCTTAATGTCAGTAAAACCTTGCAAATTATAAAGTCGGCTAAGTTTCAAAAGAAAGAAAAAAGGCAATTATATAGCAAACAAGGGTCTCAATCTAATATGTAAAAAATAATTTTATTTTAATCTTTATCTGTTTGTATTTTCTATTTCACGTCTGTAGAAATTAACTGATTATCATGAAATTTGGTATGTTGTACTTAAGATAACGAATATGAACATAGGATTTATCATGGAAATCAGGATTGCTTCCACTGGATTCGGACTCAAAGCGAGTGAAGTCCTGTGAAAAACTCTATTTACTTTGTACATAGAAAACGTGCAATTCGAGAATTTAAGTAATTAAAAATGTTAAACCACATGGCTAAAGTATAGATACTAATTAGAACCTGATTATATAAAAAAATGTATTAACCTAATTTCTAACTATAGATAATTGAATTTTTTAAAGTGGGTAAACAGAATATTCCTTGAGAAGATAGGATCAGGTGACAGAAGATACCGGCAAACTTAAGTTTTCATTATAACATTCGTGGCGCTTAGATTCCAATTTCAGTGATAGAAATCAATTTAAATAACAAAGAGTCTCAATTATGCATGGAGCTTTTTTAAAGGTTTCGTTTTATTTGTTCCGCCTTTATTAGCTGTTATCCAAGTTCGTCTTTATTAAAATTAATTGATATAAAATGGAAGTAAATTTGAAAATAAAATTCAGGTAAGTAATTTTGTACTCATTTGTTATACTTGCGTAAATCTGAGGGTCGCATTATCGTCCTACAGTTAGAGATTAAGCTATAAAAAAAGTTTTGTACCTCGTGCTTCAAATCAGATTTTTTTAACCGACTTCAAAAAAAGGAGGAGGTTCTCAATTCGCCGGGATCTTTTTTTTGTTTTTTTTTTCAATTTCCGACTTATCTGTATACTATATTAAATCTGTAAATGGTTCAAATTTGTACATTGCATTTAAAAATGTGAAAAAGTCAGGGGGGATCATTCGGACCAGGAGAAACCTAAAAAAGATACACGGTATAATGGTAATTCCAGGCAAATCTCCAAGATAGATTGGTGTTCTCTTCCTCAATTTAAATTTGATGGTGTGAAAATCGATATCAGTGAACCAGTAAAAAACCTTGGGACTGTTATTGATAGAGAACTAACTGGCTTGGAGGCCTCAATTGACTTATCTCAGCCGAAGACTCTTTGCGTCGTTATCTTCGCAAGCCTTCTAGGCTTTAAAATGTCCTCCCTACTGTTACAAAAGTTATGCTTGCTCAATCTTTGTTACTACCCATACTTGATTATGCTGACGCCAGTTATCTCGACTTAACAGAAGAATAAAATCGACTTCAAAATGTCTCTATTCGGTTCATATTTAGGTTGCACAAATATAACTTCGTTTCCGAATATCGTAAGAAGCTTAAATGGTTACCCATTCGCCTTCGCCGGAATTTTCACTTGCTCTCTCTTTTGTACAACGTCTTTTTTAATCCTCGTACTGCTCTTTATCTAAAGTAACGTCTTGATTTCCTACGTCTTTCTCATTCCCGTTATTTGCACTCTAGTTATAATCTCTCCTTAATGACACCTGTACACATTTCTTCCTTCGTTGATAACAAGTACAGACTGTGCGTTTATGGAACTCACTGCCACTCAACATCACAAGCTAAATCAGTATCCTCTTCTAAAATCATGGTTTTTAAATTCTTTTTGGTCCTCTCAGGTATAATAGTAATATAATAGTGCTGCTTATTCTGTATGTATTATGATATGTGATGTGTTTATATAGTATATAATAAAGACTTTTATTTATTTAACACGTTTTATATTATTAATTGTCTAGACCGACACAGTCATGTTTTAATATTTTCCTTAGTTTAGTAGGTTGCCTGGAAAAGATCACTTTAAGCAATAAGACCGCCCTTTGTTCAACATTTATTGTATCTAGTTTTTAATTTTGGTGAACAAAGATGCCAGGTATATCAAAAACTTACTGGGGTAGAAACCTTGGACCCGTGCGCATGCAATGAGTTTCTTGTAAAAAAAACTCTTCACAATGCCCGTGATTAGAAGGCTGGCATGTATTTCGCCCAACGAATCAGCATTGCCATACAGCTCGGCAACATTCAGCCTTCTGGGCACGCTTCCTATTGGCAGTACCCTGAGAAACAATCTATATTTTTTTATTTAATTTATTAGTACTTAGGTTATAACTACTAAAAGTATCTAAGTCAGACTAAGTTTCGTTAGTAGCATTTTTTTAGTTTTATCAAATTATTTCTGAAATACCTGACTGTGACATAGTAGGTATATGGAGATTATGGATGGATGGATTATGGATATTCATTTATGTATGTAGAGATAGATGGTCCGATTGACAGTTATATATTACTAGAGTTTACTCCGCGGCCACGATGCGGGTCAACCTCCAGTGCGTGCCTCTTGTTTAAAGAGCAGGCGTTAATACAGGTTACATTGTTATATTGATGCTACTTGCCCCCGGAAGATTCACTTCATTTTATGTCGCAAACTATGCCATCTCTCAGTATGAAAACTATTTATGTACATTTTCGGTATTAAAATACTTTTAAACAAAATTACAGTAAAACCAATCCAGTATCCCTAGTAGTTTTTCCCGTGAAAGCCTAACAGATATCGAGATACTGTCGAATTTTTTTATAGATGATGAATTTTTGTATCTATAAACTTGAGAAATTGTTGTTCTCATACAAACTTTCATCCACTATTTCAACCCGTTGTAGTTTTATGTATCTATCCGTCTATTTATCTCTAAACTACATACTTGACCAAAAGGGCCAAAATAACCAAAATCGCGAAAATCGCAAATCAGAAAAATCCTATCCTATCTGGAATGACCTTTATATAAATCTAGCCCATTACCCGGTATGAACAGCATTCCTTGTCCACCTTCGGTATTAAAATAACATATATACCGACTTCATCCAAATCGGTCCAATAAGTATTTCCGTAAAAGCATAACAAAAAGTGAGACAAATATATTTTTATCGTTATCATTTTTCGGGATAATAAAAAATATATATAATAATTTCAGTCAAATCGCTCCAGTAGTTTTTCCGTGAAAGTGTTAACAGACAGACAGAGTTACTTTCGCATTTATAATATTAATAGGGATATAGACTGACGGATTGTAGAAACGTTTCGTTAAACTCAAAAGTACTTTGGTACTTTACTATACAAGACACAATTACTATCCACATTGTTGTCTGTCATACACTTGTTTCATCAGTCTCTCTTTCTCTATTTTTCTAAAGCATTTTGTTTAAAAAATTAACTTAAATTACATAATATTGGTTGAAGACCTAACTATACTTAGATATCAAATCGATATACTTACTATCAATCTACGTTACTATATCAAAACGCAAGAGAAAAAAATACCTATATTGCTCTTTAGAATTTAGACACTTTTCAGAATTACCTACATTTTACTGGTCCTTTGTCATTCCTAGTACTCTTTTAGTCCTCTTTTTCCATAGTTCTAACACATCAAGACACACCACAACACAATAAGATGCCTATATATTTAATAATTGTTTATTTGTGAAGTCCACACAATACACAGCCGAGGTTTTCCCACAGCGCTACAACATGGGGTTTTTTAAAAAGGGTGTCATAAAATTTCTTAGAGGCCGGCAGCGCGTTAGTGACACCTCTAGTGTTGCAAACGTCCATAGGCGACGATAACCGCTTTCCATCAGGTCGGCCGTCTGCCTGTCTGCTGTACTCCAGCGATAAAAAAAAAACAATAAAGAACCAAAGCAAGATGCGAATAATATTCACAAATCAGTAACGCTATCCGATTCAAATCAGGCGAGGCTATAAAATCTGAAACGTCGCTAGTAAATATATTTTCTTGACCTTTTATAGGGCGTCTACAATTTACGATATCCATTTTAACGTCTGCGATAACATTGTAAACACCATTATACTATTTTGAAGGTGAATAAGCTGAAAGATTTTTTGGTGTTCTTAATAATAGCTCAGTAAATTTACTTGTGAAAAAATACTAAAATAGGTAATATCAACTAATGAACGTTCCGCTATTAGCTTGATATATCTAGTTTTTTCTTCTTTGTAAATACGTAATTATTGTAATAATGTCTATTAAAACATTATTATGAAACCTGCACTTAGAGATAACCGATGTGTCAAACTACCTTGGACAAGCGTGACGTTTCACTCTCCGTTTCCTATGAATGGAATCCCGAACCCAGTAGATTTTATATATATATATTCAACCATATATTCAATTTTTAATTTAAGCTTGAAATTTCGAGTCTGATTTGCTCGAAATATTTTTTTTATTTTCAAGTAAATTTTTTGTAACCTATGTTGATGTAGGGTGCGGATTATTTTAGGTGTGAAAAAACAATTATAAGAACTTGTTACATTTAAAAAACTCCTAAATAATTATATACACAATATTTAAAGCCG
The DNA here is from genome assembly GCA_019925095.2 of Dendrolimus kikuchii. NCBI lineage: Eukaryota > Metazoa > Arthropoda > Insecta > Lepidoptera > Lasiocampidae > Dendrolimus > Dendrolimus kikuchii. The sequence continues at coordinate 14,476,266 of CM034395.1, forward strand.
TTGCGGTCGAAATTTCCCAAAAATCATTAAAAAATAAATAAGTCGAAAACTAAAAAATTTAGTAAAACATACATGGGGCTAACTCGGATACATGAAGGGGTAAACTAATTAGATTTTCATGTTGAACGACACTGTTCTGGCCACTTTGTACATATAAATAAATAAAGTACTATGTTTCCTATAGGTAGATATAGCCTGCCTATCAAAGAGACTAAAACCAAATCAATAATTGGAAAATGATAAGGAACAAACAGTGCTACAGTGGGTAAAGTGCTCGGCACAGGGGCTCGTTAGCAGAACGCTTAAACAGAGCTTTCATTGAGTACTCCTGTCCGTTGTTGGTCATTTAACTTTGACTGCCTCACACTACTGCGCCAGTTTCCCGAACATTATGGATACAAACAAATATTTTTAGTTATGTAATTTTATTCTTACTATATGAGGTGAAATCGGGTGAAATACCCTAGTAGGTAGGTAACATTTTTTTATGGGTCCTCAAGTAACATATATAAATTTTAGCTTTTATATTATAACAAAAGTATAATTCTTAAAGTTTAGGGGTGTCCGGGAGGGGGTATCAACTGTCACAAGTGTCCAGCAATGGATGACGAGATTTCTAAAGTTATCCCGAATTAAATATAAAAAAATTGAGCCTTATACTTTAACGAATTTAAGGTACTATTTTATACGCCTTTACTACCTGTTACCTGCCTAAGTAACCACAACCCAAACTCTATAGTCGCTGGTCGTTCTTACCTGTATAGGGGACACGCGCAGAAAAACTTTCAGGTTTTATAAAATGACGAAGGTCTGGCAGTCCGTTTATCCGTGTAGGAACGGAGAAAAAATACAATTTCCTGCGGCCGGGCGGCCTGCCGTAAAAGGCGACAAAACAACCCACAGCCAGGTGGGCAGGCATTTGCCAGGCATTTGCCCGACTGGATGGCTACCATCCCTGGTCTAAACTATGTCGCCATAACAACCTTGAGTTGTGTTCGGCATTAGTGACCAGAGCAACGCATTTGTAGCAACCTTTGGTGTTGCAAATGTCCATAGGCGATGGTAACCGCTTTCCATCAAGTAGGCCGTCTGCCTGTCTGCTGAACTCCTGCAATAAAAAAAATAAAAAATCCTGGACTCTTACAATATTATGATATTTTCCAAAAATCATTTACTTGAAGTAACCTTCTTAACGTAACTTTCATGTAATATTATTTCTTTTGAACTCATTTCTCAAGTCAAACTCTTAACAAGTTGGTGCATAAAAAGCCCTCATGAAATAAGTTACAGAGACTTCATTATAAATCTTTAATAACTTTTAACGAAGATCTTAAAGTTTCTAACAATTTACCACATATTTTAAACTAGCTATGCCCGCCGCCTCATTCGGGCCGTAATTTGACTTTATATTCATATTGTTTGAACACTCGACCGTATCAAAATGTAACATTGTCATTCCTGATTAATTAAGGCGATGAATCCGGAAAACATCGTAAGTGGGGTGCAAACTAAACAACTCTTCGTTGGTAATTTGTGATTTGTGATGTGAAAATGAGACGTCACGTGATTTGTTCATATATTTTCGATAGTTATTTTAAATTAAAAAAAATTTCACCAAATCACCACCAAATTATTGTCATGAAACTATTTTCATTTTCACCTTCAGTTTTTTATCAAAACATGATAAAAACATCTACATCTTTATAACAGAGAGAAAAATAACTTGGTTTTTATTATTTTTAAATACTGCTTTATTTTATTCACAATTAAAATAATAATGCATCTGAAAAACGACCGCGTCTATAGAATACCTACTATCGCCCGTAAAATCAGTATAGTTCGCGCTACGTAAAAAGAACGCTGGCTCTGAACCTGCGCAGTGAGCGTTTTATCGATCAAATTGGTGGCATGAAGGGGGCGAGACGGGGTGATACGACTGTACACCTGCGCAGACACATCCCCTCCATTATCGCTCAGCGTTCTTTTTACGTGGCGGGACTTATACCAAAAAACCCTCCAGGACGTTGGCGTTGTTAGAAGCCTTAAAGTTTCACTTGTTTTCTGATATTTACGGTTAATATAATATATTGTTACAACTTAGGTTCCGACAAAATCAAATTCCACTCCTAATCTGTAAAAACACATTTTATTACGTGTCGGCATTTGAACTAATTGTCCTAAATCCTTTTATGATCGTCTTCTTTTGTTTACTTATTTTTTGGCATACGTTTTTAGTTATTTTGAAGAACAGTCTATTGTTCTATTGTACTCGTCTACGGCCGCTTGCAGGCTGCATAATTAGCCAGGTGTTACGGATTATAAATACAAGCTAATTCTAGGAAATTATGTCGACGGGGATATTTGCATTTAAAACGATGGCCTAATGGAGAGAGGAGGCAGTTAAGCGAGAACCACGATCAAGGCGAGACGTGTGTACATTTGGGAATCTAATATTGACGGACTTTGCAAGTTTTATTGAATTACGACCTTCTGCATTACGTTTGGATTTGTTGTGTTCGGTTATATTTGTACCTGTGTTATACGTGTTTGTATAGTTCTAATAAACTCTATAATAATTCTAACGGCATTTTAATTCGAGTGCCGCAACTCGTAACAATATTGTAAGAACGAGAGTCATTTGAATATATATAGTTAGTTATATATATAGCTAACTTTTCGTAATTTCTAATTCTTCTTCGAACTGAAATCAAAATGTATATGATTATTGTGACACGAAGCCATTTTAATCTACGAACAGGAAAGCAATCATTCTAACGAATATGTTTAGAAGAAATGGTTGAGTCTACAACTGTCAAGCGTCAAGCATCTTTAAGAATTTATCTGTAAACTTATAACAAAGAAACTATGTGTAATAATATGAAAGAAAACAAGATATAAATTTAAAGTAAATCTATCATTTCAAGAAGCTATTGAGAGTTGAAACAAAATAATGACAGATAACTAAATACAATAAAGATTACTTTTACAACTATTGTATTCCATAAAAGCTATCGTAAACAAATATCGAGCAAACACATCCATTGGACACGGGAACTATAAACAGCTATTCCTGAAATAATAATGTGAGTTTGTTTGTAGAAACGGCATTATGGAAATTTATAGTTGCGAGTAACGCGGTCAAATCTATAATATAAAATTCTAAACAGGCCGTGTTTGTACATTGAAGCTATTAAAAAAAACAACTAGAATAGACTATATAAACGACGAACAACACGATGCAATTTTTTTTAGATTTCTTGTCTGTTTGTTCGGGGTTCACGTTAAAAATACTGAGCTGATTTCAATGTGGTTTTCGCAGATTACAGCATATTCTTAGACTTAAAATCTGCGCTACTTTCTATCCCGGGAACCCCGCGGGAATTTTTCTGGGAATAATTTAAAATGGCTAGATTTTAAAAAAGTTTAATTCCAAAATGATTTATGTAATAAAATGTTTGATATTTTGTACGATTGTACTTTGGCGATTTGTACTTGTTCAGGTGCATAAAATTAACGTAATATTTTCTTAAGTTTTCGCGACTTGTATACATAATAAAACTACGTTTTAACGTTTCGGCCACTTTTCAGTGGCCGTGATCACGGAAGACAAAGATGTCAAGTGTCAACGAGTATTGTTAAAGTTTTATTTAGCCTACCGCCAACTTATTAATTTTAATTATTTAGTTTTAATTTTGTTTATGATTATTATTGACTCTATGAGAGCCTAATCTAATTTACTATTTTATTTTACTACCGCTTCGCAACATGTTATGGCTTGAAGATTAAGAAGAAGAAGAAAATTAACGTATTCCGACATAATTTTCACTAAAAGCAACAGCTTACATTCTTATTTAAATGCTGCGGTACTTTGTGTCCCGGGGATACCGCGAAAATTTCCATAAAAATTGCGGGCATGTCCTATCATTAACATTAATATTCGATACTTCTCGCAATAACTATTATAACGTTACGTATTTGCGGGATACGAATTAAAATGTCGTTTAAATGTACACAAAGTTTATTACAAGTACACACACGTAATTCACAGTTCTTACAGACACAACCGAGTAAAACAAGCCGGAACCGTAAGCCAGAAAATCGAATTACATAAATCGCACAAAGTCCGTCGTAATAAGTTACTCGTTCCGAAAGTATACTAGGTAACGCCTCGATCTCAGTCGAAACTCAACTAACTCAGTCTCTATTGACCGACTTTATTATATATTACATATTTGTAAAATTACAAAATAGACATAGCCTTTTAGCAACATGCCCACTATTCCTTGAAATTCTCAACTTGTAAGCTTAATAGCTTCTAAAAATGTGCAAAGAAATGCAAACAATAGAAGAAAGGATTTAAGACGTCTTACTGGAAGGCATACAAAGGGATAAACGCGAACAATTTATCACAAAACGGCTGGCCCGGATCAGCCCGCCCGCGGTTAGGACGGCAGGCTGGCAGGCACGGACAGACAGACACAGACGGCGGCGTCTCAGGCGCCGCCAATCAAGATCTCTCCACGTCCCTGCGAGGGACGCTAGGAGACATAGCCCCCCCACAGGATAGACTAGGCGTGTTGCTGGGAAGTTTCTTTCGCCGTTTCTTCTCTCCCAGCCATAACACGTTGCGAAACGGCAGTAAGATAGCGTAGGCCGCCGCAAACCACCGATCCCGGCCCGCCGGAATCCTTCCCCTCGGGCTTTATATTACCCGTCGCCCGTTCTCAATTAGTGCTTTGTGTCGCCCTATGGTGGCCATCATTAAATTCATCCCCCTCTCATGGCAACAGTTCAGCCGAGGTAAAACTCCTTAGGGAGCTCCCTCGAGCAAGTTGCCCCCCCGGGCTCGAGCGCCTTCGCTTCGCGAAGGCACTCGCCCCAAAAACCCCGGTAAAGTTGTAAGGTCTTCGGACCAACAACATAAAGTCAAGTCCAATAAAAAAAAAAAAAAAAAACGCGAACAATAGATCATTTAAATTTCAAGGGTTAATCCAACAACTGTAAAGTAAATAATTCTCGAAATGCATTTGATTTTAATACAATCGGTTGCTCTCGAATAATGGTTAAAAGAAAGTTTGACTTTGTTTTTTATTTTTTTTTATTGCATGAGTTCAGCAGACAGGCAGACGGCCCACTTGATGGAAAGCAGTTACCATCGCCTATGGACATTTGCAACACCGAAAATGCTACAAATGCGCTGCTGTTCTCTTAAGGGAGACTGGAACCGGGTCACTAATGCCGGAACACAACTCAAGGATGTTATGGCGGCATACTCTAGACCAGGGGTGGTAGCCATCCAGTCGAGCAAATACCCTACCACCTGGCAAGTAGAATTGTAGAATGTTCTTAGAGTTCTGACACTTAAAAGTCAAAAAGAAACCTTTATGGTCTCAATGCAGAATTAGTCTGTGAGTCACAGCAGGAATCCCAGGAACTACTAAGCCTAGAGACCTAAAAATTTAGCATACACCTAAAAATCTCTTATTTCTACAAAAATAAACCTAGTCTGCAAAAACATTTTTATGTTAACAGGGCTCTGTAAATTAATAGTTTCGGCAAAGGGACCAAGTACGTACATGCCACGTTAAGGAGAGGAAGGAGAAAGGGCCAAATCCGTGTCACGAACCAGTATATCATAGGTATGAGTCAATGACCTAATAACGCTGAAGATTATTCTGAGTGGAGATTAAATGGACAGATAGACCAGCAACAACTTGAAACAATATTGCCGGATGAAAAGATAATATATTATTTTTCACGGTGTGGAAAATAAATTGATTTTCATACAATATACGCCATTGTTGTTCCACAAAAACTGAAGATACAAAATGTGACGTATGATATGAATTATCCTGTTTTGTAACGGTCTTATTCATATTGAGTTAAATTAAGTTTGCTTTTTAAGTACTTTAAAGAAGCTTACAATCTTACTGTAACCCAATATGAATAAGTACGTAACAATTCGTGGCAATTACAACGTATCGGGGATAACCTTTATGAATATTTGTTTGCCTTTGTTATTTAAATAAACATGAACTTTAGAAAAAAAAAACAAAATGGTACCTACTGTAAAATTTTCATCCGTGCAGGAACGGAGAAAGAATACAATTTCCTGCAGCCGGGTGGCCTGTCGCGAGAGGCGACAAAACAACCCACAGCCAGGTGGTAGGATATTTGCCCGACTGGATGTCTACCACCCCTGGTCTAGAGCATGCCGTCATAACCACCTTGAGTTGTGTTCCGACATCAGTGGCCAGGTTCCAGTCTCCCCAGTTATTAGAGAAGCAGCGTATTTGTAGCACCTTTGGCGTTACAAATGTCTATAAGCGATGGTAACCGTTTTTTATAAAGTCGTTCTAGGGCCATCTGCCTAACCTAAAATGAAAAGAAAATTATAAAAGCAATAGTAAAAAATTGAGATTAGTTAAAAGTTTTAAAACACAATAATAACACAAGTTTGTTTATAATTTGTACGCATTTTTGTGTATCAATACATAGATGTAAAAAGAAATTTGAAAATAAGCCGGAGACCGTTACATTTTCGTATATTTACAACTCACGTAATACTGTAAAGAAACATTTTATACTTGTTTTATATTCCGTGCATCGCGGACTGTTGTAAAATATTTCAACAGCAACACATTATAAACCTAAGTAAATGCCGTAAACACGGTTTTAGCTCATAAGGTTTGTACATAATACATGGTATAACCTGACGAGTTCGTCTCCAGAACATACGAGGGGATACTTAGATTTTATAGACTTGGCAAGGATCAAGAACACATCGTTGAAACGTGGAATTGCTGGAACCCGTATAACAAATCATTCGTACAATTTTAAGGTGTTTCCTTATCTGAAATCTCTGAAGTCACGATCACGTGATATGCATAAATGATCAATAAACTGAAAGCGAAGATCTACTATAAAAATGAGAACAAAAATGGTATAACAAATAGATCATTGAATTCATAAAATAAATTGGAAGGTTGATAAATTTTAGGTGGCCAAAAGTGTATAGGAATAAAATATGTCAAGGACAATTTGCGGTTATATGGTGTGACAGATGATGTGTGTGAAAACAGAATAGTGCAGTAAAAAGGAATATTTTGCCGACTCCAAATTATTATAGACCAAGAGCTAGTGACGCATTTAGGTGTTTTTATTGTTTCGGCCACTTTTCACGAATCACGGCTACTGAAAAGTGGCCGTGATTCATGTTTCAACAATTAAAACAATATCGCATCACAAATACGGCATTACACCCATCGCCACATCTGCGTGAAACGGCCTATACTTGTACCACATTATTCTAGATAAGGCCTACCATCAGAGACAGTAACTATAAATCAGCTCATTGCAATATAAGTCGAAATTGATAGAGACCGGAGCGGGCTGCACGTGACAATGTGCTCGGATTCCGTAGAGATCTCTTCCGTTCGACTCGAAACTCGGCCACGCTCGCCGGAAATACAGCTGGCCGAACACAACTCTTGATACACGCGTGCTGGTGCCAGCTGAGTAATAAAATCATAGTAGTTAATAACCAACGAGGCTACTGCAACATAAGTGAGGAAATATTATAGGATAACGAACACCTGTAATTAATGTCATCTATAGATTTTACTTAACACTTGGGAGAATGAAGCATTATTAATAACACAGTTACCTTTAATCGATTTTTAAAATATGTAATCTAACCACCAGTTTCAGACGATATTACCTTATTTATTTACATAATTTTGAAACAATTGATAGCTATAAAGAATTAACATAAATTAGTCACCTTAATTTTAATCTATGTATCTTCTTTACTATAATAAATCTGTAAATGGTTCAAGTTTGTACAATGCGTTTTAAAATGTGAAAAAATTAGGGGGGATATTTTGGACCACGAGATTTCGACATATTTTTTTTACAATTTTGGTCTTTCTATCCGTCTGTCTGTTAGAGCATCACTTGAAAACTACTGAACGGATTTAAATGAAATTTGAAACAGAACTAACTTATATCCCGGGACATAACTTAGAATACTTTTTATCCCGATAAATGACGTCGTTTCCGTGGGATAGGCGAAAATAGCGAAAAAGATGGCGCTGCGATCATATGTTTTATGGAAACTAATGAAGGAATATAGATGAAACTCGACATAAGGTTGCCTTATAATCCGAATCTACACTTAGATTACGTTTTATCGATACCCGATAAAAGACGTCGTTTCCTTGGAACAGACGAATTAGTCAAATTGGTGGCCCTGCAATTGCGATGTAGACAACCATCGCTGTAATTCAATAACAAATACGTTGTCATTTATTACGTACTAGCTGTCCCGGCAGACGTCGTCCTGCCCGGAAAAGTTTCAATCGATATGCCGACAGCAGCGCCACCTACCGAGTCCAATTGTGAACCAACTCAGAAACCTTCTTTGGCTCATGCACAACAACTTTGCTAAAGATCATCACATGATCAAATGTATAGTATACGATTCTATAAAGGACATACAGACAAACATTTTTTTTTATATATCTAGATTAGGTACTTCAAATCAAGTTGGCTGCGACTTTTTTTGTGTTTTGCTGTGCAGTTGTCTACACTATATTGTCTTAGTTTCTTTGTAATTGTAGTGAAACAAGAAACTTAAGTATTGAAGGCTAATATATATAAAACACCTAATTAAATTTTTATGTACGCATAGAGCTACTAACCAGGATTTATCACGCGACGTAGCCGCGGGGGAAACTCTAGTGATTTATAATTACGTACTAATGCCAAAAATATAATAATCAAAATCTTTAACTAAACAAACTTACAGAATTAAGAGTAAATAAAAAAATATGAGCATAAAGGCAATCTTTCACAGAAGATATATCCAAGTTTATAAAGCTTACAAGTCAGGTACATGGTACGAGAACACCTTTTGATAGCCGCGTGGACGTGAAAGCCTAATGCTCGACTCAAGACGAGTAGTGAATTACAAGAAAGATGTCTATTTACTGTCCGCAACCCAGGATTTTATGTCGTCCTTTTACGATGAATCCAATAGAAAAGTAACGAGCCTTCACCCTGTTTTCATTTCTGTTTCTGTTGATTGATATAAAACACAAACTTTATGATGTCGCGTTCTGAATAGTAAATTCTTTCAACAAATTATTGTAATTTACTGGCGATTTTATAGCCAAAAGCTTTTACTTTCAAGACTTGTGTACCTATGTAGGTGATATTGTAGAGATACAACTACGGAGTAATGAGTATAAAATATGACTAAGATGGTTATAATTCAGTTGCAATCTGCCATTGACTGTGTATTATAAGTAATTAATAACAGATTGCATAAAATAGTTAATTTATTAGATCTACCAAGAACTTAGAACCTCAAATCTTGACAGATCAAGAGATTGTGTTTTCATAGCGTAAGAGTTTTACTACTTTTATGGCTTATGACAAAAAAAAATGAGAGAAGAAAAAGTAAATAAGAAGACCCCGGGTTCCAAAACAGGGAGAAAGGAGGAAACGGATTTGACTTTTAAACAAAAAGCAGAGACATAATATATACTAATAGTTAACTGTTATAACTGACTAATAATTAATAGAAATTAATTATAATTTCAAAATAAACGCAATTGTTTAAGAATGCTGCTATTTATATTTAATAATAAAATAATATTTTTGAAATTTTTGTCTCTCAGTTTATCTGAAACTTTGTGTTGTATAGGTTGCGAAAGGTCTTAACGGATTTCAATGAAAATTTTGTGGATGAAAAAGGGAATTGTGTCTTAAATTTTCATGTATTTGATTTTGATATCTTGCATGATTCAGAAGATATTAATATAAAGCCTAAATCCAGTGCGAACAATGTCATAAGATGTTGTGACAATAAATATATTTTCTGTATATTGCCCTGCCAAATACATTGACCAACTAATTGATAAATTTCAATTCGATTTTAACATGGCATATTAATTAGAATACATTTCGTCTACAAACTTTTAGGTACATGTTACGAATCGAAAGGCTTATAATAAACAAGCTGACGTTAAGAAATTGAAAAGCATTAAATCATCTCTGTTTTTATATATTATAATTATATTTTAAAAGCACAGCCCTATTTATAATTTAATTAATTTAACCATAAATGTAATGTTGTTTACATTTACGGTTATTATATAGTATTATAATGCTCGGGTTTCATTAGCTTTGGTGTTAAAGATTTATCTATGGCCTAATGCGTCTTATGAAAATAACATTGTTAACGCATAGCCACATTAGTATATATATTAGTGTATGTCTTTATAGGCATACACTAATATATATACTAATGTGAAACTATAGGCTTGCGTGGGGCCATGGAAAGGCCAACACGTAGAGGCCCTTTGACAAATTTAATTTAAATGTGACGTGACACTGACCGACGATTATCCCTGTCTACACCATATAGTAATTGCACCTAAGGACAAGCCCCGGCCAGTGTAGGACTATTGTGGAAAATGAGGACAAAAAGTACCGGGCTATTGGGGTGAACTTCTAGTGGTACTGGGGGTGTGGGAATATGGGGACTATGTCGTTAGTATATATATTATTATGTGTGTATACACAGTGAATTTGTAAGTGGGCCTTCAGAGACAGATCCTAAACTATGTTAAATAGCGAAAATACTCAAAGAAGACCCGAGGCCGATTTTGACGAAAATTAAAGCGGTATTATTACGTTTTTAAAAATTATTTACCCTTGTCAGGAATAAAGTTAGCTGATTTTGAAAAAATAAACACACCTGTATTATTATGCCAAATTATAATGAAGCTATATTAAGATTTAGTATAATAACACAGGTGTGTAAGTATCAATTTCTGTTAAGGAATATCAAACGGAAAACCAAGGGAAAGATTTGTTTTTGAACAAAATGTTCTATTTTCCATACATTATTTAAACATCAAATTGCGCCGGTCATTTGTCCACACCCAATTTTAAAGCATGCAATGTTTACCCAATGACTAATTTAATTGATTGGGGGTAAAATAACGTGCTTTTCGAATATTAAATTATAGATGCCTATTATAGGTATCAGGCATATTATAGGTATCCTATATATAATATTACAGAATATGATTATTTTTTCAAAATCAACCGATTCGATACCTGATAAGGTAAATTGATTTTTCAAAAATCTGAAATTCAGTGTTTTTCGCTATTTAGCTTAGTTTAGGATTTGGCCCTGAGGCCCACTTAAAAAACTGACCTTGTATATGTCAAAGTATAACCGGAACAATATACGATATATGATGTGGGAATAGTAACTTCAGGCCTCCAGATCCTTAACGAATGTGCCCAAACGTGCTTCGTCATTGTCAATCGGGTAAATAGAATCCCGTATCTGTTGAAACAATAATGAAGCTGAACGTAATCCGCAAACGATCCATCAAAGCCCGGAGAATCGTGAGATTAGGATGAAAACGTTGGCTACCGCGCGGTGAGGAGCGAGATGTATAACTTGTTAGTTATTTATTAAGTGAGGACTTTGTTAATTAATTTAATATTCTGTTTACATTTACTTTATAAACTTTTTTAAAAATTTCAGTTATAAAATATATTTAATTAAATGTCTATTACGCCGTATTGACTTGACTTAGACTAATATTTTCCAAAAACACATTTCGGAGACATTTTTACTTTTTATTATTAGGCTATTAACACTACGATACCTAAATAAGAACGATTTTAAGGATAAATGACGGTTTGTTACTCTTTCACGTAAAAAATACTGAACGGATTTTGATGAAACTTTACAGTTGTATGTATAACCTATACGTCAGAGTTACACACAAGTAAAAATCTTAAAAAATACATACATACATAACTTCACGCCAGTTCCCTTGCGGGGTAAGCACGAACAACAGAGCGCCATTCAGGCTTATTCTTACACACCTCACTTGCTTCTTTAACATTCATAACTCTTGTCATGCACGCTCGTCTGTTCTTAAGGCTCCTGACATCACCTTCTGCTAGTACACGATCAATTTGATCATGGAAGGTGTATCGTGGCCTTCCACGACTTCTGCATCCATCCACTTTTGCATTGTATATCTGTTTAGTCATTCTTTCATCATGCATTCTTTCCACATGCCCGAACCACCGGAGCATTCCTGTCCTTACCTTCAGCCCGACACTCTCTTTCAGATCAACTCTCTTTCTTACTTTGGTATTACGAACGCGATCCGCGAGCGTCACTCCGCAGATTTTGCGCAGTGCTCGCATCTCAACCGCGTTTACTATACTTTCATGCTCTCTCTTCCATACCCAACTCTCGTTTCCATACGTGAGCGTAGGCACTGCGTTGTGTATGGCAAGCTGGGCCTTCTGGCTGAGGTTCTTAGCGCCTAGAAGTTTACCTAACGCTCCATTCACACTATTTCCCAAATTCACTCTTCTTTCTATATCAGCGGTGTACCTTGCATCCCTGCTAAAAGCACATCCAAGATATAAAAACTCATTCACTTGCTCCAGCATAACATCATCGACCATTACCCTTGCACTCGTTCTGGTTTCTTCTTAAAAAATAATATCTTATTTTTATTCCAACTTACAATAAATCATGATAACTCAGGTACAGACAGGTATGAGGTAACAAAATCGATTTATAAAAATATAATATAAGTATCTAACTAAGAAATGTAAACAAAACACAAGCAACGGTTTGCAATTTGTTATACGCTAAAGATTATTCACAATATTTTCTTTGAAAGTCAACATGTGGTAATTGTACAATATGCGTAATAGAGCCCTATATAGAGAATGTATGCTCTATTATATGTATGCTCTTTATATATATATATATATATATATATATATATATCTCTATATATATATATTATATGTGTGTGTGTATGTATGTATGTATGTATGTTCTATATATACCATAATTCTAAGCCATGACTTTTGCATGTGTAGCTGTGGTATTAGTCAATAAATTACCATCTTAACAGACAAAAACAATTTGCCGCGAGAAAAAAAATGTAGAGACTTTATCACACTTTAAAAGTAATACAATCTTTCTTCTACAAAAAACAACTAGATACTGTTTCTGTAAATGAAATTGTTGTTTTGAAGAATACTTTTTATACTCATATAATATGACTACAATGCTATAAGCTACTCGTATACAACAAAAGTTTTTCAATATAGTATTGACAAATTGCCTTTTCTTATAGATACGTAATAAACGCTAGAAAATTAATAAAACGTATTCAATGTAACACAATATATTTTAATGTACTTCTTTTTATTTTCTTATATGGTTTAATCAAATCAATGAAGAGAGTTATGCCTCACGAGCTCCAAAATGATTGTGTCGAGTTTCATCAGTGGCTGATACAGGTGTCTAAGTTACTCAATGAAGGCAGATAATTCGCTGTCAATTTAAGCTTAATACTCGGTAGCGTTGGCGTATTTTCGATAAAGGTCTGATATGATGGGAAGTTAATATCCAAAGTAAGCACATAAACATTATAGAACCTAATCAATAATATTTTGGTCCATTTTATGAAATCTTCTGCGGAGGTTTCAGTTCTGGAAACTACATGTTAACCGTAATTTCGAATGCATTTATTTTTTTACATTCTGAACTAGCTGTTGCCAGCGGCTTCGCTCGTGTATGCCAAAACAGAGCCTTTTCTTTTTCTTGTCTTGTTTTAAGAGTCTTAGTCTAGTATACCTATATTTCCTAATACATATTTCTTATTTACTATTATATTTATTTATCTATCTATCTAATTAATTCTATTTGTCATATGTTTGTTTATTTCTTATTGACATAACCTTACATACATTAATTACATTCTAGACTTTACTTGTAATAAAAAGTCTAGGCAAAAGTTTGCGATTTATGATGAAACCTTTAATAATAGGTAACTGGTGCTATAAAAACTATTATAAAATTATCAACATAGTGAAAAGTTTTTTCTTGTTTTGAGCACATAATAAGTTCTAATTGCAATAAATTAAACAGATCAGTAGCAATTACACCATAAAAATTATGAATTCAATGTAATAGGTACCTAAAACTTGCTGGTATAGAACTGAATGGGCAATTATTTGACGTTAATGTACGTTAATTGCAGTTGTTTTGGTTTTATTTATTGTAATAGCATGACAAGGGACAAAAGGGAGCACTATCCATTTATCTGTAACTGGCTAATTCCTAGATCCTCTGAGGTCGTAAACATGTTGGCGAATTTTGGTTAATTAAGTAGAAAATAGAAAGTTTAAAAAAAGTTTTGACATATAAAGAAAATAGATGAAGATAGATTAACAAAAAAAATGTATGTAGACAGAAGAGTTTGTATTTGTGGATAGACTCCGAAGTACTTACCTTGACCAAATTGCTGACGTTCTAAGCAAAGACGTGGTAAAATGTAGAATAAGATTCAACATAAGGTGTAAACCAGAGTCATAACAAATGGAGAAGCATGTCCAATATCAAATAAGTCTCCTCGTCACCTCTGACATCATATATGTAAAAAATATATATATATATAATAATGTGTGTATATACTATGTATGATGTATTATAGAAAGATCTGACTTGGAAAAAACACCTGATATTAGAATAGCTGTATAAAGGCTCTGACTATGTTAGGGGTGAAGAGGGGTCTTCGGCCGTGACTTCGTCCACGTTGGACGAAATTAACAAATTTTTACGTGTTCTAACAAATTGAAACTAGCCCTGAAAAAAATTCCGCGTCAGTAATCACAGATTTTATGACAGAGAATTTGCTATTCATCAGAATGTTACATCGGAATCCGAATTTTTTTCAACCGGACCAGTTTAAAGAATTCCTAGAAAAATTCCCACGGGATTCAGATTCGCTGATTCGCGGGTAACAGAGATTTTAAGTCTTAGAATTTGCTGTCGATCAGCGAAAACCGCATCGAAATCGAAATTTTTACGTGAATCCTGAACAAACAGATAAACAGACAAGAAATCGAAAAAAATGCATCGTTTTCTCCATCGTTTATATAGTCTACTCCAGTTTTTTTTAATAGGTTCAATATACAGACATGGCATGTTTAGATTTTTATAATATTATAGATAGATATAAATGTTTTTAAATGTAAATATTATTTTGGCAACACTAAAACAAGTAAATAGTCTGGCACTGACTACTAGCCTACGTCGTGACTAAAGGCTATAAAAAAATTATACCTAGATAGATAAAAATAAATTAAAAGCATATTTTGATGACTTAAAATTATTAATTTTCACTCTAGCTTTTAAAGTCCGCCTTACCCTCGTTGGACGTCACACTATAAATTAAAATACATAATTCATTACAAACTAATACAATAACGAAAACTTCAATTTTACTAGTAGGTACTTACATAAAGTATACTGTTTATATTTGTCTACATTCTAACAATAGATAGGTCGTATGATAACTGTGTAATGTATTTTTTGTAGATATATACCAGCCAAAACAAAATAAGGGCTACCTCGTATTTTTGATATCATTGGAAAATTTATCGGTTATGGAGCCCCCATAACCGCTTAATTTTGTAAATGATAGGCTTGTGATAAGGATTTGTTATTTCATTAAACTCACTGAAATTTATCACATCACACTGGAAAATAACGAATTTACAATATTTTAATGAAGTGCAGTTTTTACCTAAAAGTAGTCTAGACCAGCGACACTCTAAATGCGTTCCGCGATACCCCTGTAAGGGTTCCGCAAGAATTTAGAAAAAAAATCAAAACACCTCTCCCTGGTCGACCGTTCTGACGCGGCATATCATTTTACTATGCCGTCGATACCTACTTGTGAGCGCACAATCCCTTTGATAAAAGCCGCCTCTGAGATTAGATGGTATAATTGTGAACAAGCTACTTTTGGCTCTAATTTCAAAACGTAAAGTCGAGATTGCTTAGTTTACACCATATTTTTGGAATTTCAATTTTTATTTCGTCTTTTTATTTATCAAAGGCGCCGACTCGAGTATTTCGACAATCGCACCTTGACAAATGACACTAGTCAGTCGACGATTAGCGTTCGGAGCGATAAGTACTCTTCTACGCAGTAGCGATCGTGCATTATTTTAACCCCACCATCCTGACAGAATGGAACGTTGGCTTAAAGGCGTTAAACGTGTTGCAACAACATTTTCCAACGAAGCCAAATGCTCAAAAGCAGTACGCGCGGAGTGTACAGCAGTTGCCGGTACAGACGATGATGCAGCGACGTCAAGTTCCACGGTTTCAAAGGCGGAAAAAAGGAAGTATGATGAATCATATATCATTTTCGGATTTGTTGATTCCAACGGCTCACCTCTCTGCTTGTTATGTAGTAGACTGCTTCCTAATAGTTCCATGGCACCTGCCAAGTTGCGTCGACATTTAGAAACTGTACACCCCGAGTCTAAAGACACGAATAAATCATTTTTGTACGTAAAAAAGAACAGTTATTGGAAAGTCAAAAAACTATGATGCATCTAACCCAACCTATCAATGAAAAGGCGACGGAGGCATCATATCTAGTTAGCTATCGCATTGCACAAGCAGGTGAAGCACACACTATCGCTGAGAATTTAATAAAACCATGTGTGTTAGACATAACAAAATGTACGTTCGATGAAAAATCTGCAAAGCATCTTTCTAAAGTGCCGCTATCAAATGATACTGTTTCACGGCAAATTCATGATCTGGCAAGCTACGTCAAACAAGAAATAATTACACATCTACAAAAAACCCAATTCATCTTGCAAATAGATGAGTCGACTGATGTCGCTGGTCTGGCTATCTTGCTAGTTATCGTGAAATATCCATATGAAAGTTCTTTTGAAGAAGACATACTTATGTGTTCACCTCTACCCACAAACACTACCGGAGAAGAAATTTTTAATAAAATAAATATATTTTTTGAGGAAAATAATCTCAGTTGGAACGATTGCATTGACATTTGTACAAATGGGGTCAAGGCGATGACGGGTAATACAGCAGGAGTAGTGTCACCCCCCAGGGGGTGCCGCCCTGGACTCGTCTCCGTCCAGGAAGCGGTACAAGGAGATGCGTCCCCGGGGCCCTTAGCAGCCACTGTCACATTCCCCCCTTCACTCCGTGACAATGTTGTCCCACCTATCCACTCCAAATCCTTGTATTCCTTCCCCTTCCTCCCAAACCTCCTCCCCAAACACCCCTCCCTTCCGACGACGACCGCCAGCGTCGAGCTCTGCTCCGCCCAGCGCGGTTCTGCTAATCTTGGGTAGAGTTGGAAAACCCTGTGGCCGGCGTTGATACGGTGGAAGCAACTCGACCGCAGCTGTTGCGATGGCTCTCGCGGAAACGCGGGACTCTGACCTTCAGATTGCGGGCTGTCAGCCTTCACCCCAATGCCACCAGTGTGGCGCGCTTGACATGGCGTTTTATACGCTAGTCGAGTGTGCAGCCTGGGCACCACAGAGGTTTGAACTCGAGACAATAGTAGATCCGATTGATTCGCTTGGCAGCCTGGTGCAAGCCATGCTGCAGAGCGATGATCATTACCGCTTCAGGGGTCTCATGCATCAAGGGAGCAGAGGAGTCTTCACCCCTGTCGTCGAAGTGAGTTAGCTCTTCCAGGGGCTTTCTCAGGCACTTAAATAAAGCATATATTAAAAGTAAATAGCATTTCCCCCACTTGAAAAAAAAAAGAAGTAGTGTCACAAATAAAAAATAAACCGCCTAATTGTAGTTCCAGCCATTGTATCCTGCATAGACAATCACTTGCGATGAAGCACACGACGTCAAATCTGAAATTAGTTACGGATGAAGCGGTAAAAATAATTAATTTTATCAAATCACGCCACTACAATCCCGATTGTTCTCATTATTGTGTGAAGATTATGGCAGCAAACATAAAACACTGCTGCTCCATACAGAAGTGCGATGGCTGTCTCGGGGTAAAACTTTAACAAGGCTATTTGAGCTTAGAACCGAGTTACAAACGTTTCTTTCAGATACTTCTTTTAATTTGAAAGATCGTTTTTATGATAAAACTTGTTTGTTCCGACTGTCCTTTAGGGCAGATATCTTTCAAAAACTGAATGAATTAAATTTATCATTGCAAGGTAAACAGACAACAGTGTTCCAGGCATGTAACAAAATAACTGCCTTCAAAAGAACATTAGATTTTTGGATGATTTGCATTGGAAAGAGAGATATAGAAAGCTTTACGTCACTGTGTGAGAGTGTGAGTGAGTTTGTTAGCGATAACGACTCAGAAATATTTCAAGATGATGTATTCGAAGAATTGGTCCAATATCTCACTTCGTTGCGCGCATCCTGCGCACACACGCACTCATAGTTTTAGGTTAATTATTGAATAAATCAATTATATTTAAGTTCCTATAATAAAATTGTGTTGGGTGCCGCAACACAGACCTAGTCTAGTGCAGCAACCGCCGCCAAAAAATTTGTAGCCTTAATTTTAACTACTATATAAGTTTTAGATATAATTATATAAGGCCTAGAAATAAGTTTATATAAATAAATGAATTTGAATTTGAATCTTTTGAGAAGTATTTTCCCGAAGAACAGAATACAAAAATGAAAATGAATTCATGGATTCATAATCCTTTTTTACCCAACTTACAAAAGCCCAAAAGTATGTCAGACGAGATATATGAATCTCTTTTAGAAATGTCATCAGACACAAGTATGGAGTCACTGTTCAAAACTACGCCTCTCAACGATTTTTGGTTCAGAATCCGTGGTGAAAATCCAATGCTTGCCAAAATGGCTCTGAATATTCTTCTCCCGTTCCCAACAACATATTTGTGCTAAACAGGATTCTCAACATATGCAGCCACGAAAACAAAATACCGCAATAGACTGGACGCCGAACCTGATATGAGACTTCAACTGTCCTCTATCAAACCTGATATCAACCGATTGATGAAAAATAAAAAATAGTTTCATACCTCCCGTTAGTTAGATTTTTTTTCTTTTTCAATATCTTCTATTATTATACTTGTTATGTAAGTAAGTAATAAATAACTGTTACATGGTAGGTACTTTTATTATGCTTATTAATAAAGAATATAGTTTTAAAAACGATTGTATTACTGTAGGGTTCCATCAAGTATATCGCTTTCCAAAACGGTTCCGTCACCAAAAAAGATTGAGAACCGCTGGTCTAGGCAAAATAAAATCGTAAAAAATAAATCAACAGGTTTTTTAAACAAATATTCTAGTCAATTGTTCTCTGTTCGATTTTAACACGTTTATGAGCTGACTCTCGTTATTTATTGGCAGATTGGTCTCTCTCACGCTTTTTTTAAAAGATTCCACATGTGCTCAATAGGGTTTGAGTCCGGGCTGTTCGCTGGCCACGGCAATCCTTCCCTATGAGCCTCTTCTAGGGCCTGTGGTGGTTCTCGTAGTGTGCGAGCGTACATTGTCGTGCATTAATTTATACGCTGGTCCTACGTGCTGTGCAAATGGCACCACGTGAGGTCTTATGACATGCTCGACGTATCGCTGAGCTGTTGTTGTGCCTTGGTTAAGAATTACCAGCTCAGTTCCTCCAACGAGGCTGATGCCTCCCCACATCATAACATTGGGCCCCCCGAAACGGTCACTTTCGTGAATGCAGGCATCTGAAAAGCGCTCACCTTCTCTTCTTCACACCCTTATGTGATCATCACAAAAAAAAACACTTTGCTCTCATCTCTAATCACTCACACTCCAGTTCAAATATTGCCATGCGAATGCTAATCGATTTGCACGATGAGCGCTTGTTAATGAAATTAGCACTACTCGTCTCCTGGAGAATTGCTGGTTTTAATGCAACCGATTCCTAACCATTTGGTCACTAACACGCGTGGTTGTGGCCTGGCGCAAGTGGGTATGTAGCGGCCTTCCTGGGCGGTGGTTCCTCTAACTCTGCCTGATCCTTGCCTCTTGGTAAATTGTCCGCTCTCCTGAAAGCGATTCCAGGCGTTTTGAAACGCTCATAGTGAAAAACCGGGCTGTAAAGCTACTGACCGTTGCGAATGGCCTTCTTGGATGAGGGTTATGGCCCTCACTATAGTAGTCGTGTCCATATAGCTTCAACTCGCGGCATTAGTTTCTTAAGATGTTGATCTATGCATATTCTCAGCAAAACTAAAGTCTTTCCAACAGAACAAAACGTTAAATGAGCTTCAAGTTCATGTTAAAAACAGGGCAAAATTAAATGTCGGTAAAAAAAACAAATCTTTAAACAGGGAATTGCAAGTGGAATGCAGCAAAAATATTGAAAACACTTAAGATAACACGGCGCTATACTCATTTATCTCATTAGTATGCCTAGTTATTCATAATTGCGAAATTTGTAAGTGACCCTTATTTTGTTTTTTTTTAATTTAATGTTACGTTTTTAGTACAATAATTTAGCTTGTGGCAAGTCTTTATATAAAATATCATAAGTTATATAAAGTATCAGAATCAATTACTTAAATATTCACTCCAGCAAAACATTATTATGATCCAACTATTTTAATTACCTACAAAGAAACAAAAAGACTTAAAAAGAAAGATGATATTTTATTGTCTGAGTAAAATACTTCATTAAGAGCGAATTGGGGCAACGCGGTCACATCTCGCCACTCGTGACAGACCCTTAAAAAGGACACTTGCCCAGAACTCCTTTAACTTAGAATTGACGATTTTTATCCTGTGTTTTGGTGGTGAAAACGAGGCATGGAAACAAATTTTCTTTTCGACATGAGTATTCTTATTAATTAATTACTTCTGCTTTGGAAATACATAGATAAAATAATATTGATAGTTTAATTGACGAATAATAAATGTCAAACTGAGGTATGACTACCTAACTAACTTTGTAATTGCTGTCTGAACGCGTCATAACAAAATGTTATTTCTTATCTAAGACTAGCGGCCCGGCGCGGTTTCACCTGCGCTCTGTCCCGCTGTCGTGATATACAGCGTCATGTTATATAGCCTATGACTAGAGTTGCCAGACGTCCCGTATTTCCCGGGACGTCCCGTATTTTAGGCTTAGTTTAAAATGTCCCGGCGGGACTGACTCTGTCCCGTATTCGAACCGTGCTTCGTACTCACGCACGCAACGTTCGCAACTTTGCATACACATCAACTCGGGTTAAGGAAGTTCGAGAGAATTTATGGTTTAATTATACACTTTAATTGTTAATAATTTAAAAAAATGTTCGATAACATATTTACAAAATTTCCACACTACTTTCAATTGTAGTAATGAACATTTTATCAAAATTTCGAAGTCTATTTGGTCTAGAGTATGCCGCCATAACAACCTTGTGTTGTGTTCCGGCATTAATGACCAGGTTCCAGTCTCCTTTAAGAGAGCAGCAGCGCATTTGTAGCACCTTTGGTGTTGCAAATGTCCATAGACGATGGTAACCGCTTTCCACCAAGTGGGCCGTCTGCCTGTCTGCTGAACTCCTGCAATAAAAAAAATAAAAAAAAAGAAAGTCATTAAAGGGTTTTCCAGTACCGAAATTCCTAACATTTTCCGAATTTTATCCTTCGCTTTTAGTATACCTAGCTCAAACTGTTTCGTGGAAAGGGTTTTTTCACAGATGACACTTAAGTGGACTGATGTAAGAAATAAATGTACCCCTAATTTAATAAAAAGCGAGTTGATGACCGTTTTTAATTACAATTATAATTGTTAAATTGTTATGTTAAAGGCGATAAAAATATGTTAAAACTGACTTGCTCCTCGGAGAAATATAAAAAAAAGAATGTCACTATATCATTTTGTTTTTTATTTGTCCCGGGTAAAAAACTAAATTCTCGTATTTTTTGCCTATTTGAACATTTGCCCCATATAGGCTGAAAAAAATCTGGCAACCCTACCTATGACACTCCCTGTTAACATAGCTTTCCAATAGTGAAAGAATTTTTAAAATCAGTCACAAACTTTACCTCTTTATAATATTAAGTATAGGTGTAGTTATTTGCATCTCGAGACATAATCTTATTTGTGAAGTAAAATTGGTTTCTAAGTTTTATTTTAAATGTGCTCTGAAATAGAAATTTTATTTTTAGTCTACTAAACATAAATTATAAAAGCTTATGAAAGGTAACGACTCTTTAATTTAGTTTTCTATGTACTTAACTAGTCTGTATTTTCTTAAATATTGATTTAAAATTTTACATTCAATTACAATTATTAAAATAAAGTTTATTTCATATTGTGATCGAAATATTTTTAATCCACGTTCCCTCAAATTTACATATTTTAATTTACTTAAGTGAGACTTTTTTTTTAATTGCAGGAGTTCAGCAGACAGGCAGACGGCTCGCCTGATGGAAAGCGGTTACCATCGCCTATGGACATTTGCAACATCAAATGTGCTATAAAGGCGCTGCTGTTCTTTTAAGGGAGACTAGAACCTGATCACTAATGCCGGAACACAATTCAAGGTTGTTATGGCGACATACTTTAGACCAGGGATGGTAGTCATCTAGTCGGTCAAATGCCCTACCACCTAGCTGTGGGTTTTTTTGTCGCCTCTTACGACATGCCGCCCGGCCGCAGGAAATTCTATTCTTTCTCAGTTCCTGCAAGGATAAATATATTAATCACTATACTACTACTAATATATATGAATCACTTAAAGACACAATTTAATTTTATCTTGAAAACTCAATGTATAGGTATGCGTACTCCCAAAGACGCAATTTCAGGACACTTTTTGATTAATCGGTACAGCAGCAGTGTTGAATCGGTATACGCGATATCGAAAGCTTACCGAGCGCCTATATGTCTTTGAGAGTTTCCTGATTCGCTCATAGAAAAATAGGAGCTCGGTAAGCTTTTAGTATAGCATATACCGATTCCTCGCCAACACATCTGAAAGCAACCTTAGTTACTTTTTGACTCATGTTCTCTTACTACCGCCACTGAAAAGTGACCAAAACAACGGATTAAAATTATACTTCAAACCCTCGAAACTTTGAATTCTTATACAAATTGCAAAAACCAAAGAACAATCTTTTACATCTTGAGTTAATGTTTTACGATGTTTTTAAATAACTATAAAATGAACAAATGCCAAACTTTATGAGAATGAACAACGTATGAGATAATGAATTTTACACGGCGGTACGTAAAACAGCTTTCAGTTCTCCCGAGAGTGCTATCCTATACGCAGCGTTCCTGCAAAGCTATTGTATTATTCAGCAAAGGACTATATTTAAAACTGTAATATCTCCTCGGTGAAAGGAAAATCCGTTTTTAACGACCGCATTCCACTATTCTCCAAAAGGCTTATTGTTGTTAAGACATTTTGATAAATGATTCTACACTCGGTTTGTATAAACTACAAGAGCTGCTCTCGTACTTTCACCTTCGTTAATTACGCATATATTTTTCGTCATTATCTCATGTAGAATTATTAGACTTGTTTATTAACTATCTATGCTTGTCACTTTTTTCCCGTGCAACGTAGCTTTTATATTCATATCTTCTGAATCCTAAAGATATCAAAATTATTACATAAATACTTCAATGTCTTGCTTTTATTTCTTATGTTTTCATTTAAAAATATTGATCCGATCGTTTAGAGAGTTTAGACATACAGATACAAAATTCTAAAAACAGCCCTTTGCGATAAGGCATACTAAATAGCACTTTTTGTTATTTAGATATACAGTAGACAGCTCCTTGACATACTTTTCTTTACGATATCGTAAATTCTCACCTAGATTGCCCTAATCTCACCTCATCAGTATCCCCAATAGTGCCAAATCTCGACAGACGCCTTAGCCAAAACAAATTGTTCCACATGCCCTGTAGCAGAACTAATTATGACTTAAATGAAGTACTTGCTCGTCTTACTACGACTTTTAACAAAAAAAATTAATGAAGTAGATATTTTCTATCACTCAAAACGAATTTTTAAATCAAAGATATTAGAAAAATTAGGTTGACGTTTTAAATGTTTGTTCAGCATCATAAATATCGAAAGTATGCTTTTGAAACGTCTCTATAGTTTTTATGTATATGTAATATGTATGTATGTAATATATATATATATATATATATATATATATATATATATATATATATATAATATCTTAATCTTATTTTAAACGTAGTTAATAATTCTATATATATGTGTTTGTGTTTGTTGTTGATGTTTGTGTTTGTGTTTGTTGTTGGTGTTTGTGTTTGCGTTTGCGTTTGCGTTTGCGCGTGCGTGCGTGCGTGTGTGCGTGTGCGTGTGTGCGTGTGTGCGTGTGTATGTGTGTGTGTGGGTGTGTGTGTATATATATTTGTTATTAATATATTGTGACGGGATACGCGTAGCGGAATTTCTTCCCCTTAAGAAAAGAGTGCATAGTCTTTGCCTTAACAATAACACAATAGAATGTTGCATATACAAAGTAACACGAAAGAGTAGGATAGAATTATAGGGCCAGACAAATGTTAAAACGAGATAGATATACTCGAGAAGAAACTGGAATAATTCGTAGTAAGTAACAAGGACGGGAATATTTGTTGGACAAGGATAAACATATAGTTGAATGACGTAATAAGGTTCATTCTAGAGTGTAGACCGGATCTATTATCCATATGAGGGCGACAAGCTCCGCAAGAAGTCAGTCTCGAAAAGGAGCTTAGAAGGAGTACCGAAGCGAAAGGAAGAAGAAGAGGACGGCCCAGCTGAGTACAAGGGGAGCCTCGGAGGCAAGTACCTGTCTGTGCGCTGGGGCTGCAGCGGGTCGTCGGCGGTTCGACGGGCAGATGAAAGGGACCCTGGTACGAGTTTCGGAACTGAGTCCCGATTAGTGCGCTGAAGCTGCGTCAGGGTCGGTGGTGGTGGCGCTGTGCGGATTACGGCGTAGGGTTGCAAACGGGCGTTGTGGACAGTCTGCGATCATCGTATTGGGAAGCGCCGGCGGTGTCACGCGTGTGGGTGGAGTCACGCGGAAGGAAGGACAGATGGACTCTGGAGCCAGTATTGGAGCAGAGCACCATGGGTGTGCCGACGCTAGGCATGAGGTCATTAGAAGCGGCGCAGAAGGCGGTGCGGCAGGGTAACTCGTTGGAGAGCATCGGGCATCAAAGATACTCCGTTGTTCATATATTCCAGTATTTTTAATAGCTTCAATGCACAGAGACTTTCACCATGTTATATAATATTATAGAGATATCGTGACAAACAGGCAAAATAGTCGACGGGCAACCTAAGGAAAGAATTAAATAGAAAGGGAAAGAATACATACATCTATAAATTTTGATTAGATATTGCCGTTGCTTGCAAGACACTTTAGCACACCTATAGCATAAAGACAAGATTTCGACGTAAATCTCGTCCATTTGAGCATATTATATATGTTTACACATTCAAGCTCTCTTCTACCATCTGTTGGCGGACGGAGATTAAATTAAAACAAGGAAATTGTGCTGTGTAAGCGATATAAATGAGGTTTTCATTGCTGATATAACAAATTATGAATTTGAGGTTGCTCTCCTTTCCGGGACTTTTGTGAATAAACGTTGGGAGTTTTTAATTGAACTGTCTTTTGATTGGTTTAATGAATTTTCTTTTCACTAGTATGTTACACGTGATTAGGACAGGTGTTTCGAATAACAATCATCACACATTAGAAACTGTTTGTCACATGATTAGATCATCTTAAACTATTTCAGTACAACTTAATACATATAGAGACAACTATAAAATAATCATATACACATAAATAATCAAAAAAAATCTTTTACAAAAACCTAAGAGTTGATAACGGGGTGTATCTGGCCGACAGTTTGCCAAAATAATATTCAAAAAAACTAAAATAAAATAATGAAATACGTTTTATTTAAGTATCACAAGCTAACAATTACTCTACTGTCCAGTTATATAATTGGGACAACAAATTAAGATCATAATAGTAACGATTTTTTAGTTTGTTACAAATTACAATAGTGGCAAAGGATCTCTAGTCCATATATATAGCCTAGTAAGTAATTTTAGTCATCAGTATCAAGTCGTCCAAATTCAACGTTGACGGCACGTAACGGACTTGTTGTGGTAGGTAGAAAAGTCACAATTTAGTTTTAAGTTGAGATTTTCCACACACTGCATAAAATATCATATCCCGATCACCATTGTTTGTTTGGCCCAATTTTATCTTCTTTTTGAAAATAGAGCTTCCCTCCACAAATCTCCATAAAATAAAAAGACAATTTTATTTTTCGCCGACCACAAGCGACCCGATAATTTTACTTCTTAAGGACTGATTTTTCAATCATCAGATAAAAGTTATCAGTGGAATAAATTACCTGACTGAATTCAAAAGTGAAACAGTTCAAGTGTTTTATTCATACGTCTGTCATTCTTAATTTTCCCACATTATATTGTATTCTATGAATAATTTTTATTTGGGGATTGGAAAATCGGCCCTAAATCACAGCTAGAACGACAAATTGAATTTGTATTTAACAACTGACATTCAAACAAACATAGCAACAAACATAAATTAATTCAAACATGTATTTGTATAATGAAACAACCAACATACTTTAAGGTCAGGCCAAAATATTAGGGTCCTATTCATAATTACGGTTTGTAGTTAAAATAAACATGAATAAGGAGTTACACAACCCAAATACATTCAATTATTGTTTCATCGGTGAACTTAGCAAATGAATCCGTCTTAATTGTAGCCCCCTAAAGGTTCCGCAGAAGGACCTTAAAGTTAATTATCACGTTTCACGCCAATTTAGGCACCGTTAAACAGGGGTTTAATGAAAAATCAGTTCATATAAAACGAAATTGTTCAGTAAATTTTGAGGTAAATTGATTTAACAGCAGCGCTAAAACGCCACAAGAGGGTCGCAGTAAATTATAAACTTGGAAGATAAAACAAAGTTATATAGAATATTCCTTTTTTCTTTGTAGTTCGTTTGCTGAGGATCGTAACATCGATAACGGTAAATTATCGCTCTCGTCCACCAAGACTGTTTTGGAGCATGGTAGAATATCCCAGGACCCAAAAAAAAATCGTAGATTGAGTAAATCCACCATTTTTTAAATCTATACCTTGAGCTATCTTCCTTCAACTTTCCCAATGACCATTCTAAATATTATTATTATTATAATGTTTGTATGTCTTTTGAGACCACGGGCTATAAAAATGGTCCGGACATTTGGAAGGCTTGCGTGGGGCCATGGGAAGGCCAACACGTAGAGGCCCCGTGACAAATTTAATGTAAATGTGGCGTGACACTGACCGGCGATTATCCCTGTCTACAACATATAGTGATGCACCCAAGGACAAGCCCCGGCCAGTGTAGGACTATTGTGGGAAATGAGGACAAAAAGTACCGGGCTATTGGGGTGAACTGCTAGTGGTACAAGGGGTCTGGGAATATGGCGACTATGGCGTCTACCCATCGCAATGTTCGGGGAACATGGAAAAATGGGCAGACGGTGACTCGCCACTCCCTGCATGGGCCCCTAGAAATGCCATAGAAGGCAGGGGCAACATGGGTGTGAGTGGCTAAGGGGTGTAGAGAGGTGGGCTGCAGGTTCACCGTAGCTTCTTCTGAAGTGATGCCATTTATCACTTCCACCCCTGGAGCTTGAATCTTAGCTCTACTCCGTGCCGGCTGGTTAAGGCAAGCACGGAGGTGGAGGCCTTGCTTTGGCCCCCGGAGTCAGGTACGAGGTATCGCTACTCACTTAAGGCTTCGCCACAAAGCCCCCCTGCGGGTTTATTATTATTATTATTCTATATTATCTAGGTTCCAGCGGGTAGTGGCCATAATGCTTTGGTGGCTGTAATACTGTGTATATGTATACTGGTGATAACCTCTGGCGATCTATAAGCTCGAGGAATTCCAATCTTTCCTAAACATACCTAATATTCTTTTGAACCTACGTTACAAGCCTGACACTTTCTGGCGTTATAATAAGGCGTAATGACGTCGTGGGCATGACTCGGTGTCCCTTAGGAATACACCTACGTTTGATACCGGATCCAAACTACAAAACAATAAATAGGTACTTTATCGCACCTTATTAAATAGCCGAATTGAAACGGTCACTGACTCGCTGTCATATATCGCTTGAACTAGAAAAGAAATATACGAAAGTTTTGCATTGTTCTTTTGAATTATAGTGGTAAATATATATTTACCATCAAGATCAAGTTTCATGACAGATGACAGTTCAATCAACTGAGAAACTTTTTGACCACAGATATAATATTTGATATCTGTGCTTTTATCATCTAAACGTCGCCGTCGTAGCCTTCTAAATTTTATACCTGCGTACAAAATTTTGACTCGAATTTCGATTCACTCTGTGACTTATAATCGTACGGACGTGTTGTTTTACTTTTATTATTTTTTGTTAATATGGGCTGTTTTCAATCATAAATAATTTCAAAGAACTTTTAAAGTGGTTACGGATAATAACACGCATAAACGAAGCTGATTTACCGCATCAGGTTAGTGAGTGTTATCAACGAAAATTTAAAACTACCCTCTTATGTACCCACAAACAATGTCGATACCAAGGTCGCCTCCGACAATAAAACATCTTACCAAGAATCTTACTATCGCTCATTATGGCACGGATTCGGCCATTAACACATCTTTATCTTCTGAACAACAGGATATTTATGCTTGTAATATTCCAAAAATAATTAAGCGTCATAATGAGGAATTCTCCAACAATGTTTATTGTGATATGAATGAAATTAAATCTATGTTTAAAGAAATTAAGGAACAAAACATTCAGAAATTTGAAAGTGTCAACTGCTATAGATACCATTATCACTCAGAATCTTGAGTTGCACCAAACAGTAACAAAAATATCTTCCCAGCATGAGGAGATACTAATGAAAATCCACGTTTTAGAAAAAGAAAATATTGTTTATAAAAACCGTATTGAACTGCTAGAAAACAAATTAGAGTATTTTGAGAAATATGTTCGGAATAATACGATCGAAATTCGTAATATACCAACTCAAAATTACGAAAATAAGTCGACCCACCTCACTTAAGTTCAGGAAATTAGTTCAGCAATTGGATTGAAGAACTCCATCCAGGAAGAAGATATTAAACATTTGTATCGCTCTAAAAACAAGGCTACAACAACTAATTGTTGATTTTGTCTCAACGAATACAAAGGAATCGTTTATTTCTGAATTGCGTAAACATAATAAATTTAACCGGGAGAAGAACCAGCCAACTTTAAACACCTCTCATATTCATATACCCGGCCCAGCAAAGACCTTATTTATCTCCGAATATTTAACAAATCAAGTAAGACGTATTTTCTATCTGGCGCGTCAAAACGCTAGACTAAATAAATTAGTTGCAACTTGGACTTCGTTTGGCCATGTATATGTTAAAAAGGAAGAAGGATCAACACCTGTTCGTATCACAAGCGAGGACGACCTAAATAAAATCCTATTGTGACTATATCATTCAATATATATAATCTTTGTAAAATCATTTAAAGATCTTGGTTACATATTAATCGTACTAAGTATTAAGTTTATATTCTGTGTATTTTCTATGTTTGTACACACACCACTCACAAATCACCTATACACCTCAATAAACTCACATTGCAACTCATACATTGAAGCTTCTAAAGTAATTAAACATACTACTAACTTGAGAGATTATTGTACATTATCTTACATGTCGCCCCGTAGGCAACACGGATCCATTCCACTGAAATTATTCTACCCTCTCCACTATTTATTTATCGTTATCTTAGTAATAATTATTCAATATGATTGACATTAAGTCAATAAACCAAGGTCTGGATTCTCTTGCCGTTACGACATCCCAAAAATGTGATATTGAAGACGTGAATAAATACTTATTTCCAAATTGTAATCAGCAACTGAACATCATATCTCAAAATATTAGAAGTGTAAACTGTAACCTAGATAGTTTTTGTTCCTTTATTAAAAGATCTCAAATAGATTGGCATGTTATATAGTTCTTACTGAATGTTGGCTCCCATCTGCTAAACATATCCCAGATATCGATGGCTACCTTCGTATAAATACCACTCAACACTTAACACAAAATGAAGGAGTAGTAATTTATTATAGTGAAAACTTAAATCTACCATATGTGGAACCTGACCGAAATTTTCTAGATGATGCAAATTCTATAATGCTTAAAATAAACTCATCAACTTGTGTTATTGGAATATACCGCCCCCCTAGCCATTACAATACCAATAACTTTGTTAATTCTCTAGACTCATATTTATCAAAATTATCCAATTATAAAAATATAATTATATGTGGAGATATTAATATCGATATTGCAGACAATTCAACTGACATACGATACTATGATTACCTTAACATTCTTTCTAGTCATAGTATTTTGCCTGCTCATACATTTATTACTCACGGTAAGACATGTCTTGACCATTTACTTATTAAAACCAAAAATAAGGCTCACTGCCTCGTTATAGAGTCCTCTATTACTGATCTGAATGTGTCGCCTTGTTCTTAAGTCAAGATTCGAATTTACAGTACTCGTGTAAAACTAAAAAGCGTATTAACTATGTAGGGTTAGATGGGACTCTACAAAAAATTGATAAAAATGCTGTTCTTAACTGTCACGACGTTAATGAGGCCACAAATAGCTTAATAAACCAGCTAAACGAGTCTATTAAAAATAACACGGTTGTGCTAAAAACATCTAACAGGAAACGTATAATTAAACCATGGCTTACTAAGGGTATTCTTAAATGTTTAAAAAATTGTGATAACCTCTATAAAAAACTGAAAAAAGATCCTAATAATAAAATATTACTTTGCCCTTATAAAAGATACCGTAACTTCTGCACAAACTTAATCAATAAATCTAGACGTAATTATGAGAAGGAGCAATTAGAAAATCACAAAAACAATAAAAAACAACTATGGGAAGTCATAAAAAATATAGGCGGTTCTAAAAAGGTAACCGATCACTCTTCTAACCTAATTATAAAATCCAATCTAATTAACTCTGTAAATAATGTCAATAACTTTATCGCCGATATTGGTAAAAAATTGGCGACTTCAATCTCCACCCAGTCTTGTATTCTTTCTCCAGACATGGTTGACTTACCCTCGAGTTCTCCATGCAAGTCCATTGTCTTATTTCCTACTGATGAAAGTGAAGTTAATCAGCTGATCTTAGGTTTAAGTGATAATTGTGCTGTAGGACCAAATCTCTGGTATAATAATAAAAAGGTATAGACATATTCTAGCTACTCCTATCGTTCATATTTGTGATCTCGCTTTGTCATCTGGAATTTTTCCCCTAGCTTTTAAGAAAGCTCTCATTATGCCAATATATAAGAGTGGAGATAAAAACAATGTTAACAACTACAGGCCAATTTATATTTTACCGACCATATCCAAAATATTGGAGCGTTTAATCAACAAAAGACTGACATCTTTTCTAGAGATAAACAATCTTTTCTCTCCGCATCAATTCGGGTTTAGATCCAAAAAATCTACAACCGACGCAGTACATGATTAATTAAATGTGGCTCTATATGATCTTGCCAACAAAAGGAAGTGTTTATCTGTATTTCTCGATCTCGCTAAAGCTTTTGATACAGTATCGATCCCACATCTACTGACAAAGCTGAAAAAAATTGGAGTTAGTGGTTTACCCCTTAAATTGTTCGAGAGTTACTTAAGTGATAGAACACAACGTGTCCAAATAGATCAATGGCTTAGTGATGAACACTTTATTACATTTGGAGTACCGCGAGGTAGTATACTTGGCCCAACGCAGTTCCTAATTTATATTAATGATTTATGCAACATGGCACTCGACAATGACAAGATTTTTACTTTTGCTGACCACACGGCACTATTCTTTGGAGGTAAAAATTGGGAAGACGTGTTCCAAAATGCGCAACATGGTACTAATATAGTAACTCTTTGGCTTCAATATAATGCCTTATCCCTCAACATCTCTAAAACTAAGTACATTACTTTTGCACCTAAGTCTAACCTCCTTGCCTCTGCATCACTTTCCCTTATAGTTCATTCTGGTAACTGTAATTCTTACAATTGCATCTGTCCACCTCTGCACAGAACTGATACCAATAAATACCTCGGTGTTATTCTTGATAATAATCTAAGTTTTAAGTCTCATATAAATAGTTTAATTCCTAGACTACGTAAACATATTTACATATTTAAATCATGGACGTCTGTTGCAAACAACAAAACAATTAAAATGGTTTATTTTGCTTTATGTCAGAGCCTTATTGAATATTGCATTATCTGTTGTGGAGGTGCGGCTAAAAGTCACATGATATTAGTTGAAAGGGCTCAGCGAGTTAATCTTAAAGTAAGCGCTGGACTTCCATATTATCGCTTTGCAACAAAAGATCTCTATAAAAACTGAGATTTATTAACTGTTAGACAGATTTTTATTTTGCAATCAGTGCTTAAAAAGCATTCCGAGTTTTTATTCAATTCTGATGTCATTATTAATAAACGTAGGAAAGACACAGTTTGCAATTTAACTACCTGTCATTTATCTCTTGTTCAAAGATTTTATTATTTTCTAGGCGCGTATCTTTACAACAAAATAAATTGTACGTTGTTTATATACCCCCTACTAAAAGATACTTGCAAAAAATACTGACTAAATGGTTAAAATCGTAAAATCGCTCAATTATGATGATACGGAAAATTTGCTACGTTTATTAAGTCTATTTATACATGTCTTATCTTGGTTAGAATTATTAGATACCCATACATGTATGCACGCACACAAACTCCACCGCACGCACGCACGCACGCGCACACACACACACACACACACGCGCACACAAACACACACACACACACACAAACACACACACACACACACAAACACACACACACATACACACACACACACACACACACACACATTCACTTCCCTACTATCAGTTGAACTTTGACATAAGATCTCCTATCCTGGAGCCCCCAAATTCAGAAAGTCAGTAGAAAGATGTTTGCAACTGCAGCTGCAGTTCGAAGACTGCGTACTTTCCTTTCTCATGCGACAAAACTGTTCTTGCACAATCTCTCCTCCTACTAATTCTAGATTACGCCGATGTCAGCTATCTTGATCTTACTGAAAGCCAACTATGTAAACTCGAGCGAATTTAAAACATACGCATTCATGTTTGGTTTGCGTAAATATGATCATGTTTCAGAATTTCGCGCCAAACTCAAGTGGCTCCGAATACGTCTTCGCCGGAATGCTCACATACTGTCTCTTCTATATAATATATTATTTAACCCTCACACCCCTGCATACCTCGAGGAACAATTTCATTACGTTTATTCCGGTAACATAGTCTTTCAGATGCTCGGAAAACTTTTTACTAAAAACTCCTCTGCATAAAACTAGCTTTTATGGAAATCCTTCACAGTCCAAGCAGTTCGTCTTTGGAACACGCTGTCTATTAATATCAAACTTGCCAAGTCACTGCCTATTTTTAATAGACTTATGAAGGATTATTACTTATCACTTAATAGCCTAAATGGCGCTCTGTTGTTCGTGCCTACCCCGCCAGGGAACTGGCGTGAAGTTATGTATGTATGTATGTACTTAATAGCTCAATTTAAGAATGCAGCAGCAGTTATTGTTTTTTTTCCTTGTTTCATATTTATTTATGTAAGTATTGTATTTATTTTATTGCATGAGTTCAGCAGAGAGGCAGACGGCCCACTTGATGGAAAGCGGTTACCATCGCCTATGGACATTTGCAACACCAAAGGCTACAAATGCGCTGCTGCTCTCTTAAGAGAGACTGGAACCTGGTCACTAATGCCGGAACACAACTCAAGGTTGTTATGACGGCATACCCTAGACGAGGGGTGGTAGCCATCTAGTCGGGCAAATACCTTACCACCTGGGAAGAACCTGTATAAAATTTTGTTTACATATAGGTATCTTATTAGTATAATTTTTATATTTTATCAATGTATGTATGTTATATCATGAATGTATATATTTATTTTCATGTATCTATATATTATATATAGATCATGTATGTATGGCGCTCTGTTGTTATTGCCTACCCCGCAAGGGAACTGGCGTGAAGTTATGTATGTATGTATGTATGTATGTATCATGTATGTATTTATATATATTTATAAGATACTGATTCGGTCGAATGAGAATAATGCATACCTCTATTCTTATCAAATTTTGTCCATCTAAAGCATCCTTTCCCAAAGTGGGCGATAACGCCCCCTTGTGGGCGCTGCAAGCCTAAAGGGGGGCGGCAAGAGACCCAGAAAAAAAATGGGGGCGTTGTGTAGAGACTTGAGGGGCGATTTGTAATTTCATCTAGCTAGGAGGACTCTTAGACACCGACTGAACTCTTCATTCTCGACTAGAACTTGTGAACATCAACTAACATTAATTAAGAGATTGCTCAAACTAGGTTCGAGATTTCTCTCTGCGTAGTTCATAATATATGTCCTGTTTTATTAAATAAATAAAATAAAAATCATGTCAATCGGTCGCTCTGTTTCGAAATGAAAGTAGACACAAACAAACAAATAAAAAAGTAACAGACACACTTTCGCATTTTAATAGTTATTAGTATTCCCAGATAGGTAATTTTCATAAATAATAGACCGCGGGCCATCATGTCTAAACAAGTTTTTGTTAAATAATCCGATTTGTGCATTCCTGTATCAATCGGCTGGTCCATAGAATACTTGTTCTTACTTGTTGAGTACGATTGAGCGTCGAATGAGATAAACGAGTTTTTGCATGTTTGTCTTATTCCCGTCGGTGCGTGCTGCTTATGCCATCCTATATAAACAACGCAATAGTTATTTTATTTTCATTTGCGGATTCGCGCGTAATAGATAAGCAGTACTTAAGTTCAACACTTACTTACGTATTTCTCAAAACAAAACAATGTCGGAAGTAAAAAAGAAGAAACGACAATACTGTGCGGAATATATTAAATTCGGATTCATTGAAAATCTCACAAACCCATCATCGCCTTTGTGCCTTCTATGTCTAAAAACATTTTCGAATGAAGAAATGAAGCCTTCAAGACTACAAGATCATTTCAATAAAATGCATCCAGATAAGAAAGACAAGAATGTAGCATATTTTCAAGACCTAGAGAAGAAGCATAATACTCAGCCAAGTGTAGCAAAACTATTTTCGGCGGCTGCTAAGCAAGATGACGACGAACTTCGAGCTTCGTACAATATCTCTTTGTTAATTGCTCAAAAAGGCAAACCACACAACATTGGAGAAGAGTTCATTTTGCCAGAAATAAAGGAAGTAATAACTACTGTACTTCATAAACCGGCCCCAGATATTATCCGAAAAATTCCTTTGAGTAATAATTCTGTGCAAAGACGAATTGATGAAATGGCTGAAAACATTAAAGGATCATTGTGCAATCATCTGAGAACTAGTCAATTCTCAATTCAGCTCGATGAGTCCACTTTACCAACTAATGAAGCATTGTTGCTGTCTTACGTGAGGTTTATTAAAGATGAGAAAATATGTGAAAAACTATTGTTTGCTAGAAATTTAGAGACCGATACAAAAGGCGAATTCATATTCAATACATTGGAAAAGTTTTGTGATGAGAAAGAGATTCCCTTGAAAAATATTATATCAGTTGCTACGGATGGCGCTTCGGCTATGACAGGGTGCCATAAAGGCTCCATAGCGTACTTAAAAAATAAAATTCCAGATGTCCTTGCTGTACATTGCGTTATTCATAGACAACATTTGGTTGCTAGAAACTAAAGTGAACGACTATTTCAATCACTGCAATATGTCATCAAAGCAGTTAATAAAATCCGTAACAGCTCTTTGAATGATAGATTATTTCATCAGCTTTGTGTTACTAATGACAAAGATTTCAACCGTTTGTTGTTTCATACTGAAGTTCGTTGGTTATCAAGAGGCAATTGTCTGACTCGATTTTACAACCTATTTGACTCTGTGATAGACTTCTTGGAAACTAAAGATACAGAATTGCGCAACAAGCTCATTACATCAAAGAATGATATAGCTTACATGACCGACCTGTATAAATTGTTCAACGACATGAATCTCCAACTGCAAGGCGATGAACTAAATTTATTTAAAACAAAAAATGTTGTTGCGGCTTTCGCAGCCAAACTGCTGCTAAACAAAAAGAATATGGGCAGACGTGAGTTTCATAGTTTTCCAAATTTATCAGTATCCTGCAGTAACGATGACTTGCTTGCCTACTACCAACATTTGGAAAACCTCCACATTGACTTCACGGAACGATACCAGGACATTTTGAAACTGGAAATACCCGACTGGGTGTAGGATACGTTTTCAAATGTCAACACAGCAATGTCACTCCTGCTGAAAGAATAACTTATAGAATTGACAACAAACGAGGAAATAAAAATCAAGTTCAAAAATGGCTACCAAGAATTTTGGCTACAAAAACCGATCCCGCAATTGTACCCAGGATTGTGGTCAATCGTTCAGCGATTCTAGATAGCATTCCCATCGTCATATTTGTGTGAACGTGGATATAGTGCTGTGGCAACGCTGCTTACTAAAAAAAGAAATCGTTTACATGTTACCAAACGTGGCAACTTGCCGCTGTTCTTGAGTAAATGGGAACCTGATATCAACAAACTTATTAAACAGCATCAGATTCATCCTTCACATTAGTTTTTATATAAGAATCGATTATGTTTGTTTTATTTTGAATAAAAGATACTCTGTCTGAATACTATAAAGTTGCGTTTCAATAGTCATTCTCATTGGCAGGTGTAGCCCGTAAGAGTTAACTTGAGACCTCAGCGCCGTTGTATACTATCTACTGCGCTTAGGTCTCAAGTTAATTCTTGCGGGCTATAGTAAAAGTCTCGTTTAGAATGAATGTTTAATCTGCGCTAATATAGCTCACAATAATCAATTAATTTAATTTGACGTTATAGTGGTTTTTAAGTAGGTGAAAAAATGGGGGCGCTAAAGAATAATTTATTCTCAAAGGGGCCAGTATACAAAATAAGTTTGGGGACCACTGATCTAAAGTTTGTCTAGAAGAAATCGCTATTAGCAATAAGCCTATTGTATTGTAAAAAAATATTTTAGTTAAATCATCTTTTAAAATACAATAAAGCATATTCATTCACTCATTCATAAGATGTATCATTCATCATTCGTAGATGATATCTTATTATACCAATGGCGATCCAGCGAGGGAACGTCGCCATTTCTGGGCACCTTACCCATAGAAGACGGTGATCTGGGCTCAGCATTCTACTTATAGTCTTGAGGGGCTATGGGTAGAATACAATACAAATAACTTAAGTTTTCTTTTATTGTATTCGATTACATGTAAATTGTTATTGTTTTATTTATATATTTGTTATTAATAATTGTTTTATTACCAAAAAGTAATTAAAATTATTTTTGGTAATATTATAAAATAAGTCGATAATACGGTATTTTAGCGGCCGATCGTTTATATTTAAATTCTTTTAAAATTTTGTGAAATATGTGTCATCTACTCATTTGATTATTTTAATTACTAAATGCATATCCAGCGAAAATAATTCTAATCCCTATTTCTGTATACAATATATGTACGACGTACTTTCATGCCACCATAGCATTCACACCCAAAGTCGTAAAGAAGGAACCACCAGAAATGTTTAAATAATGATATATATTATTATTATATCTATGTTAGAAATTATTATTCATTCGGAATATTGAATTATTGATGATTAATAGGAATAATAAAAAAAAAAACTAACATTAGTCTAAATCACTATGATCAAGGATCGTAGTAAAAATATCATAGGTAATAAACGACGTTAATTAATAGCCGGTTCCTATATCTTACCGATCGTTCATTTGCCTTACTATCGGTTAAAATTTGTCATAATCTCTATACAAGTAATGTCAACATTCAACCCATGATAAGGCAAATGAAATGAATAGTACCTAGGTAATAAAAAAGTTTTTAGAACTTTAGACTTTAAAAGAAAAATTAAATAATATTTGGTGGCATAACTAAATTAAAACTAATTGAATACCATTTAAGAACAAACAAAAAAAATCATAATAAACTACTATAGATAATAATCAAAATGATTATAATAATATAAATTACATATACCTACATGCGAACAATAATTTAATTATATTTACTGCAACAAATTTTATTTCTTTCTGTTTATTACTTATTTTTGGGTTTTTTCCGGGGGACGTTTCGGGGATAAAAATATGGCGTAATTCTACCGCCTTTATCGAAATACAACATACATATGAATATTTTTATCAAATTTCATGGAAATCGGCTTATTCTCAAGAGGTCGGCAATACGTTAGCAACACCATTCGCGTTGCAATCATCCTATGAAACGGTGACCATTTTACTTCAGGTGGTCCGTCTTATTACTTATAAACCGTCTGCCTGTTTTTGACTCGAAAAAAGTATAGAAGAAACAAACAAACATACAAACCTCTAAACAAACTTATTTAGTCTAATGTAGATTTGGATGGATTGATGAAGAACAATAATATAACGAGTATTAAGTACTGTTTTCTGGCGTTGTTTCCTGACGGGACTAATCTGTATATACATATACATACACGTGTACATATATCGCCGTTATATACACAAGAAAAAAATACTTGTAATATAATAACATGCATGTATACTTACATATACGCCAAAACTAACTTGAAGAACTTTTATTTACGACATTATTGTTTTCCGAGAAACAAACACTGTTCAAACACAATAGTTTTCCGAACGTTATAAACGTAATAGAACATTATTCAAAAATATTTTTAGCAAACCTTTTATGTCTTCAAACCCATTGTTGCTAATGGACGTTAATGCCCGCGGCGGGGTTATTTCACCGGATTGTGCTTACATTAGATTCTTCCTTAATGTGATAAAAGCTTGTAAAAATGAGTATCACAAATCAAAATTATACTTCATAAAACAAAAGTAATACTTTTTGCATTCATTATAAATTAGTTCAGTCCGTTCCGAAGTAGCATAAATAAATAATGAAAACTTGAGTGAACTCATAACTGAAAACGTCGTCGCGGGTGATATTTTCAAGGATCTCCGGAACCATAGCGTCCTTACGTTTGAATTTGGAAGTTTGTTATAGGACTATGGTGTTATTGGGTGCTTACCATGAGACATGTTAGTACAACGTGGTTTGGGTAAGTCGCGAGCGGCGGCTCACGCGAACAGACTGTTGCTTGTGGCCGGGCCCAGGCTGCGTGCGCAGGCTTGGCGGCTGCCCCCCGCCGACCGCGTCCTGGAGTCCGACTTCACCTCCCGACGACACCGACAAGCGACACTACCGCCAGCCAACCCGCCTAATGCCGACTACCGACGCGACACGCGATCCTAAAGTGCCAATATGCAACACCATCCTTTGTTTCAGACGCGACTGTAATTTAGTCTGGATATAACCCGCAGCAATAAGTACGCCAGTTATGATGTTACAGGGTAAAATATTTTAGAAATGTTCAAATCAAGGCATAAGGAGCTTCATTATATTTAATTACCTTCTTTGTTACTTCTTACCGTCTTTGGGAACGAACGGTTTATAATAAGATTTGGTATCGGACACACGTATATAATTACTATTGCTAGCTGTTATGACAATAATCTTGAACCAGAAAATTAGAAGAGCTTCACAAAATATGGATTCAAAAAATACACAAGCGTCAGAAATGTTAGTATAATCTTGATATATAAAAATGAATGTTTGTGTGTATGTCCTTTATAGACTCGTAAACTATTGGACGTTGGACGGACTTACCGACATGCTGAACAGCCTGAATGAATCCTCCCGACGGGTCGGTCTCGGCATGAATTTGGACAAGACGAAAGTCATGTTCAACGAACATGTCATGCCGAGACCGGTAAACGTCGATGGTTCCCCTCTTGAGGTTGTGCAGGAACATGTATACCTTGGACAAAAGATCCAGATAGGCAAACACGGCCTCGAGAGGGAAGCCAATAGGAGGATCCAGTTAGGTTGGGCAGCATTCGGTAAGCTTCGACAGGTCTTCTCGTCGACCATTCCGCAATGCTTGAAGACGAAAGTCTTCGAGCAGTGCGTCCTACCCATCATGACATATGGTGCCGAGACATGGACACTGACAGCGGGACTGGTCCACAAATTCAAAGTCGCTCAACGGGCTATGGAGCGAGCTATGTTAGGTGTTTCTCTTGTGGATAAAATCAGAAATGAGGACATCCGTAAGAGAACGAAGGTAACTGACATAGCTCGCAAAATTAGCAAGTTGAAGTGGCAGTGGGCCGGTCACGTCTGTCGCAGGACCGACGGCCGATGGAGCAAACGAGTCCTGGAGTGGAGACTACGTCTCGGCAAACGTAGCGTAGGACGCCCGCCAGCCCGGTGGTCTGACGACCTGTTTACAACCACAATTGGAACCGGTAGGTGGCGCTGAGATCGGGTTCTAGAATCCTCCTAATCACCGGGAGCGATTTTGGTGATTTTGTTTTTGTGTGTTTGAGTGGGTTCCCGGATGGTTTAGTTTAGCAATTAGAACCGGTAGATAGCGCTGAGATCGTGTTCTAGAATACTCCTAATCACCGGGAGTGATTTTGGTGATTTTGTAATCCTCCTGATCACCTAGACCAGTGATCGGTAAAGTGCGGCTCTAGAGCCTCATGTGGCTCTTTGGCTCCTTAATTAAGTATAAATTTCCCAATACTAGCTACTTGCAACATATTTATCGAATAAAGACAACATTTGCGTTTCACAATTGACAAATAGCACTAACTGACAAATAAAGTACCCTGTAAACTATATGTCAGATCAAATGGCCAATAGCAACTCTATTTGCCATATAATTTAACTGACTGCCATAATATCTGGTTGACAACTGTGATTCGATTAATTACTGTTGAAAGTTTTGTTTTTTTGTGAATGTATATTTGTAAAATGGAAATATTTGATACCATTGAAGACGAATTAGATGATTCTATGTATGTTTTAATTGGACAGCGAAGGATTCCTATGTTTTGAGTTTGACAGCATATGCAAGCATTGGATGTACGGATTTTAGGATAAGATTTTCAAATTGGCAAATAGCTATGTGCCAAATAAATTTATAGGTAAGATGATGGTGAAACACAATCAGGACTAACCAGAACTTTTATGTGTCACATAATTAATTTGTTAAATAGCTATTGGGTACTTTACTTGTACATTGTGAAATAGACCCTTAGTGTACTACTTATTTAGTGTAATAAAAGTTTACTAAAAAAGCAGATTTGGCTCCCATTTTTTTTTTATTGTTGTAATGTTCATCTTTGGCTAATAAGTTTGCCGACCACTGACCTAGACTGATTTTGGTGATTTTGTTTTTGTGTCACAGTCTTTTTTTTATTGCAGGAGTTCAGCAGACAGGCAGACGGCCCACTTGATGGAAAGCGGTTACCATCGCCTTTGGACATTTGCAACACCAAAGGTTGCTACAAATGCGCTGCTCTGGTCACTAATGCCGGAACACAACTCAAGGTTGTTATGGCGACATACTTTAGACCAGGGGTGGTAGCCATCCAGTCGGGCAAATGCCCTACCACCTGGCTGTGGGCTGTTTTGTCGTCTTTTAGGAATTCAGAAAATAGGCGGTACGAAGTTCGCCGGGTCAGCTAGTAAATATATAAATATACAGATAACTTTGTTTAGATGTTTGTTTGTTACAAGGCCTTAGTAATTAAACGATGTTTTTAATAATAGGGGTACTTTATATAGCAAAAAATGAGATATTTTTAAAGTTAGTTTAAAAAAATAAAATTCAATGAAAAGAGGATTTATAATTAATATAGACCCCCCAAATAAAGATAATATAACTATTAGAATGAATAGACCACTGGAACGACATTGTAATAATACATACATACATAACTTCACGCCAGTTCCCTTGCGGGGTAGGCACGAACAACAGAGTGCCATTTAGGCTTATTCTTACACACCTCACTTGCCTCTTGTAAATTGGCCTCATTGTAATAATATGACATGTATATGGCTGAAGTACATATAAAAGAAAAATCAATCTTCTCTCAATAATTCTGTGCTAAAGCTAAGTAATTATCGTTCCAAAAAAGTTTAAACAATAAAATTGGTTTTAAATTTATTTCTGAATTTCAGTTTGAAATTACATTTTGCATATCCAAAAGCACTTTCTTTATTTTGCTTTCTGTTATATTCCTGCATAACATTTTGTCTCTTGGATCGTTCCAGCCACCGACACTTTTACCAAAATCATAAGAAACGTATTCATCAAGTTCCAAATTCAAATGAACGTAGGTTTCAATGAAAGGCGGAAATAATTCCTGGTGAATATTTTGCCTGAAATCTAATACTTTCAGAACATTTTCAGTAACGTCACGTCTTAACCAACTCCCCGAAACTCTATTAGAAATTTTGAATGCTCTAGGCAATGTACTCGACAAGACTTTGTATCCTTTGCCATCCTTGCGACTTGATGAAACATAAAACAAAGAACGTGACCATGAACTATCATCGATGGAACAGAAAAGGTTGTAACGAGACGCGATGTTATTCCATACAACTGCGTTGAATCCAAACACAGATGAGTGGTGTTCAGGATTCCAAGTTTGAAGCTCGACAATATATGACATACTTGATGCATAATTTGAAAAACAATCAGTACCCAAAGACAGAAAATCACATCTATAAAATGAAGTTGCTATTTTTGTCATACGTGAAACCATATAAATAAAATCATCTAAAATATAGAAGTCATCTTGTAGAAACAATACAAGTCCCTCGTGATTTGCAGTACACCTTAGACATTCGAATACTCTGTTAGCTGTCCACCACCAGTGATGCTTTTTCTCAGCGCGTCCGGGATGACGATACCGTCCATGGAGATCTGGGTTAAATGCACCAGTACAATTGTTAGCTTCTGCCGTTTTCATTCTCATGTAATAAGGGCAATCGTGAAAGTTATACCCTGGAAACTCCCGAGGAAACAGTTGGATTGAATATGGATAGTAAATCTGAAGTACTCTAGCAAATTCTATACTTATAATTATATTGTCCACATTTTCATCTAGATACCAATGGGAAAATATTAGTAAAGTATCTTCAATGCCTTTCACTTGTGAAAGCGAAGCTATTAGGTATTTTAGATTGTATACAAATTTCCCGACAGAAATGACTAGAATTAGAGTATTATTTTTTATAGGACCAAAATTTTTTAAGTTCCGTACTTGTTGTAAATCATTGCGCTCCTTTACAATTTCTCTCATTTGCACAATGTCAAGTTTGTTTGATTTTTTATTTTTATACATTACAAATTTCAACGCATCGTGAGGTAATCGTTTCGTGATGTCGTTTTCCAAGGGCTGCCATCTATTATAAAGTATAATTGAGAATATAAAAACGGCTATTAAAAGATGTCGGACCTCCCAAAATAAAAACAATAATTTATTATTTTTGGTTTCCATAATTTTAAATAATAGTTTGGTTTGTTTCCGTTGTTGTGATTATTTCTGTAACATATTATTATACAACTTTATATAATTAAATAGATTTTATTAAATTGCACAAAATATACATTTACTAAAAATCTTTAAACTTTTCTGAAAACAATGAAAGATGTCACATGATAGACTTGTCATAATATAGTTAGTGATTTAATATAGTGTCACATTACTCATAAATTAAGGAAACCAAATGAGATTCTAATAAAAATGTAAATAATACTCACAATAAATAATAATAAAATGAATTAAATCTCTAATATACAATTTCTATAAATTAAACTTAATAAGAGTATATGTATTAAACTATTGAATTTAGTACCAGACTACTGACAGTTGAAAACGTGCCCATTGCGTGTCCATAAGACAGGCCACATAACCTCGTTAAATGGCAACTGGCTTATGCGTTGTACGAGGTATAAGCCAGTCTTTTGGTCACGTGAGACAATACCAGGCGTTTCGCTATGTCTCCATAAAGTTTGTAAATAAATATTATAATAATATCAGCCAATTAATGTCCCACTGCTAGGCTCGAGCCTTCCATTATAGAGGGAACAGACAGTATACCCGCCACGCTTGTCCAAGGCGGCTTGGCAGGTATGACACTTCGGTTATCGCGATGTGCAGGTTGCATCACGATGTTTTCCTTCACCATTGTTAGCACATGGTAATTGTAACAATATGCACATTAGATCAGAAAACTGAGTAAGAAGTGCATGCGTTTTGGCCAGGATCGAACCCGCGCCCTCTGAGTCTGGGACGCGTGCGCTAGCCTAATGGCTAGCACACCACGACTTCATAAATAAATAATAAATTATATTCCACGACAGCAAGCAATAAGGTGACGAGGAAAGTGGGCAACGCGAGTATGTAAGCGTAACTTATTTGAACACGCAATACTCATGTTACCCACTTCACTCACCACTTTC
Organism: Dendrolimus kikuchii; assembly: GCA_019925095.2. Lineage (NCBI taxonomy): Eukaryota > Metazoa > Arthropoda > Insecta > Lepidoptera > Lasiocampidae > Dendrolimus > Dendrolimus kikuchii. The sequence continues at coordinate 14,520,751 of CM034395.1, forward strand.
CTACTTGCTGCCGTAGAAACGGACATAATGTAAACGAGAATTGTAGTCTCGTTCCACCGTTTGACATTCCTTCACAAAAATGGATCCTTGCAAACTACTTTATAATTTGGTATTATAATACTGTAATTTATTTGGGTTTTTTTTTTCAAAATTACTCGATTCGGTTATCAATCATTCGATAAGGGTAATTGATTTTACAAAAATCTGATGATACCACTTTAGTTTTCGTCAAAATCTACCCCAAGACTTGAGTGTTTTTCGCTATTTCGCATAGATACCAATTTGAATTTGGCCGTGAAGGTCCACTTAAAAAAAATCACCTGTATGTAAAAAAAAAATCGATGCCGATTGCAGCGCTCCTATCGGATCCAACTACAGATTTAAACCACGCACACAACATTTCTTCCAAATCTGTCTAGCAGTGTAGGAAAAGTTCAGTGACATACATATACACGCACAGATAAATTACATTCTTAGGTATAAGGCATACACACCCGTTGCACGTACGATGTTATAAAGCTAGGCAAGTTACGCTTAATTTAAATATACACCGAACAAATCCGGGGCTGATCTCGGAAACCCAAAATAATGAAAATCACAGAAAGTTTGCAAAATTTCCCAGCTAGTAATCAAACCCAGCACTTGTTAGTTCTTTTGGGCTAACGAGGGATAACGCTAACATCACTAATGGCCGGTGCCTATATCTCACTGTTCATTCACTTCCCCTACCATCAGTTGAATTTTGACATTACTTGTATGGAACTTATGTCAAATTTTAACCGATAGTAAGGCAAATAAACGGTCGTTAATACCAAGTCTTGCCATAAATATTGTAACAAAGAAAAACATTTTCTATTGCAAATAACATTTATAACTTTTACAGTGTGTTAGTTTAATACATAAATATAAAACAATTTAAAATATAAAAAGCTTATTCGAAGTGGTCTCTATTGGCTGCAATACTGTCCTTTAAACGTTGAGACCAGTTATCAATAGAAGCACGCTCTCTTTCCATGGGAAAATTCTTCACTACCAATCGTACGGATCGTTTCAGGGACTCCAAATTATCATGGCGTTTAGAGCAAGCCATACTCTCTAAAACTGACCATAAATCATAATCCAGCGGATTAAGATCGGGACTAGACGACGGCCAGTCTTCAGCTCTGATGAAGTCCGAAACGTTCGTTTCCAACCAAGACTGCGTGGACCGAGCTTTATGACCCGGCGCCGAGTCTTACTGAAAGGACCATTCTTGGTTATTGAACATGGTGTTGTTAAGGGGCTTAACTACCTTCTCAAGAATGGTATCTTGATACACTTGTGCCGATGTTTTGATACCTTTTTCACAAAAATATGGCTTAGTCACTCCTTCATAGCTAACACCCCACCGAACCATCACTGAAGATGGATAATACCCACGTTGCACTCTGTCGAGTAATTGAGAAGCTTCTTTAGAGCTTTGAGCATAAATACGGTTATTTTGTTTGTTAAAATGTTGCTCAATTGTAAAAAAAATTCTCATCCGTAAACAAAATTTTTCTGTGACCTCCCTTTGCGTACCGCTTCAGTAGTTGTTTCGATTTTACCACCCTATACTTTTTTAAATTATGAGTTAAGAAATGACCAGTGCGTCTCTTATCGGCTGCAAGTCCTAAGACATCTTTTAAAATACGCGACATGGTTCTAGGTGATATCTTCATCTTCCGAGATAAAATCTTTTGCTTTTGGACAGGATTTCTTCGAATTCTTTCCCTTACTGCTTTGACCACCTTTTTCTATGTGGACGGCCAGATCTTTTTCTGTCACAAACAGAGGTCTCATTGTACCTATTAATAGCCCGGTACACAAACATTTGACTAATACCAAGCGTATGGATGGAGAATTTTAAAAATTGTATTTAACTCCATACCTACTTTGTGTAATGCAATCACAGCGATTCGGTTCTCTTTATCGCCACACTCCATTTTAATATCGCAAAATGTTGTACAATGTATTGGCGCCAAAATGAGAAAACACAATGAACAATCATATAAAAATGACAGATTCCAAATTCAAATATAATATTTTATTTCTTTTTAATTGTAACAGTATTTATGGCCAAACTAAGTATATAAGTAGGAACGGGGCCTAAACCACGAATACTTTCATGTAATGTATATATATATATATATATTTGTGTGTGCGTGCGTGCGTGCGTGCGTGCGTGCGTGCGTGCGTATATATATATATATATATATATATATATATATATATATGTATATATATATATATATATGCGTATATATATATATATATATGTACTTATCAGCATATATGTTTTGATAGGTAAGGTACTATTTATGCAATTTCGATAGAGAGGTAAAGCTTAGATTTATAATCCAGAAAAATAATGTCCACATAACAAGGCTTTTGAAATTTATACGACTGAAACCGTATGGAAATCCCTAGTATATAATAAAAGTACGAGCAACGCCATATATTAAACTACACAAAACACATGTTATAGAAAGATCCCAATAAATAGATTAGAAAGTAGCAACTGATGCAGATAATAATTGCTGTAGATATTAAAAATAAATGTGAAATCTCGATATGTTAATATTACTAAAAGGTGTACTGTAGATGTAATGTAGATATTAAAAATACATATGGAAAAAATAATCTACATGTCACATACAAGTCTACGGTACCAGTTAACTAGGCACCTGCACTAAACATTAATTCGGTTTTTATAATCTCTAAAAATAAATAGTTCATAAATTATAATATATAATTATGGCACCTACATACATACCACTCTTATCACTTTAACTGATAAAAAGTTGTGATAAAACACTACTTACATAAAATCATTAGGCTTTATAAACCGTTATACATTGAAATCCTTTTCATAAAAATAAAATTATTTATAATTTGTTATTACTTGAACAAACAAAACCCATATACAAATTGAACATGCTTTCACCGGCTACTTGGCAACAACATTATTCATAATTGCCGCCTTTCATTAGCCAGGCTGGCCACAATACAGTTTTGCCAACCTAACATTCATTTCCTTTCTCAACTAATAACTTATTATGCTCCTGTATTCGAATATATAACGCTAATGACAGCGTTAATAACATAAATAAATTTCTTTTTAATTAATTTCTACATTAAAATGAAAAAAATATGAAAACTTATTTAATTTGTCACAATAAAAGTATTATAACGAAATGTAGTCCTGTTGTATTATTGTCACTCCAGGCGGCGCTGCTAGTACGACGTCACTCGTGTATCTATAGTTTCCTTCTGTTTTGAAACCCAAGCTTAGTGATTTAGTTCCTAGAGAATTGTTATAAAGGAAAATCAAAATTCAAGTGTTATAAAAGTGTAACTGAAGACAACGATTAAGATGGAGAAGAGAGTCGCCTTAGAATCAAGGGGAAGAGATCCTTCAAAGGTAAACGAATATATTTTCCAATGTATTGGAATGTTTTGTCGATACGTATTTCATCAGGTCCCTAGGTGTATTTGATTAAAAATACTATTAATTATAAGAGAATCTTGCTAATGTTTTATCTGTGATGTCTCAGATCAGTCTAAAATGCAAATTCACTTCTTAAATTGAGATGTGGCATTGCTGTGTATAAAAATTGGCCATTACCGATTGTTACGTTTCATTCATGTGCGGTTATTACTTCTTAATTCTAATAATCATCATTTCCCTCTCTGATCATAAAAAATAGTTGATAATACAATGCTCTATTTAACTTAATATGTATGTTATTTAATATGCACCATCCTATTGTAAATATTCATTATTGAGGTTAAGTGTCGAAACTTATGGATGTCGGACGTGTTATGTATCCTCTATGTAGTATATTATTCTGTAGAAAGGAAAAGCCACATAGAGCCAATCATTTCACTTTTTATGGCCTTATTTAATTAGTATTTTCTGCATTTTTTGTAGTTTTATACACAATTCATTGATTAAATAGATTGTCAGTGTAATTAATTGTTAATTATGAATATTTTATTGTAAACGGATATATTTTTCTGTAATTCTCTATTTAGCCTGAAAGAGGTTAATTAATTACAGTAAAAATCGTTTCCCTCCTTCATAAATAAAGAACTCCATACAGTCCATAATTTCGCGCCCTTTCACCCAAAATACCCAAATGATGAATACGTTCATGGAAACCTATTTAAAGCATGATATGTACCATATTTCGAAGTAATTAAGATTCGGTTTGTAAACATCAGTTTTTCATTCCATTTACACAAAAACTGCAGTCGCATTATTGACGCACGCCTTACCAATACAGCGGCCATTTTTATTGCGTCGCGATGATTCGTGTCATCCGCCATTGCAAAGTTGAAACATTTCCATTTCTACACATGAAGAAAACGCGCTAGATACATTTCATGGCGGAAAACATTATCCGTACACATCCCTGTCAAGATACAATAAATATTTTCATGAAATAATCACAAATTTTCAAGATTTTACTAACTACGCCTGAACCTTTGACAACTAACACTGTTTTGACGTTTGCTCAACCTTATTTTCCCCACGGATTTATCAACTAGCCAGTATCATTCCTTATTAACATACACTTCTAATTTTCTGTTTGTTATATAATTAACTCCATTAAAAAAATAAACAATGCTTTTACAAGTAATAATACCATATTCATAGTTAATCATTTTGTGTCTTATGGTACAAAAAAAGAATGAAAATGTTTACCCAGTTAACGTCCTCTTTTTAATACGTATCAAATTTAATTTCGTTTTTCCATTCGAAACCGAAAAATTAATTTCAGTTAGTGCATCAAACTGTATCGCTATTTCATTTTAATCAAGTTTCCGCGTTCAGTTCGCATTTCATATAAGATAATAGCGAAATTTACTCAAGCTTTTTAAGCCTGCTCTACACACTCGCGCAAACCACTTTAAGAATTTGCGATACGCACTACAAATGTAGAATTTCGCACTGAAACATGAAAATACTTTAGTAGGCATTGATATTTCAAAAGGCTGGACTGCACTTTGAGCCAGAGTAGCATGAGATTAAGGGTAATTTGAGTTTAGAGATATAAATGATATATAATATAATAAATACGCCTTATATACTTAGTCTGGTCATAAATACTGTTACAATTAAAAAGAAATAAAATATTATATTTGAATTTGGAATTTTTATATGATTGTTCATTGTGTTTTCTCATTTTGGCGCCAATACATTGTACATCATTTTGCGATATTAAAATGGAGTAGGGCAATATAGAGTACCGAATTGCTGTGATTGCATTACACAAAGTAGGTATGGAGTCAAATACAATTTTTAAAACTCCATCCATACGCTTGGTATTAGTCAAATGTTTGTGTACCGGGCTATTAATAGGTACAATGAGACCTCTGTTTGTGACAGAAAAAGATCTGGCCGTCCACATAGAAAAAGGTGGTCAAAGCAGTAAGGGAAAGAATTCAAAGAAATCCTGTCCAAAAGCAAAAGATTTTATCTCGGAAGATGAAGATATCACCTAGAACCATGTCGCGTATTTTAAAAGATGACTTAGGACTTGCAGCCTATAAGAGATGCACTGGTCATTTTTTAACTCATAATTAAAAAAGAATAGGGTGGTAAAATCAAAACAACTACTGAAGTGGTATGCAAAGCAAGGTCACAGAAAAATTTTGTTTATGGATGAGAAATTTTTTACAATTGAGCAACATTTTAACAAACAAAATAATCGTATTTATGCTCAAAGCTCTAAGGAAGCTTCTCAATTAGTTGTCAGAGTTCAATGTGGGCATTATTCGTCTTCAGTGATGGTTTGGTGGGATGTTAGCTATGAAGGAGTGACTGAGCCATATCTTTGTGAAAAAGGTATCAAAACATCGGCACAAGTGTATCAAGATACCATTCTTGAGAAGGTAGTTAATTAAGCCCCTTAACAACACCATGTTCAATAACCAAGAATGGTCCTTTCACCAAGACTGCGCCGGGTCATAGAGCTTGGTCCACGCAGTTTTGGTTGGAAACGAACGTTTCAGACTTCATCAGAGCTGAAGACTGGCCGTCGTCTAATCACTGGATTATGATTTATGGTCAGTTTTAGAGAGTACGGCTTGTTCTAAACGTCATGATAATTTGGAGTCCCTAAAACAATCCATACGATTGGCAGTGAAGAATTTTCCCATGGAAAGAGTGTGTGCTTCTATTGATAACTGGCCTCAATGTTTATAGGACTGTATTGCAGCCAATGGAGACCACTTCGAATAAGCTTTTTGTATTTTAAATTGTTTATATTTATGTATTAAACTAACATACTGTGAGTCCACAAATAAGTTTTGAATGAATAATGGGAAAAAAAAATTAAGGTTAAACTTTAGATTAGAGGTCACTGAATTTTAAGTAGTAAGGGGTTGGAGGGGGGAGGAGTACTTCTCCCTTCTGCAACCCCCATGTCTGGGAGATGTGTAGTTCTTGAGATATTAAATTTTTCATTTGTTTTGTTAGATTGCGATGATGATTGCAATGGATGCAATCTGTTCTGGCACTCCCAGGCCGCTACTGTGGAACACTCGCTTCGCTCGCTCAGCCCGCGCTTTGGTTTATAAAGTCTACCGGTCGCGACTTTCGATTAAAGCCAAGCGAACTAAGTCACAACCAATTTGTAACCATAGTCGCAATATATAAGCAAAGAAAAAACTATTTTCGTATTTCAAAATTAATATACCAATTCAAAACTTATTTACTAAACTCAAAAACAATTTTAGTGTTTATATATTAAACATAAGTGTATTGCTGAACACAAATCACACTGTTATCAACAAAAGTGGCATAACCTTGTTTATCAAACATATTTTTGTTTTTCCCATTATTCATTCAAAACTTGTTTCTGGGCCCTAAAAACTAATTTCCTAACCCAAATGATAGGTCTAATGGCTATATATCAGGGTGTATGTTACCCCTAAACTCAAATTACCCTTAATCTCGTTGCCACTCTGTGTCAAAGCGCAGCCGCAGCCTATGTTAGATAAACAATGTTTGTCACTTTTATTGAGAACAAAGTGTGATTTGTGTTTAGGAATACGCTTAGGATTTATATATAAACACTAAAACTGTTTTTAGATTAGGAAACAAGAACTGTAAAGTTCAGAATAATAAATCACAGTTCTGTCACTTTTTTTTACTTTACGACTCGTCAAACGCAGTGTAGAGATGCCATTGTGATAAATATTAATGAATCAAATATATCAATAATATGGATTTTTAACTAGGAGAGTCGTTTTTTTTGCTTATATCTAGCAAGCTTGAATTAATAGTCTGCGTTTTTAATCTATTTTTCGTTGAAAGTCGCTACCAGTGACTAGAATGGTGAGTTAAGTTAGACTTCAGACGAGCGAAGCGAGCGTGACGCGGCAGCGGCCGGTGAGTCCCGGAACCGATTGTCACCATTTATTCATTAATAACTATTTAATTAATGGTTATAAATTGGTTGTGACATTCGCTGACCACTATTGTGGCACTCTCGCTTGGCATGTGGGCTTTAGTCCGAGTTTTAAGACTTGAATCTTTTTACATTAACTTAATTACTAGCTTTCTGGATTTCTCATTTCTGGACATATGATATAAGTACAATATTAGTGAAAAAAATAAGTACAAGTACTACTCTGTCCCAAGCCCTTCTCCCTCCCCCTTTCACTTTCCACTTAAAATTCAGTGACCACTGAGCTAAAGTTTAACCTAAGGCTGATTTGCTTTGATTCAGTTATTGAATTCAAATGTCGCCGAGAACTGCCCCTCACTTTTTACATGCAATCAGTATTGATTATTTATTTAGGGTGTAGTACCTACGTTCTTGAAGTCAGTAGTAAAAAAATAATTCTCGAAAACAGCAGAATTTAATCTGATTGAATTTCCTCACAACACCAGCATGTAACAAATACACTCTACATTGTTATAAGTTTACTATTAAAATTAGAATAAATTAATATAATAAGTTATTCTTAAGGTACACCAAAACATAAAAATTACTACATATAATGTCACATACAGTAACAAAAATAAACAATACGCGTGTATGGAGTCTCAGATTTTTCATAGAAATTAAGTAGTAAAAAAGAGTACGGAACTCGAGTCCATAGAGATATTAATAATAATTTTAAAAAATAAACTGATTGAATTATTTATTTAGAAAATTTTCCTATCTACTGTTGAAAGAGTTGATGGAAATGTCAGTATAGGCGGTATCTAGAAAGAAACTAATTTTGATAAGAAAATGATTAACTATAGAATTGAAACTGGAGGTTCTCCTTTTTTGTTAAAACAAATGAGATTTGAAGATCCTCCAATCGCAATTGTTTTAACAGCAAAACAGAATGTCAAATCTCATTTACTTGGTTTTACGATACGACGCGACATCACCCTACAAGCCAGGAATTGAAGTGTCAATTATTTTAATTTATTTTATGATGTATCTTATCGCGGAACAACTTTTAACTGATGATTAAAAAATTGGCCTTAAGTTGTATACATTTTTTTTTCCAGGTCACAGAGCTAAACTTGGACAACTGTCGAAGTACCGCTGTAGTGGGACTTACAGACCAGTATACCAACCTTGAAATCCTCAGTATGAATAATGTCGGTCTCACCACTCTGAAAGGGTTTCCAACTTTGCCAAAGCTAAGGAAACTGGAACTTTCTGACAACAGAATATCCTCTGGCCTTAATTTCCTTAGTGGTTGCAAGAAACTAACACATTTGAATTTATCTGGGAATAAGATATCAGAATTAGAAGTCTTGAAGCCACTAAGCGGGTTTGAAAATTTAAAGAACCTGGATTTGTTCAACAATGAAGTCACATCTATAGAAGACTACAGAAGTAAGGTGTTTGCTTTACACCCTGCTCTAAAATATTTAGATGGGTAAGTTAAATTCATTTTAATAAATGAATATTGAAATGATTTTGTTTATTTTCTGTCATGTTACATTTATGTGAGGGGAGATATTAAAAAGTTTAAAATTTTGTTTGACATTCACCCCCACGGTGAGTTACGTGTACTACATACTAGAGAAGTTATTCAAAATAATAAGGTCGAACTTGATGAAAGCATGTGGGCCAAGTGTGACAAAGACTAACTTGTATATTTGCTGCAACGCTAAAACATTAGTTCTGCTGTCTAACCAAACTATTAAAACATACTACTCTATCTAGAGTAGTTAGCTAGTAGCTATCTAGCTTAGAGAGTATAGTTCAAATTCCCCTAAACTTGGTCGCAGGAGATGAGTTAAAATGGATGAAATAAAATGTTTTATTGAGAATACAACAAATTTACCTGAAAAGTCAACCCTTAACTTTTATTTGAGTTTCTTAAGTAGTTTGAACAGCACCTTAGTATACACATAAAGGTGTTTTTTTAATAGTTTTTTACTCAAACACTTTAAGTATAAGAGATTGCTTTAAGGAATAAGGCCTCCCATTGTACTACTACTTTGTAATTTAAAGATGTAAATGTTTTACTGCTTTTAAGTTGGTGTACAATAAAGAGTATTGTTGTTGTTGTTATATCAACACCAATCCGGCCCAGACTAGGTGAATTCTTGTCCATGGACCATAACAAGTGTTTAAATAAGCTAGTCGCGGACTCCTTCTCTAGTAACAGTAACATACAGGTGTTACGAGGTTTAATTTACTAACATTAAACCTCATTGCATCTGCATTTTATTTTAATTGTATGGGTTCTAATCCTGGCTAAGAGGATAGCATCTCTTAGGTAATGTTAACAATATGTGTATATTGACGGCCTCTCTGATAGAGTGGGCTAAACCTTTGTTGGCTGAGCTTATTGGAATACAAGTGGCTCTTTGTTCAATTCCTGGCATGGTAAATTTCATAAACAGACTTAATTTTATCTAATACTAACATTTTCCTCGCAGCTGCTCTGCTGGTCAAACCCGCTTGTTTACTTAGCCAGCAATCTTTCTTTTACATAGATTACATTGCCTTAAATTTTCAACTAACACACTTCCACGACTCTGCTAAATATTGTTTTTTTTTCTACTTGCATAAAACCTAATTAGGTTTTTATGTTGACAAACCTTCAGTGCAAAATTATTTAAGTAATGCTGAAAGCCGCTTAAAGTTTAACAGCTATACAGACAGACTATGTAAAGATAAAGTTAACCTGAGCTCAGCTTCTTAGTGATTGATATGTTATATATTACCCAAAACAAGCATAATTTGCTTACTTATCCTAGTGGCTGGCAATGGGTTGCCCCTGTGGCTGCTGTTGGAGACGTCCATAGCCAATGATAACTATATTCCATTAAGTGTGTCTCTGTGTGTTTATTAAGTTTGCAATAGAAAAAAATTAGACTAAGATTTACATATATTACTTAGTCATTTATTTATTTTGTCTTGTTTTTAGATTTGACAAAGATGATAGAGAAGCAGAGGATAGTGATGCTGAAGAAGAGGATGAAATGAATGGAAACAATGATAGTGATGATGGTTTGTATTCATATCTATTCTATAATAAAACTGAAAATGATTCAAGAGTTAATACAATGTGTTTAAGAGTTTGAAAAAATCAGATAGGCTTTTTAGACCATCAGAGGCCGAAAATACAATTTTTAGAATTTCTGTCCATCTGTCTGTCTGTTACAGCATCACCTGAAAACTTCTGAACAGATTTAAATGAAACTCGACACACAGCTAGCCTATATCCCCATAAATGACATTGTTTCCGTGGGATAGTCGAAAATAGCGAAAAAGATAGCGCTGCGATCACATCTTTTTTAGATACTACTGGACATATATAAATGAAATTCGAAGTAGTCCTAGCTTATAATCCGAGTTAACACTTGGATACATTTTATCCCGATAAATGAAGTAGTTTCTTTACAACAGACAGATTAGCAAAATAGATGGCGCTGCAATCGCGTTTTTCAATTCTTTAACAAATACCTATGTTTTCATAAACAACATATGTCATTCATTGTATTAGTAATCAGTACATCATCATGCGGTTGAATTACACAGCGTAGGTTCATATAACTAGTAAACTAATTTACAGATTTGAACCTAGATTTGGGCCCATTGGTGATTGATGACAGTATTGACGAAAGGTGTGAAGAGAGCAGAACCTCTCTACCAATGGTTTTATATACTGTTTATGGTCTGCTCTTCCACATGGGGTACCTTTTAAAAAGTAAGCATCATTCTACCATCAATTGATGCTTATGTGATGTTATTTTTCAATATAATAACGAGTATAAATTTACAGAAAAATTAAGTACCTAAAGACAAAATAAATAATTACTACTAAAAATATCACAAGAAGGTTCGCGCCAAAATTTATAGCCTACTACTACCTGTGCGCAGAAGGTTTACCGATAGTCCCATGATATCACGCGTCGATGGTCCGTAGGGTTGACAAAAAAAGTTGTTGCAATAAATTTATTATTGTATACACTTTACATAAAACTAATAAAAAATAGTCTTGGTCAAATTGTGAAACTCTTACATTTGTAAACTAGTTCTGTGTTTTTTATGAAGCCTTTCTCATTCCCAGCTTGAACAATAATCCATCTTTGGCCCGGATTAAAATTCTTTTTTACACTAGCGTCTAGAGAATTTTGCCAGCATTTAGCGACAGTTTAATGGCTGAGAATCCAGGTTTCATCAAGATATGTGACAGGTTTCTTATCAGCGCCAAGTTCGTCATTTTCTGTCAAGCGGCGTAAATATCTTGCTCTCCAGGCTGCTAGATCCGATTTCTGTACAAGGAAATCTCTAATATTTTTACATTTTTTGGAATTTGCAGCTTGGCTTTTCTTTTAGTATGTTTCTTAATAAAGTTTTTTGTCCGGGAAAGTTCCATTCTGTTTTCGCAACGTTTAATATCTTTCTGAGAGTTGAAATTTTTTTTCACACTACAGATCTCTCGAGTATATTTCTAATAGCACATATGACAACAAAACTGCGCGATCGAACGCACGCTCAACGGGTATAATAGGCGACTATTTTTATTTTTCTTTCTCGAAAAAAGTAAGAACTTTTATAATAATATCACGTTCTCCAACACGATAGGCTTTCCCTTTACTCATTTTGATAAGAAAATAACAAAACAACAATTAATTCATTCGGAACGAAAGCAAAACATGCGTATCGGCTGCGTTGCTAGCGGTACTGATCAAACGAGCTCGGGTCGCGGTCGGTGGAAGTGGGAGGAGTAGTCATCGGCAAACCTGCGCGCAGCTTATGATTACAGGACGACCGATGAGTCGTGGCCTATCTGATGTTAGCGCCAAGTGGTTGCGCAGAACATGGTTTTCACACGTCAGTGTTGGTCGTGTCACTATCACTCTTTCGAGTACAATCGCTTACAGTGTCTTTGGGTTTTTTGACTTATTTTTCGTTATTGTTATTGCTGACTTATTATGTCTTGTTAAGTTCGAGTGAACTTTTTCGTGCAAATTTGTGTGATTTGCACTTATTTCATCAATTATGTCAAAGCGTAGTCTTGTATTCTGCCGTTAGTCGAGAAGATATAAAAACTTAACTAACTTAATAATGATTCATAGATATAAAAACATTCTACATGCTTTATAGCTGTCGTAAAATAACGAAGTTTAATATGCTTCTGTCGAATTAACATTATTATATGAAGTTATTTGTGTTATATTATATTGAATAATACAATAGCCAATAACTGCTTTCTTCATGAGTGTACATGCGCGAAAGTTCGCAAAGCCTATGTTCAGACGAGCCACGACTCGTCGTACTGTATGTATCTTACAGAAGGCTGCATAAATTACGCATTTTCAGTCAAAATCATCCATTGCACTTCCGTACCTAAACTGGAGAAAGAGGAATATACTACCACAATATTTTGAAATGTGCCTTCAATTGATCTTTTGTTAATAAAGCCACTAGAAGTTTTATTATTTTATGAATTCTTGAAGTGGCATTTAATGGCATTCAAACACGTCCTAAATTTTCGCATCAAAACGGTAGTACTACTATAGTCATGAAGTCACTATGTAGGTATATACGTAAACTACTTAAACCTTTAATGAACCGTAATTTGAAAATGTTGATAAGACATGAAATAGAATATAGTGATTATTAATCATTGATAAAAATCACTACTAAATTAAGAAATTGATTTTATAGTCACAAACTAACTTTAAAAAATATCAAATACAACAAATAAATTAAGTTATAAGTTATTACCGACTATGTATAATTAATTGTTATGTATATATATATATATATATATATATATATATATATATATATATATATATATATATATATATATATATATAGCGCGGTAATTTTATATTTTGGTTTTTCCGACGTTTCGGCCACTTTTATATATATATATATATATATATATATATATATATATATATATATAACTTGCTGCTAGACAAGCCTTCTGGGCACGTTCATGGCAATGCGGATTCGCTGAACGAAATATGAACCATCTTTCTAATCATGGTGACATCAAATAACTTCTTACAAATGAATTGCGGTCTATAACAAAGGGCAAATGTTTTACTACAAGAATCTATTATGGCGGTTTATGGAACAGACAAAAAAATACGTAAATAAGCTTTTTTAAAAAGGTTTTTAAATACAAGCTTTTGAGATCCTGGATAATAATATCATGTGGCAGCAGAGTGCTAGTCAAGACAAGTAAAACGAGCCCAAACACGATGGGTCTATGATGTTTAGTACAGGAGTTCCTATGACCACTTTCCGACTCCATCATCAGATCAGCTCCATGGTACCATATTATTGCATTGTCACGCGATAGACATATGCGTGCATAATTTCAGCTCAATGGAAAACCGGGAAGTTGGTCAAATTTAACTTTCAAGATTCCACCCGAACTTACATACATACATAGGTACATCCATTGCAAGTTAATAAAAAGCTTGTAAAAAAAATTTGAATATAAGATTTACCATAATCAAATTGCAGATGTTTTGAAGATTGGCCGTGTAAAAACACCTATAATAAATGTATGTTTGATGAGATTAATGACTGTATATGAAGCAAAAGATGTATGTGAAGATCATGTATCCAGTAGAAATCCATCATCTCTGCCTACCCCTATAGGAAACAGGCGTGATAATATGTATATAAAAGATTTGTGTGCATTTTTATGAATTGAAATCAATATTTTTACCTTGCCTTACTTATTCATTATAATATTTTATTCTAAACATAGCATAATACCCTATTTACCAAATTATGTTTACTTTTTCAGGGTCCGAAGTAGAGGAGGAGGAGGAGGACGATGAAGCAGATGATGGTAACATATCTCTCAGCTGCATCTACAATGACAATCTGGGTAAAAAAGAATATTAATAATTTCAGTACCTATGCACTATTTTAACAAGTTATTGCAAAACTCCTATTATCTATCTGTCACAGCTATATTTCTCCAAAACTACTTGGTCTTTGTACTTTAAAATTGATATGATGTATCCTATGTGATAAAGAGGTAGTTAAACCTCAAAGAAACTGAAAAATTACTGCTAGCAAGATTTTATTTAAAGCAAATGAGATAAACATTGAAATTATACATAACACTGTTTTTAATTTTTGTCTGATTTCATCTATATATTAAACATCAAAAATCAAGTTAGCAGCAAAAGCAGTCGAATAAAGTCAGTATTCCGGCAGCAAAGGAATGGCAACTACTTAATTTTTTTATGATATTCAGAAATGTGGTCATATTTGCGTTACCCAAATATAAACCTTATAGAAAAGTTATAGACTTATGCCTTATAGAGGCACTCAAGTTTATTAAGTTGTTCTTGAGTTAATCTACATAGCTGGCGTCGGCATAATCAATAATGGGAAGTAGTAGGGACTCTGCAAGCTTAATTTTGGTGGTGATGGGCAGGAAGTTTTTCAGCCTCCAGAGTAATTTGGAGGAGAGAAACAACCGTCGACTCAACTCCTTTATATGGGGTCGTCAAGACAGCTCACCATCAAATATAACTCCAAGGCTTTTAACCTTATTACTGATAAGGATAATCATCCCATCGAAAAGGAAATTTCATATGCAGATCCAGGCAGCTTTACACAGCATCCACGAGCTACCCTTATAATTAAGATGATTTAAACAGTGTTTAAAATTATTTTCATTGAGATATTTCAAAATTAGCAGCAATGATGAAGATAGCAATGTATTGTAATGTACAATTATTAGTATGAATATTTTATCAAATTTTTTACAAATCTACCTAATTATTGTATAGAGGAAGTGAGCTCAGCCGGTTCGTTGTACGATGGCTCTGATGCTGAAGAGGAGGAGGATCTGGACGAAGAGGACGGCGATGGGGAGGACGACGCAGACGGAGACCAAAACTCAAAAGCACAAGGTATCCCCTTAAATCCTCTACCTACTTATCACCTACTATTATCCAGATTAGAGATGGGTAGCTATTGTAGCCATGGGTAAGTTATCAACTAGCTAATGGTTGTCAAATAAAACCGAAAACTGACAAGGTGAAAACTTAGCCATCCAGCTGTTGGTTGTCAGTTAGAGAGTCATTTACCCGTATCTCTAATCTCTAATAAATTTTATAACTGCTCGACTGTCTTTGTTTGTTCGATAAGATGAGCCTTGACCCACCTAGTACACTGTAATAAAGATATCCTGTGTTTAATTTTCAGAAAGTTTCATATGGTAGAACTAATTTTCCATTATTTACAAGTGTATTAGCTCTAGAATTATTTATAAAACGAGAGCTTGCTTAGCTTGAAAATAAAAGTATTTATTCATATCCAAAAAAATATATATTTAGATAACCCATAGCCGGTATTTTCTCGTCTGAATGACTACCACCCCTAGTCTAGAGTATGAGTAGGCATTAACAGCCAGATTCCAGTCCCCCTTTTAGAGTGCGGCAGCACATTTGGTAAAATGTACATAAATATTTTTCATGCCAGGAGATGGGATAGTTTGCGATTAATGAAGTGAATCTTCAGGGTGCAAATAGCACTAACATAAAAATGTAATACAATGTAACCAGTATTAACGCCTGCTCTTTGAATAAAGGGCACGTACTAGAGGTTAACCCGCTACGCAGCCGCGGGGTAAACTAATATATGAATATAAGTAAGAATACTCATTTAAATTTTAGAATTTATTTTGACACCACCGACAAATGTTTTAACTTTATTTAATATATGTATGTGCGTGTCTGTCTAATAAGTATGAATAATAATATATGTATAAGTATCCCGTTTTATCACCGCCAGGTGGCGATGAGAACGCGGACGGCGCTCCCGAGGAGAGCACCCGGGGTAAAAAGCGGAAACATGAGGACGACGACGACAATTGAGTGATGCCTTAGGTGGAGTTATCTTGCTAGTTCGTAAGTGTACAGCGCTCCGATGCATCGGACAATAAACCTGTGCCTTTAGTGCGGGTTTTCATTCTGACCTCCACATTTCACATGGCATCCTCCGCACGCTGCGCGGTGGCGCCCCTGGCGGGGACTCCGCCAGGGGCGCTGCACTTTGACATGGAGCCTTGAGAGAATATTTTAAATGATATAAGGTAAATGTTTCTATTTTATAAGCGATTCCAAAAGTTTACTTATTTTTGAGCTATTTAGATAAACCGATGTTGTATGGTATTTATATTTTAATTTTTGTTGAGAATCATGTGAATCAAATTATATAATAATATCATAAGGCCTAATGCGGTCGCTTTTGGAGAATGAAATTGACATATCTAGATACACTGGTAGTAGTGAAACATAATAACCTTTTAATTTATTTTGATACTTCATCATAAGAATCTGCAAAAACAACCTCTAAGCCCTCAAGTAATTAGTGTACTATTGTACTGCTGAGCAGAGTTCATAGACCCTATACCCATCACTTATTTAACGCGGGTTCGCATATTGATGAATCCATTCGATTAGTAGGTGTCATTAAGAGGTACATTAAAGTAGAAAAACTGCCTAAATAGTACATACTATTAAGCTACTGCGACTAACAATATTGAATTTATACAGTTAGAAAAAATAAAATCGTTATCAATAAAATAAAATATAAATACTATTAATAATCGATTTATCGTGATATAGACGCCTTTGAAAATATTTACTTTGATTTAAAAGACCTCGGGAACTTTTGGAGTACTTCGAAAAATGGCGACTTTTTGCCTTTATAGTGAAGTATGAAGAACTCGTGCTGAGGGCACTGACCACAGTGGTTTATAGTACATTGGCATTTGGCAGTCACTCCAAAGTAGTATATTTGTAAGTGTGGGGTGTTTTAATGAAACAAACAGAATACAATTGAAGAAGAATACTGGCAAAGACAATTACCCAATAAAAATGGAACTTAAAAGAACCATAAATCTTAAATTCTTTTCTCACATTCAAGTTTACTATTGTTGCTATAAAACAACACTGCTACACTTTACTTACATTCTATTATTTAAAATCAATATTTCAATAATAGAATGTAATGCAAACGATTTTCGACCAAACCAATGTGAAATTAAAATTATAAACTTCTTATGCAGCTACCTAAATTCGATGTCTCGCTCTTACCACATTTTTGAAGGTAGGAAATGTCAGAATTTGCTCACGACAAATCTGTATTCTACGAATATCACCAATGATATTACGAATGTACAAAAATCATTTCGATAAACACAAGTTTAATGATAATCATTTTTGTATGTAGAAATGAATAATAATAATTCGTTTTTATGTATATGAAATCGAAATCAATTTTCTTTGAAACATTCATAATCATATTATTATTGATAAGATACTTAGAATTCAAATTTGTCGTAAGTAAATTCTGACAAATTATATGTTTCAAAATGTGTGAATTAACACAGACGTTTGTACATGGTTATGAGAAATCGATACCAGCGACATCTAGTGAATAAGGTAAAACTAACTATCAAGTCCATGGACAAGATGTACTCGGATTGTCATACCAAGTATTCTTCTTATATATTAAAACACCGATCTAACAATAACAATGGCACTTGAGTAGTTTTCAAAACAAATGCACCAAAGTAACGAAGTTACCTATAATTCTAAAATTAAACCTGGTAATAATGTTGTTATACTTTGCACTAAAACTGAAATACATTTTAAAAGGAAATAATTGCATTTGTAGTAAAACTCGTCTTGCGCAACCATGTGTTGATGTATTAACAAAAAATAAGAAAATACTATGCCTTAATACGTTCACTGCTAAACGGGGTCTAAGTTGCCCCGAATGTGTCGCACTTGCGGGCGGTGTAGTAAGACAGACTTCTCTGTGGTGCGAAGGGCGCAATTTTAATGTGGTTCAGTGTAGAAGAGGTGAATATATCTAAGATGCGCTATTAAACCAGAGTTCCGTGATATATATACCTTAATACGGGATTACCTTGACCTAATACCGCACAACAAAATAAAAATCCGTAAACTATTTTAAATTTTATTTATTTTTAAAACTATTTTCTTTTTAATATTACGGGGCTCAATATACTTCTTACCACTACAACGGTAGTTTTAGTACAAGGTCTAAAACGCAGGAATGGAAAGTACAAATAAATCTGAGCCGTTGTAAACCTGTTATTTTTAGTATAAAAACTTCAAAATTAGTTGTACTAAACTTTTAAAGGATTGTAATATACCGCGCCAAACTTTTACTTCTCTACATTAACTACAAAAAGCGGCTCATTACATGACTACACGAAAATAAGTTTATTGCATAACAATGTACGTGGCTCACTAAAGGCGACTATAATTTTTGGCGCCATTTGTCTTGAAAATTACTCCCTTGCAAATCCACCCCCGTAGTTGTCATTGGTGAGATTGAAGGTGGCTCTTTGAGGTCTGAGTCGGCCATTTTGTCGCGTCCCAAGGACGTGTCTTTGAAAGTTTAATTTAATTTTTAAAATAATTAATTATTTAATGTTGATGTCTATTGTGTGAAATCTGTAGTTTGTTGTCCGAAAGTTAATGTTTCAATTAAATTGTTTATGTAATAATATTTTTTTTTAATTCTATTGACATGCTTAATTTTTTAATGATACAAGTGGGAGAAATAAGTTTAGGATTAAATTAGCTCTCATTCGATCTACAATTTTTAATAATTCGTATTAATTAGATTTAAGAGCATAGAATGATTTGTTAAACAAAATAATTTTACATTCTAATATATTTTGGGCATGCCCTTTGGCTCCACAACAATATGAAGTTTAATATGGGCTCCGCCTGATTTATTGACCAAATTAGACTGATAAAGACATACTTAAAATTAAAGAAAATATGACCGAGGTCAATTTTGATATAGAGAATTATTTATTATATAGTTATCATAATATCGGTAAAACCATAAACAACCTCTGTTTTAGAAACTCAAACGTAACTCCTCTCATCTATTAAAAAGAAAGCTTTAAAATCGGATTTTTTTTAACTGTACCGTGTTCAAAGATTTTTTTTATAATTTTTGATTGTGCATCAAAACTTAGATTAACAAAATTTATTATGGAAAAGCAATTTTTTTCATTCCATTTGATGAAAATAATGCTTCAAATCATCTTCGGACTTAATAAGGTAATGAAAACATTTCATTCTATGCACGAGTTAAAAAAAGAAAGTTAACGTGTAAATACAGAACACGTTTAAATTGACATCTTGATTTAAAATCAGTTAAATTTTGTATAAGCTTGTTCCCAAAAGTTATGTTATTATACACCTTAAATAAATCTCTTTTCTATTTAACTAATGGTAAAGTTCATCATAAAAAAATTGCACCTTTATCATTTTATTAACATAACTCTATGAACACGGTATAAAAGTTTTATTCAGAAAACATCAGCCAATGTTGATTTTAGATTACAGGTCGAAAGTTACAATATGAAAATAATAATTGAAATATTTTTTTGTACAAATATGTGACGTATCATGTATTGTTTGTGCAATAATATGTAAATAACTTAATCAAAAATACATAATCTCACAAATGATAACTGAGACCGATGTTTCCAGAGCAAATTCTAATGGGCGTAGGTCGCAATCCGACTAATTAGGTCAAATCTACGAAATGTCATGAGTTCAAGAGAGTATTTTTCTACAATCTTTTTAAAACTTATTAAAGAGCAATTTATGCACATGTGGGTATCATGAAAGTTCGTTTGGATGCATCATGGTGAATGTGCCAGATATGTTGAAGAGAATTTTAGTTAATAATTTTATTATATTATGTAAGTCATTAAGTTTAAGTAATTTACAACTTGGCCTGTTGATATATATTATATAATCCTATTAAGACTTTATTTCTGGGATTGTAAAATAAAAGCTAAATGTAATGTCTGGTTTCATTTGAGATATCTTTAAAATAAAACAAATTCTGAAATAATGTTATTTTTAATATCCATAAGTTTCGGTGGGAGAAAACAAATAATTAAACATTTCCGTCAACTATTTTGTTTTTCTAAGAACTCTTGTAATAGCGTGTTTTCTATGGGAATAATTAAGTTTTCACTGCCATCATAGGTTCTTTTCATTTTGACCAGTTTATGATCTAGAAATTCTGTAAGCTGAGCTCTTAGAGCAAGATCTGAACTGACTAAAAACTGTTCGCGACATTTTGAATATAAATCCTTGAAGGGAAAACCTGAAAAAAATCAAAACATTTCTTATACTTCATTTTCTAATTACAAGTAAATCGTTAACTTAGAATCGAATTAATTTGGTATATACGAACAATGTCCAACATGAAATTTAAATGATGAGAGAACAGGTTTGTCAAATGTACAAGGTACAAGTTTACAGTACTTTGAGCTGCAGTATATAGTGCAATGTAATCAACTTTATAATCAAAATGTAAGTATCAACAATCACTTTTTATTCTAACCCAATGAAACATGCGTAAGCAGTTTTAAAATATTGTGTGATGATTTCTTTGAAGCACTAACTAGTTAGTATATTTTCTAACATATCATTTAAAATATTGTTATATCGTTCATAAACACTGATCTTTCACGTATCTATGTTTTTTCTCAAATAACACTCAACGTGAACTTATGAGTTGCTACGTAAACACTGAATACAAAACGATTTTTTATAAAAGTTTTAAAATAATTTTAACAAGTATTTATTCTTAACCACATTAAAAAAGTGAAGTTTATAACCGAAACTCTATACACTAGTGTTATCTTCAAAATCTGAAAGTAATAAATATACGATTAATCAAACTAAAACTTAGTAAAACAGTGTTATTTAATCAACTACATATCTATTATACTAACTTATTGTGAAAAACATATTAAAAATTGATAATGTAAGTGGTATAGTCAGCTTTCGTGACAGTGAACAAAAAAAAATATGGAAACTAGTGAATATAGAAGTTAAATAGCGGAATTGATTACAATTATCACTCATTAGCATTTCTCAAGATAAACAATGTTCAGCCATATTTCGGGGACAACTTTTTGTATATTAAGTTTCTACAATTAAAGTGAGAAACAAATAACCTGTAACATAACACGAGACATCTATTATCAAGCACCAGAATTACTTAATACAATAAGGAACCAATACCAATGATCATGAACATATTGACTGATTTACACAATAGATGGCACTATTTTAAAATTATGAAAAACTAAAAGTTGAGTGAATGTAGAATAACATTTTTGTTACGCCAAATAAATAAAATAATCTGTGATTATAACTGAAACATGGATTACAACAATGTTACAAGACGTAGAAAAATAATAAGATCTAATTCCGAAACTGATCTTGCGAAATGTAATACGAGTGGATCATCCAATTCTTCTTTTTTGAATCAAACAGCAAGAAGCTTTTCTTTAGAAGATAATGCTGACACATCTTTGGTATCGGATTTACGTACAGAAATTGAGGAATTTAAAAAACAGCTGGAAAGTGCTCATAAGGAAATTGATAATTTAAATTTGGAAATATCCCATCTAAAATCCTTATCAATCAAACAGAAAGGAATAATTGACCTTCTTAAAAGTTTAACATATGTTAGTCCTACATACTCCCCGATAAAACACAAGTCATCATTGACAGCTAAAATATCATATCAGATTAGTAAATCCCAACAACTAACACCATTCCAAATGAAGACATATGTCAAAGCTGATAATACCCAACAATTAAATACCCCTCTAACCGACATTACTCTACAACATACAACCGAACTTGTTGCATCCCCTCACACTTTGAAGCAACAAGATGGAAGAAATATTACACAAAAAATGCATCAACCTTTTCATCAAATAACAGCTCCTCCAATACAAGACCAAACATACTCATTTTAGGAGATCAGCAAATTCGAAATCTATCAAAGACAATGTTAGAGACTAAATTAGGGAAATGGAATGATAGATATAGTGTTATGTCTATTGTAAAACCTAATGCTACAAGTGTGCAGATCTTAGGTAGCTGTGATTATCTGTTTAAAACTCTTAATAAGGATGATATTGTTATTTTAGCAGTAGAGTCAAACGATAGGAACCCATATAAACTAACATCAGAATTGTGTAACGCCTTGCATAAATTGAAAAATAATACGGTTTTACTGCTTAGCATTCAGAAGAATTCCTATCTTAATGTATTTAAGACAAATCAACAAATGAAGCTACGGCTAGGAATTAGAGTAATTGCAAATTTCTAGAAGTACAACACAACAACGAATATGCACCAAATCATAAAATACATATAAGAAATTTAAGTTTTTTAATTAATATTGAAATAGATCACAAAAGATATTACAGAGATTATATATTAAATTTTTCTGAAATATACACTATTATAGACAAAAATCTAAACAGATAAATTCTATTGATAGAAAGAAATTACGTCAAACAACAATACCGGAAATCTTTCGAAAAAACTCTTGTTAGGCAAGATAAAGGAATAATTTCTAATAAAATATCTAATACTGAAACATTTTTTCGTAACTAAAAATTGTCAAAAACTAAAAACCTGCAAACTTTTAAATCAAAACATTGCTGGAATACTTAGTAAAAGAGATTTGTTAAGTATTGCACTGTTAGATTCTAATAACGAGTTGGGAGACGTAGATATTGTATGTCTTACTGAAACATTTTTAAAGATTGGTACTGAGATAAATCTTAAAATTAATTGTTACAAGATGAGTTCATATTTTCCTCGTGGTAATCAACGAAGGGGTGGTTCATTATACTTTTCGAGAAATTATCTTGAATTTAAAGAAATTAGCTTTATTGTACCAGCGGAAAGTTATGTTTTCGAATGTTGTGCAATTGAAATAATTAATTATAACCTAACCTATTACGATATTTTTACAAAAATTAGAATGTTTAGTGCATGAAATCACCAGAAAATCAAATAAAAAAATTATAGTATGTGGAGACTTAATATAGACATATTAAAGATTAATAATATTTCTAAGGAACTTATTTCTATTCTTACCAATCATAACTTAAAAATTCACATTAAAACACCGACTGAAACGTATATTTGTTTGCGGGGGTTCGGTGGCACGCCCGGAAGGCAAGAATAGACGAATGGCAGATAATAGATGACGTGTATTTAGCACAAACTGGAAGTTACACGCTGCAAGGTCTCCCCCTACCCTAGAGATCGGGGTAAGAGTACGGCGTGGTAGATGACGGTACGGAACCGAAGCACACGACGATCAAGCGATGCGATGCGGTGCGGGGAGATGCGATGCGATTCGGTACGGACCGATACGTTGCGGCTACGCGACAGGAAGACGTGAGAAGGAAGTCTACACGTTCCGAATAGTTCCCGAAGGAAAGCTACGAAGAAGCGTGAGAGAGGAAGTGGAGTACTGAGTTCCAGAGTAGTTCCAAGGAGGAAGCTATCCAGAAGCGCAGCGGAGCGGGTGGAAGCTGGATTGACAAAACATGGTTTTCCCGCGAGGTTGATGTTTTGCAATAAAAACTCGTCAGCGATGTAGTCATTCGCCGATATTGTACAGCGCCATCTAGTGTTGCGTTGGTAAAACTATACATTATAATCGATGTGGTTTCTTTTTATGTTGATTATATTAAGTGATGTTGTTACACGACTAGAAAGAATTCATGTATTGATTTAATTGCTAGTAACATCCCGAACGCAACATCTAAAATTTACTCACTAGGATTTTCAGATCACGAAACAGGACAATTAATTAATATTGAAATTGAAATTGAAAACAGTAACCATAACATATACAAAAATAAAAGTTATTGGTTCGAAAAAGTTAGAGATCTTAGTGATGAAAATGTACACAAATTTGTGATTATTTAAAGAGGTCCGTCCTTAACATCAGTGACGCAGATGACTCATTTCATTTATTTCATGATACTATTAGAGTTTTTTATGAACTTTGTTTCCCACTTATAACAATCAAACAGTTAAATAAACCTATAAAAAACAAATGGTTGACCAAAAATCTTAAAAATACTGCATTAAAAAACGATGTTTATATTTAGAATACCATTTAGCTAGAAGCAATAAAAAACGCAAAAAAATATTTATATGAACTATGCTAAAACACTTAAAAATGCATTAAAGCTCAGCAGACTGAAAGCACTCGATATATTTCAAATTCTAAAAATGTATGCACAGCCACATGGAGTATAATAAAAGATACTTCGTCAAATAAAAATATCGAAATAGGAAATATTGTATGGCAATAACAATATTTAATAAATTACCCACTAATATTAGCGGGCTACCATTTAAACGGTTAATAGATTATACTATAGCGTAAAGGAATATATTAATGACAATACAATAAAATAAGATAATAACATTGACATTTTTAAATTTAATACTTTAACTTATTTTTAAAATTTTAACAATTCTTTTTTATTTCTTTTGACATGTATATTTAATTAAATTAATTTGGAAAGATTAGGGTTATAGTTTCAAGACATAAAAGTGAATGTAAGTATTTGCACGTCATGTAAATGACAAAACATACTGGAAACTTTATATTATGTAATAATACCTATTCATGTACCTATGTTTTTACAAATAAAGATTGATTGATTGATTAAAAAAAACTAAAATAGTGTTTCTAAATTAACATTATTTGAGTCTTCTTATTTATCATTGTTCAACCTTGTCGTTATACTAAATTCCACAGGAACTTGTTTATTCCCGAAACAATGGGATAGAAAAGTACTTACCTTGATAATGTGCTTGCTTATAATTTTCGAGTTGAAACTCAATAATTATATTAAATATTCCTTTAGCATTTGTAGTAAGTGATTGGTAAACACTTCGCAATGACGACAATTGCAAAGCGCCGCTACGCTGGTTCATCAACGAGTTCTCGTATGAAGTTTCTTCTGTGTATGGCAAAAATGTTGTCACATCCCACCAAGTGAATCGAAACTTACTTATTTTCGAATGGTCCCATACTGCAAAGATACCATACCCAAATTAATAGTTTTAAGAAAATATTCGTAAGTTATGGATTAAGTAAGTAAGCCCCGTATAAGTACACATTTAAGGCCACTCGAGCTAGAAATTTCACTGTGGTTACCAGTACAACATACTCATTATGATCCTAGGAGTGGAACCTAGTTGCGTTCAGAACCATTATAATTTTCTTCTCCACTTTGTCGGAACTTAAGAAACCATTTTTGAAATAACATTGGCACGCACACTCATGACGTGAAGCCAGCATTTTTTGGGTCTACTCTTTCTATGCAGGAAGCGACGTGGCCAAACCTATAACTAGCCTTTTCCGTAAAACGTGACGTAACGTTGGCGATTTTCTTGCAATTTGTCTATGTGACGGTCGTGAATGTTGCTATCGCGGTTATGAAAATTGCTGTCACGGTCATGAAGGTTGCCGCAAAATCGAGAATTCCTAACGCGGTTCTTTCGCATGACTTCAACATTATTACTGAGGTAATATTCATCTCTATTTTAATTTCATACGATGGTATAAAAAACTAGACGTAGCTAGAATACAGCAGACAGGCTAACGGCTCACCTGTTGGAAAGCGATTGCCGTCGCCTTCCGACGTTTGCAACATTAGAGATGTTACCAATGCGCCGTCGTCCTCGAAGGAATTTTATGAAATCTTTTTATTTAAACCAGTATCGCAGTGTTGTGAGAAAAGCTCAGCAGAAAGCTTATTCAAAATTCCCACGGTTTTAACAGAAACGACGTATACATGAGCGAAGTTGCTGTAGGCAGTGAGGATTAATTGTCATATAACGTAATTATTCTAAAAATATTTACACCAACTTTACCAAATATGTGATCATGAACACTTCTCTTATTGTTTCAATAGAATATGCCCGCGACTTCGTCCACGCCCAACTTGAAATTCCGCGGAATTGCAAAAAATCGCATTGGTATCCCAAATTTCTTCATCTGGTAATTTAAATAAATAATTTTAAATAATTCCCAGATAAATTCTCGCGGGCATCCCATGATAAAAAGTAGCGCAGATTTTAAGTAGCGCAGATTCTAAAAATTTGCAGTCGATGAGCGAAAACCGCATCGAAATCGGCCCAATAGTTTTTACGGGAATCCCCAACAAATAGACAAACCGATAAACAGACAAGAAATCTAAAAAAAATGCATCGTGTTCTCCATCGTTTATATACTAGAGTTTACCCCGCGGCGCCCGCGGGTCTACCTCTGCTGCGTATCGCTTGTTTAAAGAGCAAGCGGTTCAGGTTACATTGTATTAAATTTTTATGTATTTGCCCCCGGAAGATTCATTTCATTTTATATCGCAAACTATACCATCCCCGTCTATCTGTAAAATAAATGAATGACAAAACTTGACAAAATAGATAACATGGACCAAGTGGACGAAATGGACGAAATCACAAAATCTATCCTAGCTTCCGGGATAACCTTTACATAAATCTACCCCATTATCCGGGATAAAAAGTATGCCTTGGCCACCCTCGGTATTAAAATTATATATGTACCGAGTTTCAACCAAATCGGTCCAATAGTCTTTCCATAAAAGGATAACAAACAGAGACAAAAATATTTTTATCCTGGAAACTATCCCATTTTTCGGGATAAAAAGAAAATATATATATATACTGAGTTTCAACCAAATCAGTCCCGTAATTTTTCCGTGAAAACGGAACAGACAGACAGAGTTACTTTCGCATTTATAATATTAATAGGGATTCCAGTAGTTCTTTTTTAAATAGCTTTAATGTACAGACACGGCATGTTTAGAATTTTATAATTCAGATGGAAACATTTTATTCATGTGTTAGTTAGGTAGTAAAGCTACACTTTAGTTTTTGCACGGAGGATGATCCGTGTATAAGTCAAAAGGATGTCTCGATAAAACATGAAGGTAAGTGTGAGTTCACACGATATATTTTTCGAGTTTTCGTAATTACACTAATGACAACTATCTAAAAAAAAGTATTTATTTAAAAATACTCACATAGAGGCCCGTTGATATGATCGATAGTAGCAATAATATGCACATTCTTCAACTGTGCTATACTTGTCAATGCCGCTTGGGTTTTCACATTTCTCAACATTGGCCCATCAATATTATTGACAATCAAAAATAAATCTACACAATTTTCTTGCAACTGACTGTCAATTAAATTGACAACATCACCAATATTTGATGGCAGATAAGTATTCTCCAATAAATCAACAGCTATAGCCTCGAGAATACCTTTCATAGTTAGGCTTGGAAAATAGCCATTCACAACAATACATGGAAAGTCATTTAATTTTTGTTTTTGAAATTGTTGTAAAACTAATCGCTTCGAACCAATTCCGTATAGAATAATATTGAAATCTTCGCTCAGTATATAAAGCCACTTATTAAACAATTGGTGGTAAGATTCATTGAGTTCAGAAATTTTTTTGTTGTGTTCGGTGGATATTTGTATGCCGGTAATATTTTCATTGATATCCAAGTTTTTAAGCCTTGATAATGTGTGATCTGATGTTGCAATCTGAAAGCAAATTAAAAAGCTTGTGACAGTTCCGATGAACGACTGGAATTACAAAATGATCCAAACCAGCAAAGACCAAAATGATCATATTGACCAAAATTACCAAATTGTCCAAATTGACCAGAATTATCAAAATGACCAAATTGACCACAATAGCCAAAATGATCAAATTGACCAAAATGGCTAAATTGACCACAATTACCAAAATAACCAAAAAGACCAAAACAACCGAAATGACCAAAATAACCAAATTTGCCAACTTGATCAAAATGACCGAATTGGCCAAAATGATCAAATTGACTAAAACGACCAAATTGACCACAATGACCAAATTGACCCTAATGACCAAATGGATCAAAATGACCGAATTGACCCCAATGATCAAATTGACAAAACTGGCCAAAATGGCTAATCACAAAAAATACCTGTTCTACTTTCTGAGATAATAACCTTTACAATAACTCTATCCCATTATCCGGGATG